>OU343117.1:19397350-19997350 GCA_910594885.2 Bibio marci | reverse complement strand
AATCCAAATATTACAATCGACCTAAATAAAATACTATTATATTAAGTGAAAAATCTATATGGACATTCTTTGGACAAATTCCAATATATCTTTTCCATGGAAAATATGTGGATTTCCCTGGAAAAATTATTTTTTAGTGTACTTCCTACCAATTTCTATCCATTGTTTTGACTGTTTCTTATTTGAATATGGTGTGTGTATAGTGGTGAATCGAAATCGATTTAATTATTCTTAAAACGATTGTTCAGATCAGTGTTACATTCACCTGCAATATCAAATAATTGGACTTATTGCTGTACTGATGTTGTAATGTATGTACTGATGTTGGGTATTCTTCTACTGCTCTATGTAAATGTTTATGGAGTCAAGGGATGCCTCTAAATATTATAATGTGAAATCATTAACTTTTAGTTTTAATTAGCATTTTACCATACATTGGTTTTTGGTCGAATTTTAAATTGTGAGATTTTGTTATTATAAATAATTATATAAATAAAGTCAGAAAAATAGAGTTTACTTAAACAAATATATTTTAATTTGAGGGATTGGTGACTTATGTTGATATGTATTGGGCAAGAAAAAGATTTAGTAAATTAATTAATGATACAATCTAGTGTTTGGTGTTTTTGAATACTAACGATATATTTAAGAATTCGCTGATGATGATTAAAAGTTTTATAACGAAACCAATATTATTTATTTATTCTCATCATAATCTCAAGTAGCTCAAATAAAAGCATATTATAGCTACCAGACAATTAAATGAAATAATTGGAGGTATCGTCAATTATAAACTATGCGATTGTATTTATTTTTTTTTTATTATTTTTTTAGTCAATAAGATAACAATAATTGTATTGTATGCTTCTCTTTATTACAATACATTTCGCTTTTTAGTAATGACCATGAGCCGATTGTCGTCAGACGAAAGGTTCGACTGTTGTCCAAATGTGGTGGTTACTTCTGCATTATTGGCTATGCCCAGATTTAGTTTAATTGTGGGGATTGTAACGGGGCGGGTCACTGTATGCTAAACAATTCATCTTAATAATCATATTCTAATTATACGAGTTCCGCATTTGTGCTAATTGTTTCTTGGTACTCTTTGTTTGATGTATGTGTGGTGCTCACATAAGAGTGTTTGAGGAATGCATTATGTATATCCTTCCATACAATTAATGAATGATTTAGATAAAAAAATTTGAATGTTTCTTGTTTCATATGCGAAACCCGACGTTTCGTAGACTAAGCCATGCGGAGAGTACATATGGTTAATATTATAATTAATAATTTATTAGTATATATATAATGAAAAAATATTTACCTGCTTATATTGAATTTGTTTTTAAAACAGACCCGAATAAAGGAGCCATAATAAGCCTAATAGAACTATTAGAATCAAGTATGTGATTACTAAATTTATTGTTTCATTCATTTTGTTAATTTATCTACAAATAAATATAAAATATAAAAAAATATATTAGTTAATACATAAATTTTTAACATTAATAAATATTCTTTTGAATTAATAGAGACTTAATTTGTTAGGCGTACCACCAGAGTCATGAAAAATATATTATTTTTATTATTTTAATCACGCGACACCCATACATTTTAAAGTTATATCTTATAGGATTGAGCTGTTGGAACAACTTGGGTGTCGTCGTATAGAATGAACAATTTTTTGTCATCTATATGAATTTTGATATTTTCAACAATACATGAATGCATCTCGGTCGTCTCGATTTCAAAGATAATCGTTTCACGCCAGAACGACGACAACTTTGGTTTTTATATCCGAATACTGGATTATAGATCCTTTTTTTTTAAATTCTTAAATATTCGATTCACAATCGTTCATTGTTCATTGATAATATGTGTACGAGTCTAATAAAATCTTTAGTAAAGTAATTCCTTCCCTTTTTCTATACCAATATTCCTTCTCCCAGCAACTTTTTAAACCTACGTATGTAGCCGTGGTAAATTTAATATCGGTACAGAGTTTGATCAATTTTTCTATTGCCACCACTCAGACATTCTACGATTTTTGAATGTCTTGCTATATATTTGTTTCTGTGGTTTATATTTGTTTCTGTGGTGTTGCTCATTATTTCATGTTACCCATGAGTATAATATGATAATTATCCTTTTATTTATAAATTGGTCTAATTGGTGTAAATGGATTGCGTACGTCGTACACATATATATTATTCAAATAGAGAAAAAGGCGATTATAGTTCAATTCCATTCAATTTTTGTTTATCATTTAAATGATGTGAAACAAACTTTGAATTCACCTATCGCAGACCAGTTAAAATTCAATGGATTATTGTTTTCAGTATTCCAAGCTCCATTTCGATGAAACACGCTGAAGATCTCTAAGAAATTTTCACGATATCACTCACTTTTTTAATGTTTTCTTCAGTAAATTACTTCAGATGATCGATCTGAACGTTCATCATCACTTTTAGTTTCGCCGTGTCTTCTGTGAATCATTTATGCCATTTAAAATTGTTTGCTTTTAATACTCAATATCATTATAAACGATTTTATGCAAATCATACATTTGATTAACATTTTTACCAATTTTAAAACCAAATTTCTTTGTTTTTTATTTTCATTTTTCGACTGACCCACAAAAACAGCTATAACTTTATGTGTTGTATTTTGTTTCTACGTTTCTATGAAATTTGAACAATTTGTTGAGGAACGTTCACAGAACAAAATCACACCGGAACTAAGAGGTTACACTACGCATTCTATGGTTTACATAGCCATTTCGGTTTATCATGGGACAGAGTGTGTGCAGATGCAAGATTTCTGTACATCGCCCATTCTCTAAGATATTCGTTTTCTAATATCATTTAGACAAACAATAAATGGTGGTGTATATAGAGTTGAGTTTGTTTTAGTATATTTATGAAACATCCTAAACTTTTGTTTTTCCACCATTTATATACATATACCAATATACCATCGGGGGAATGAAATTGGCAACCTGCCTACATTTTTTTTTAAATACCATTTTCATTAATCACTGTGTCGCGCCGGCCGATTCACTAATTCGGCACACTCATTATCGCATATCTAGTTTTACAAATAAAGGTAATAAAAATAATAATATACGGGGCCGCATCAACTGTTTTGTAAAAATGTACCATCACCGGGTTGGACATATATTCACACACACACACACATAGGACCCATTAAATTTTTTTATATATTGTAGAAAAAAAAAATGAAATATTTTAATTTTTTCAAAAATTTAACAAAAAAACCTTGAAAATTATAAATTCATTTGTAAAATAAAAATGTTCGAGCATCGAGCCGATTATAGGAAAAATTATCAAATATTTCGTAAAAAAACAAAATATATATTTCAATCTTAGAAAAATGAAATGGAAAAAAATTATTATTATTCAGTAAAAGAATTTTAAAAATATTTTAGAAATAAAAAAAATTAAATTGATTTCTTGCCAAAAATATTTACAAATTTTTTTCCTTTTTTTTTTTCGTTATTTTTTTTCTGATCTTAATTTTTTTTTTTTTTTTTTTCTTTTCATTATCATCGCAAACAGTTTAGGCAGTTTTAAATATTAGAGATGTTGTAGTATAATTGTTAGACACGATATATATTTTGTGTAATTTATATATAATTAATATAAATAAACGAAAATATTATAACACATATTCGATATATAGATTTTCTGTTACAACTTTATGATTTATAGCTATTTTAACGAAACGCTGTCAAATTTTATATATGTTTTTTTCCAATTTGTGCTGTGTTGTGTGTGTGCCTGTTTGTGCTATAATAATATAATTATATACAACAAATATGTTATTTATGAATATAACCCATAGCATATATTCATATAATTTAAGAAAAATATGCATTAATAATTTACTGATCGAATCCTCGCCCGTCTCTCCAAAAACAATATATAATTTATTTTCAGATTTTTCAATTTAGTCAAAATTACTATATGTACGCGCCCCGGGACTGATACAAATAAGAAATATTATTGTGTCATATATTTTTGTATAATATCTAGAGATAGGATAGAATTTCATATATAATTGTAAATTATATATTTTTTGTGATTGCATTTATTTACTATTTATTTTATAGCTATTATAAAGGCTATAGTGGCACCAATGTACTCGGAGACGCTAACTAGTGTTCCACTAATCGTAGGATAAGAAAAAATACCATTTATTTTTAGTAGATATTAATGTTTATGATATTTTTTCTTATGGGCTGTGATACTGTGGTTGCCAATCAATATTCTCTATAATATAGAGAAAAACACATGGTTTATTAAAAAGAGCAATATACAATTAAAATAAAATATCATTAATTAATTAATTATTTATTCTTGCGGTTTTTTTTTTTTAATTGAAGACACGCTGTATTAATAATAGTGTACACACAAGACGCAGGTGTCATAATAAATTGGTATTTTTAATGTTTAAAGAAATTAAAATAACATTTAAATAATATGGAGCTGAGAAATATATTAAATTATATAATTATCTTAATACATATATTATAATGATCACAAAATATTAATATCACATAGATTTTTTTTGTTTGTTTCAAAAATAATATTTTTTTATTTTTTTCGCTACAAAAGCAAAAAACTGGGAAAAACTAATTGAAATTTTTTTTTATATTTTTTCTCAAATAAATTAAATCGCCTTGAACTATGCAATGCAAAAAAAAATAAAAAAATATATATAAGAAAATTTTCATTTTATAACGTTTTTTTTTTTTTGTTTTATATAAATATTTATTATAATCAAATTTTATCACACTTAATTTTCTTTGAATTTATGATTTGTTTTGATATATTTATTACTCACTTATTTTTTTTTTTTTTTTAAACACGAATTTCGTTTTATTTTGTTTTTTATTGTCGCCGTACAGAAGAGAGTTGGAAGTTAACTATAATTTTTTTTGGTATAAATAAATTTTTTAATTAATATAACTTTTATTATTTTAAATATTTATTAATATATATTTTAAATATTTATAATAGATGCGCGTGTGTAAAAATGTGTACAATTATTTTGGCCGTTTCAATTGAACAGCAATATTAAACTGGACCCAGTCAATAATAGAAAAAACGTCGCAAGTATATTAGTAGAGTCATTTTTTTTTTTTTTCCCGAGGTATATTTTCTATTTTGTCTTGTTTTTTTTTTTTTTTCTTTAAATACTATAATGCTATATTATTATCTTTTATTATATAAATATAATTATTATAATATATTATACGTGTATTTATTTATATATTTATATATATTCGGCCACTATACTTATATTTTGTGTACCACATTTTGATATTTTTTTTTCTAATTCTTTTGGGTTTTTTTCTTTTTTTTTTTTTTTTTAATTTTTTTTTGTCTTTTCTTATTTATTATTTATTTTTAATTTTTTGTTTTAAATAATATATTACTTACTCTTTTGTGTCACAGGACAGCACAACATATTATCAACGCATAGAAGATATATCACATCAATACATACATAAATACATACATACATATGCATAGCTAAAAAGTTCATTAAAATAAATATATACATATCGCAGCCACCCACAACTATTAAAACACAAAAAAAAAAATAAAAAATAAAAACGATGACAATAATTGGTGGCGCCGAGGGACTCTGTTTAGAGTAATTTAAAGGTAAATATTATATCCTATATCATTGTACATTCTAAACAAACATATGATTATAAGTGGTACATAAACTTCTCACATAATGGTATTCATAAAATGAATGTTCAAAGTTGTCATATAGTTTTAATGTATTGACTCGGATCATTATTTATATACGGTTTTATGGTATAGTGTGTTACAAGCCAGAATTTCATAGTCATTAATATAACCCACCCACACACACAATATGTGTGAGCACGAAATGGACGAAAGTCGATAGAGTTGAACAGAAAAGCGATAAAATAACAATGGTACATGAATGCAATATAGAATATTATTACAGATTTTTGGAAGATTACCACCTGTAGGAAAAAAATGTAATTTAAATATTATCATAACATAATAGTTATGCGTTGAAGGTGTGTCGATAACAGAGGTGATTGAAGGTACTGGGTGATAGTTAGCAATGTGCTTTGGTTATTAGATGATGATTGTAGAAATACTTGAAATTCATCCAGTTTGAAAATGATAATCAATGAAGACTATTGCTCTCTGAGGAATTTAGAGGGTAAATTGAATTTGGGTTTATGTTGGAATAGAAAAATTCAACAGAAACAATGTTATAGAACAGATAAGATTGTCAATTATTTTCGTAATTGATATTATCAACGGCTGTGATTATGCGTGTACGATAATATATCTGAACAGAATAGGCCAGTCCTATTGTGAAAGATGTGTTTGATTTTAAATTACTCGATCGATTTATAGGTGAACCCCATCAATAATACCCAATGTAAAGAACGGTCGCATTTGCTGTCGAACTCTTTAAACATGGTGGAAATGTATTATGGTTATCGACTGGACGAGCTATAATTGTAAAGATTTGGAGTAATGAATATAGGTGCCAGGCGATGAGTGAAAGGATAGTATTATCTGGCCATTGCAAATTATTTAAAATATATTCCTTACCGTTTTTTTTATTTATTATGAATTTTGTTTCCTAAAATATTCAATATTTTTGTTTTTATTCATTATAAGACAATAAAATTTGCACAAAAGTGTACATTTATACAAATGTGTACATACGAATAAAATTCGTCATTTAAAAAGTGTACACTCAGAAGCACTCTCGGTCGCACTATAGATATACTTTCGCCTATATATAATGAAGTCGGTTTCGGCTGAAAAATATTCTGAACGTATTTTAAGCTGAGTTTACATGTGTGGAACCTGCGGAACATTTAATTTGTTATATACTCTGTTTTGATGAACTGAGTAATATACTCTAGTAAATTTTTGTAAATTAAATGCACCAAAGTATATTATTGTCGAAAATTCAGATTCTGATCAGATTTTACCTCAGGTTATCATAGTTTTCGTGTGTAAACGTCAACATTAAAAAAAAAAAATACATGACCAAAAATTAACAATGGAAGAAAATACTGAATTAAATATGTGTAATTAATATGTGTTTTTTTTATTGTATGAATAATGAAATGTTCGAAACTCACGGTTCCTCTAATTATATATATATATATAAGCTTGATTATTATCGTACATACTCATACCAATATTTAATCTACATTCTATTAATTCACTTTACATAATTTCATATTTCCTATTATAAGGAATATTACGAACATTCGTATTCTCAAATCGTTTGTTCGCCCAAATATTTTACAATTGTATTGAAAAAATTCAAAACGCACTTCTGTGTTTGACACTATATTTTTACCAAATGTCATGTCGTCGACTTTGACCTCTGTTTTTAAAATATGTTTTGATGCTAATGTTTTTGTTGGTTTTTTTGTTGTAAATGTAAAAATTTGTTTAATTCAAAATCGTTTATTGAATTGGAGCGTTTGAAAGCGTTGAAAGTAAATAGAAAATTTTCATTTTATGGTAGGTTTTGTTTTTTTTTTTTTAATTTAGTTTTCGTAGTTCGTTTTTTCGTTATCGTTGTGAAATCGTAGTGGCGTACATACGGTATAATATACAACAAAATAGTTTCTTTTTTTTTTTTTTTTTATTGTTTTCAGCTCAAAGATTTCCAATACTTTATCTCATTAATATTTCAATTCACTATAATCTTCAAAATAAGAATTTCCTTCAAAAATATAATATTTTATTATTTTATTTCATTCAAAAGTATTCGATCCATCGCGCATCTGGAATACAAGAAAATTTTATTGTTTCATATTTAATGGAGTTGCAGCTTGACAATTCATAAATAATATTATTTGGTGATTGTAAAAAAGGTATATCTTATATTTCATTAAATAAAACTTAAATATATTACTAATTTCCATATTCATTTTTGGTAAAAAGAAATAACATTTTTTGTGGTTATTACAGATTCACTGTGTGCATTTTACGCAATACATTTATATTATTTATAAAACGTTTGCCGTATTACTACCACATTTGATTAATTGGTCACATCTTGTTTTTGTAAATGGTTAAACAATTTTTTTTAAATTGTTGGAAAACTGTATTTTTTCTTTTTCCTGCTTTTTGGTTTTTAATTTAAGGAATACCATTAATTTAAACAAGAAATTCGGCAGAAGTTCATCCAAGTTTACGTATTTTTCATTTGGTTATAATTTTTTTTTTGTTTTACCGCGCTTGCGTTTCGGGCATGATTTAATCGATAATTTTGTCGTTTGTCAATTTAATAAAAGTTGAAATTAGAAACTAATTACACTTTTATTACTAATTGTGGGAAAATAAAAGTATGCGTTCAACATATTCACAATCTTTAGCAAAATTTAAAAATATATAACTTTATTTATTATATTTATTATATACAGAACGCTTGATATTTTAATCGAAAATGCAGAGAAGACAAAGCACTAGAAATCAATCGCCTAATGGATCAGATTTTGAATCTGGTTCTAGTTCTGAAGCTTCTGGAAAGGAAGATGAAGGCTCTGGATTTGTAGTTGAAAGAATTATTGATTCACGACAAAGACATGGAAAGGTAAAAACAAACAAATTGAAATTACCCATAAAATATAAAATCTTAAAATATAACCAAAAATTAAATTTCTATGTATATATGAAAATTTAAAACAATGGTAGAATAAGCTTTATGTTTGTATATTTGTGTATGACGCGTGGTACAGCTTGATTTTGTCGTTTGATCTTTTTTATTAAATATTCAATTATGCAAAATGCATGTGGTTGTTCGGCGGTCACATGTGATTTACAAAAAATCTGAACGACCACATGAATTTTATATGATGGAAAAATTTTGTCAAAATACTAAACAACATACAAAATTAAGTTTTAAACTACGCATTACTCGTACGTGGTACTATTTTTATATTTATTATTACTTTTGTTTTAATTTTCTAAATGAATTATTTTGTTAATTTATCATGTTAGACTGAATATTATTTGAAATGGCGTGGATACAGTGATAAAGATAATAGTTGGGAACCCGTTGATAATCTTCATTGTCCTGAATTAATTAATAAATTTGAAAAGGACAAAAAAGAATTACGTCGAGGTAAATCTAGGGACATGGATAAAGGCAAGGAAAAGGAAAAAGAACAGGAAAAGCAAAAGGAAAAAGGAAAAGAGCTAGATGATAGCACAACAAATTATGATAGTGACGCTAGTAGTACAAGCAAAAAAAGAGCTCAAAGACAAAATGTAAAGAATAATAAGCCGAACACTTTAGAGAGAGTGGGTACTAAAGTCGTAAGTAGTTTTTGTTATAATCCTAATGTATAAATATTTTTTCAAATTTTTCGAAATTTTGTTAATATTGAATTAATATTGTTGTGTTGTATGTAAAACACTTCAGTAAATTACATTCAAATTATTTTTATTATTTAAGAAATAGATATTAGTGATAGAATTTGATTGTATTATTAAGTAAATTTTTCTCATTAGCACACCAAAAAGGTTGCACCCGGACCTTCAAATGGAAAAAGGAAATTCGCTGAAAGCAGTGATGATGAACCATTACTTAGTACTGAAAATGCCAAAAAAGATGATAGTTCCAGCAAGGATAGAATTGTTAATGGTGAAACTATAAAGAAGGTATTCTATTTAATTTTATTGAAATTGATTGATTTTAATAAGATGAAAAATAATTAAGATAGACCTTAAATGAGTTAGTCCTCGAATTGTCTGTTCATTGGTCAGTATCACCCACAAAAGCGGTCACAAAACGGCCTACAAGTGAACTTTTAAGCATAAAATTCTCTAGAGTTTAGATATATATATATACTAGAGCACTAAATAAATACATTCTGCATCAGTGATAGTATAAGATCTTCTGCCATTTGCAGTTTGACCAGTAAAAAATGCTATCTGTATGCTGAGTTGTATCCTGCGTTTAGACTGGTTGGTTAGCACTAGCCTACCAGTTAACGATTTTATTTGTATGCATGTTTGATGATTTTTTTAAGGGGGAATTAATACCCGCACCGTCTATATCGATAAAAACACCCAGTACATATTCCTTTGAATTTTAACATATTAAAGTCATGAGATTTATTATTATTATTATCGAAAGGACCAGGACAAGGTATGAATATAACCTACACCCGTTTACACGATTTAGGTGTAGCAAATAGTAATACAACCAAAGCAATACTTGTTCTGTAAACTTCTTTTAATGGTGATAGAACGACCTTCCCGCCATCGTAAGGTACCAGGAATTATGCTATCCATATTCCAAAATCGTTTAATTTTGGTTCATTTAGTATACTAGTCTGCAATCCGGTAAATGACTGTGTAGCAGATGCATAGTGAATTCGTTTTTATTTGTAGTGTGTTGCTCGGATGGAAACATGCAGAAAGAAATCCCGCTAATAATTTCCTTATTACAAGCACAAATAAATAACGCACACAATAATAAGGTAAATATATGCCAGTAACATTTAGTCTAAACACGTCCCATTTAGTTTTTTCCTTTGTTTATTTCTCTATGGGGTAATGTATGTTATGCATCATCGAAATACAATAACATTGTTTGATATAGTCGATTATTTTGTCATATGCAATTTTAATAGTCATTAAAATGACTATTTAGTAGATACATGGTGAATTCGTTTTTAATTACGGTGCCTTTGTATTATGTAATTTGATGAAATCTGATTGGTTTAATGATTAGCTACCGGGGGCTACCCTCCACACTACAAGTTTTAAGGTATACACATTTTTTTATTGCATCGAACAAGATTACGTCCACCAGTAATAATTTTAGTACACCGTCCGTAAAAATATACTGGGCATAATTATAAAGAAACAAGAAACCAAAAAATCAGGAATAAATCAAAAAAAGCGTATGTATGTAAATACGGCTATCAGTCAAGTAGATCAAATTACAAATTATACGTTTCGAAGATTTAATAGAAGATTCTCAACAATTTCTCATAATTGAGTACTCAAACGATGTCTTACGAATAAGCTAATTAGAATGTTTCATGATCGGCTCTTGCCAAAATCTTGTTTGATATGCCTCTAACATTATAAATTATTTGGTGGGATTTTGGCATAGTTTGAATCAAATATTCACGATATTCAGCTGTCATTGTACACATTGAACTTTTCTTTTGAATAATTTCATCATCACTCTTTATAAAATCTATAAATTCGTAACCTATATTAATTCACATGCACATATAAATACAATATTACCAATGACACGTAATTTATTCATTATTGGTTCTGGTATTCGATTCAATTTATTATTTTGTACAATAACATCACTTAATATTTTATGTAATTTATTATTGTTCAATCTTAAATATTGACGATTTTCCTCTAAACCAACAACAACGCATCTTTAGCAATAAAACAGATTACATTGCCTTCCCATTCCAATGAATAGGTTAGTGAATGATGTCTTGAGGAGATTTTACGTGAAATATATTGAGGACTGTTTGGCCTACCATTCAATACAACTAGCATTTCTGTAATGATAAGCTAAAATAACTTATACGTAAAATTTTCTTGAATAAATTGTTCCTCGGGGTTGTCATCTGTTGGCGATTTTTTTGGTATTAAAAAATATCTAATTAAAATTTTGTTAAATAAAATTTGTAATTTATTATTAATATTGAACGGCCGTAAATATCTGTAATTATTAAATAAACAAGAAAAGTTTATAAAATCAAAAGGTTTTTTCGTGCACAACGACGATAACTATATATTGTATAATAAGTAAATAAATATAGATAGTTCAGTGTACTTAAGACATATTGTATTAAAAAAGACTTGCTTATACTGTGTGTATAATAATGTATAATAAATAATATTGTGTGTGTGTGTGTGTGTATTACATTATGAATAGTTTTTTTTGGTTTGTTTTAGGTGGAACAAGAAAATAAAAAACCATTGGTTATAGCTAAACGAAGGAAAGAAATTGATGATGATGATCGTATTACTGTAATGGAAATTAATAAAGAAAATGAAACGGTAAGAAAGTAACACATTACATAAATGAATAACTGATATGATTTTATATATATT
Source organism: Bibio marci (assembly GCA_910594885.2). Lineage (NCBI taxonomy): Eukaryota > Metazoa > Arthropoda > Insecta > Diptera > Bibionidae > Bibio > Bibio marci. The sequence continues at coordinate 19,985,195 of OU343117.1, read as the reverse complement.
TTCATTCACGCAGCGTGCAAATTCTAAGAAAAAAACAGACGATGAAAATTGTGTTAGTTCTACGAACACCAGTGGGTCCTCTATTGAAGAGACGTTAATCCCGGCAAAAAGTGGATTTATGCGCGGTTTAGAAGCTGTAGAAATACTTGGAGCTTCTGATTTTAATGGTAAACTTATGTTTCTAATAAAATTTAAAAATCAGGAACATGGCGAATTAGTGGAAGCTAAAGAAGCTAATGTACGGTGTCCACAACTAGTAATCGATTTTTATGAAGATCGTTTGATTTGGTGTGACGAATCTAATAAATAAATATTAAAAAAAAAAAAAGAAATATCATTTATTTTTAAGTTTTTGCGAATGTTGGATATGTTCGAAGTTTATAATTTATGTATATTTTTTTATTTTGTTGTTTAATGTTATCGATTGCTTAGCATTCCGTAAGAATGTTTTATTTTAATTCATTTAATACGTCTTTACTTGTTAATAATGTATTCTGTTTCGATCATAAATGTTGTTAAAATTTAATATTTTAAAATCGGATAATGACAATTTGTGGTGTATATTATGTTTTAACATAATTATGGAATATAAAATATATTCTATCTTTATGTTAAAATATAATTTTTCAAAATATATTTTAACATAATTATTGAATATAAAATATATTCTATCTTTATGTTAAAATATATTTTGAAAAATATGCCGCAAAAGGTCAATATCAGTTTTTTTCAATATTAATATTTATTTAATAATACAAGAATATAAAGAAAACCGATAACATTAAACTTATATTTCATTCAAAAATTATATTAATTTTTTATACTAGTTTCCCATATTTTTGTTTTAAAATATTTCAAAACATGAATATTGTGTTTATTTTTATTTTTTTTTTTTTTTTTAATAATTATTATGATAAATTCTCTCAATAATAATAGCCTTTAATTAAATAATAATAAATTTAGCCATTGGTGTATTATGAAATACTAAAGGCACTAACTTTTTTTTTATAATTAAATTATAATGAGTTAGTGGAATATATTGTTTAACAATAGCCCTTTATATCGTAGAATCGATTAAAAAAATACATAAACTATGATTTTCTGAATTAGCATATTTTTATTACTATTATTAATATTATTTTTATTATTATTTTTATTATTTTTTTTTTTTTTTTTTTTCAAATTTTATATTAAAGAAATAAAAAAAATATGAAATCAGCAATAAATATAATTGATATCGATATATTTAAAATTGTCAACAATTCAATTTAAAATGTTCACAATGTTTAAAATGTGGTCTTCGCACACATTCGTGATTTTGCCGCTGCGACAGTCAAAATCCATATGAAAAAATTACAATATTAAGATTTTAATTTATAAATTATTTATTTATATTTAAGTTATATTTTAAGTTAATTGTGAAGAATTTTAAACTAATTTTTTCACTTGAATGTGGAAACAGGTGAAGAAATTAGAAAATTTTCGGCATTATCCACTGTGCACTTGTGTTGTGCGCAATCATTGGGATCTATTCGTCCCTTTTTTATGTTTATCCCAAAGTAATGCTGAACGATAGTACTTATTCAAATAGCGAAGGCATTATTTTAAATTCTTATAAACATGCTGCGAATACGAATATAATTCCGAATAAAAACATATTTGTATTTTCTATTTTTATGAATCGAATTTTCACACAGTATAGATTACATTTAAATTAACATAGACATACAAAATTGCCTTTATTTGCATGTTGTTTTATTCGGAGTTCTATACTCATTCGTATTCGAATCATGCATAATTCCTATATTAGTATTGATTTTGTCTAAAACAATTTTGCCCTCAAACAAGTAAAGTTCAAATTTACAATTTTAAATGAGAGCGGTTTGTTCTAATATGTATGAAACATGTAAACTTTACTTAAACAAACCATTCTTATGTAATTCATTCAATAATTTGCCGAAGTAATCAATACTTACAATGCTCTACTTGGGTTTTTTTCATCAGCATAGTTTGTATTGATTAAAATAATTATGACTAACGAATTCTGTGCGTCAAGTTCGCGTTTGATCCATTGATCGTACACGTATAACAAATAAAGTATGTTAACTGTCTTTTGCTTGTCCATTATTTTAATACCATCATCATCACTCAGTTGTGAATAGGGTACGCGTTCGTGGGACTGTTCTTAATAATTTATGAGATGAACAAGCCATAGGGTGTGTGTGTCTAAAATTGAACGATTTAATTCTGCTTGACTTAAAGGTGGGTAGGATTTATTGGGAAAAGCCGCACTATTAATACTAATTTTTATTTATTTTTAATTGACATAATGGCTTAAAACGGTGGGTTTTAAATTATTTAATTACTTAATATTGGTATCAGATACCAATAACACCACGTTTTCTTCCACGTATGGAAGAACAAAAATTATTTAAAAAATTATTAAAAGGCACTATTTGTAAGCCTTCGGCGTTTGAGCTTAAGTTATTACATATGTCTTTAAAAAAAAAATATGAATAAAAAATAAGTATAAACTTCTCCAGTGTTCAACCTTTGTCATTTCTTATTGAAATTATAAAAATTTGATGTTAATTTTGAAATGAAAATTGTTGCAACACAAATATAGAGTGGTCGAACACTTATGGGTGATCGACAATTGGAACTTTGTACTACCGTGTTTGATGATAACTAATAAATATTTGTGGGCCTATACCTTTCTTGATTTATATATTAATATCAATATCATAAAGTTATATTATTCCAAGTCTTGCATTTGGCATCAGACATAAATTCATAATAATCAAGTGCATAACTTATACCACATGGGAGTATATAACATAATTCATTAATTGGCCTGCATTTATCTAAAGATAAATATTTTCTTTAATGGCAATATTTTTATATGAGTTAATCCATAATTGGGTCAAGTACTGATGATATAGTCGATATTATAGATCGAAACTACACTATCAATAATGTGTACACCACCATAACAAGAGCCACCAGCACCAATCATTATCACAACAGCAATCAATTGAATTATGATATCGTGATTAATCAACAATATCAACATTACACACAATGACAACAATTAAATTTTCAGAAAAAACAGCATATTCAGTATTTAGCATATATATAATAACAGAGTATTATCGCCACAACTACGAACTATTATGAAATTTAAGACATTTTGAATTATTGCACCTGCTGTGTCGTCAATAAACTGATAATTGCATTTTTTCTTTAATGAGTTTATACAACCTCAGTCGATTGAATAATTTAAATATTGAATTACAACCACAACCATCATTTCAATTACAAAAAATTGGAAATATTTCAATTCAAACACGTAAACGTGTGTTAGTAGCTAAATAATAACCGTCCAAGTTCAAAAAATGTAACAATAAATATAGCGCAGAATAATGTTGCAATATTTGTTCAACCACAAAATCAACGATGTAATTACAGTAGCAGACACGTATTTTGAAGAATCCACTAAATTTATATTTTATAACTAATACATATTGTGGAAAAATCTAACGAGAGGTAAAGTTCAGAATTTTGTTTTTGTTTAATCCGCATAGTCTGTATATTTAATATTAAATTAAGCATTATTATTTCTATTTCAGTTTACATAGCACGTATCAAGTATTATGATATAAAACCATTCGACAAATAAGAAAAATTGATTAGACGAAACTTCTAATACCAACACCATCAAGTGGAGCACATGTGACGGCATCAATGTCATAATGCATTACGATAATTTACTTTTCTGTATTCTTATGAAAAACAAACATATTTTTATAAATGGATTACAGAAAAAAGTGATATACACCTCAGAATTGATAAACGCATGAAATTATATAAATAATAAATGTAAAATAATATAAACAAATATATGCTAAAGTCAGCAATTATGTGATGTTTATTTCAATGTAAAAATGCAATATTACTTATTAAAACTATTATTATTAAATACATTAACAATTTAATTTAAGACAAAAATATTTATCTAATTATTTTATTAAGTTCATCAATAGTTCCCCAACCTATAACTTCCGTCCAATGAAATCTGAAAAGAGAAAAAGAAAATAACAAAAATTAAAAAAAAAAAAAAGTACAAAATAAAAATATAAATAAAATAAAATTAATATTTCATACACGAAATTCTACACCTACACAATATAAAAGAAGAAAAAAAAAAAAAAAATGAGTCTCTAATAAGTGTCCTGTAAATAAAAAAAAATAATAAAAAATCGATCAACTTTAATGTGGTACCCTATTCGAAATAAATATTTTCAAAATTTTTGTACCTTATATATCCCAACCGACATAATAATACTTATAATAAACATAGTGTATGCGAGAGAGTTGCTGGGTGTGTATAGCAATGTAATGTGAATGGTGCGGGTTCGATTTATCGTCGAGACCGAAATATATTTTTCAGAAAAAAAAAAAAATAAATTTCAATTTCCGAGAAATTCCAACGAATTCATTCTTGTTTTTTTTTTTTACCACTTTTTCGCATTTTTTTGTTTTGCCATTTTGACCGACTTAGAGGCGGAATTTTCGAGTTATCTCAACGGATTCTTGTTCGGACAATGACCCCGCGTCGTTTAAGCCTATGTTGTTTTTTACCACTTTTCCACATTTTTTTGTTTTGCCATTTTGACCGACTTAGAGGCGGAATTTTCGAGTTATCTCAACGGATTCGTGTTCGGACGATGACCCCGCGTCTTTTAAGCCTATTTCCAGCCCTATTTTTTTGGACTTTTTTGACCCCCAAAAGTGTGGGTTATAACCTTATGCCGAAAAAGTTTTTTTGCCCGTAGGACCTTCAGATTTTCAGGGATTGTAGAGCTCGGAAAAAAAACAGGATCTGTCGACCTCTTTGCCGGATTTCCCTCCGGGGGCGGAGCTATGGACCTTCGAAAGTACCAAATGGGTCACTTTTGGACCCCTATAACTCCGGAAATACTCAATATTTCGGGAGGAGCTTCTCACCAGTGATAGTCCTTCTCATGGGCTACAAATTATAATATGGGGGTGACTTTCTATCTATAAGGGTTTTCCAACTAGGGCTGCCCAAAAATTGGAAAAACGTTTGCAGACCAATATTCCGAGTACTGGAAAGTCGGGATATATTGTACTTTCCAAAAATCTAATGATGCAGAAATGTAAAGGAAGGTCCAAAGTTTATCCTCAGATTTTTTTTGGAATTTTCCAGTGGAAAATGTGGATTTCCCAGGAACATCGAAAAACATCGATTTTTTCATGTTTTCAAATGGGAATTTCCCGGCTTTCCCAATGGAATTTTCCAATGCCCTATTTATCACAGATAGTAGACTATATGCCACGTTTTTTAAGCCCCACCACAACTCCTCAAGTCAAATGGTTTTCCCACAGTGGCTGCCCAAAGTTAGGCTTACACGGAAACTCCAAAATCTTAAATTGGTCATAAGTCGACCAATAGATTTTTCACAGAAAAAGTCCAGAAGCTTTAATGTGCGCATTAAGATCCTCTACAAGATGGCTGTAACAAAAATTGGCTAACTAATAAATTTTTTTCGAAATCATCAAAAACCTGGTTTTCAGAAATTCCGGGAAATTTCTCCAGTCTAAAGTTGATGACTTACAGATTTCTTATAGCCATAAATGGATTTAGATGGTAAATGTACTGAGGGAGTGGTACTGAAAATGTTTAGAAACTATTACAGTTTTCCCGTAATTTCCCGATCCAAATTAAAATTTTCCGGATTTTCCCGAAAATTTCCAGATGTCTTAATTAGAATATTAGAAACCATTTTTACCACTAGAGGACCAGAATCTATTTACAGGTTTTCCCGGAATTTTCATATAACGGTTTCATACTCATGGTGAAAAATCCAAGTTTTTTTTTTACAAAAAGATAGGTCATTCAATTACCTATCATTTAATATGTATCACAACATCCTACCACTTTAAACAGCTGAGCTATGATTTTTCCCGTGTCCCAAATATATAATATTTTTTTACACTAATTTACCTTTAAAATTTTGTTTTCAGTAATTTCGGTTGTCCTTAAATATCCCAATTTCCATTTTTTTATATTAATTGTGTATGTGTGTGTGTGTTTTTCTATCTGCAAAAGAAAATTTTTAATGGTAGAGTAATATTTAATAATAATTTGCATATGATTTGTAGGAAAAAAAATTTATATATGAAAACAACAAATACAAGTCATTTCTTTTTATTTATTTTTTCTTTTCCATTTAAAATAATGTATATACAAATAAACACACATAAACATATAGATAAGTAAAAGAAACATTACAAATGTAAATATTAAAAAAATATTGTATATAAATGTCATATTAAGTTGTTGTCTTTGCTATATCAAAATTTTCGGTTTTGTATATTAAAAACAATTGTTTTTAAACCGAAAAATATGCAATGCAAAATCAAAATAAAATATATTTTTTTACTTTGAAAATGAATTCCATGTGTTCTATATTCTGACTTTATCTCGAGAATTCGTAAATGCAATTCCATTTTCAATAATACTTAATTGATTTCGTTAGTATAATTATCGACACACTGATTTTAGCTGAAATAAATGATTTCTTTCGGATTGGTTTTAAAAAGCGAACATCCCCTATATTTTACTTATCAACTTTATGTAGTGATTTAATGTTGCAGTGGTCAACGTCCATTTCATCCAATCCAGATATTGCGAGTTTAACTCGTACTGAAAATTACCCCAGTGAATTACCATTAATTCGTTTATGAAATCAAAGAGCGAATCTTTGAAAATATGGTTTTGAACGCCATTCTGAGATTAACAATATATCCGTATATCGGAGTAATCATGTTAATGGTTACGAATTCTTGTATACGGTCTGCAATACTGATTGAATAAAGAAACTCTAAAAATACCGCTGCTTGCAGATACGAACTCTTAAAAATAATTTGAAATACTGATTGCTAAGTTCTTAAATAGAATATGCTCACTTTTAGAAAGTCTCTATGTTATATTTAGAACTTAGCAATCAATGTTTCGGACCATGGTTTTTTAAGAATTTGCATCAGAAGAGAATAATCAACATTTAATTTAACTAAAACTAACAACTCATGAAAATTGCAATAAAATATAATTAAATTAAAATGTTAACGTAATTTATAATAACAAAGTACGAATGTATTAAGTACAACTACATTTTTATAATAATATTTATTTATGCATTGATAAATTAATTGCTAAACTAATTAATTGTAAAAATCCTGCACGCATAAGAATTAAAATAAAAAAAAAATCTATTAAATATATCCTAAATTATTTGCTTCATGTGCTATTGTCATAACAGTATCATATATTTCTTCAGCTGTTGGAATTATTTGCTCCGCTGGTAATTCGAAACCGCTCGAATATCTATTGCTGCCCGGCCTTAATTCAAATGTATACCATAACGGTATCGATAAATTACCATAAACCCAATCCATACTAGAACCAGTTGCTGGATAAATTGCAGCATATGTATTACGTTTTGCTAAAGCTTCAATTCCTTTTTTACCAATTGCCAATAAATCATCATGATTTTCTGTATGTACAGCCGTATGTCCATATGGAAATAATAGAATTTGTGAGTATGAGTGAAATGCGAAATATAAGTTTATTTGATTTCTTATTGTTGTTAAATATTGAGAATATGAATACATTTCAGGTTCAGAAATAGCTCGTCGACCAGCATATGTTTCAGCACATGGATATTTACTTGAACCAATTTCATTCCAATGAAAATCCCAATTACGATTTGGGTCCACGCCATAACAAATAAAATTTGACGATGGTGTACGTCTTTTACGCCATAATCGATCACGTTGAAATGTATACGCATAATCATCTGGATTTATTATCGAAAAGAAGTACCAATTTAAATTTGCCGAATTTGCTCGAAATAACGATGTAATATGTTTTTCAGTCGAAGGTGAATTTAATTGTCCGATTAATTCATTTAATAAAAAGGTTACTGTTGCCGATAATATCCATTCACGCGCATGCATTCCACCTTCAAATAAAACGGCTGCATTATCTGGATTATTATTAAATGATAATTTTATACCACGTATTTCTCTACCTTCATATGATTTTCCAGCTATTATTAATTCTAAATTGTTTGGATATTTTTTTACCATTGCATCAATTTTTTCTTGTAAATTTGTATCCAATATTTTATATAAAAATTATGTGTAGGTAATATTGTTGTAAATTCAGCGAATTTATGTGGTACAACAATAAGAACAACATCATTTTCAACTTTATAACTTATAACTATCATTTGTATTTTCGATTAATTGTAATGTATTAATTTGTTCTTGATTAGTTGGAACTACTTTATACATTTTATAATTATCATATCTTGCTGTAATTTCGATATCATAATCGTTTTCATTATCACGGCGAACAACATCGTCGTGGTCGAGAATATTTCCAGTGTCACCCGCACTACTACCAATACCACTGGTAATACTTGCGTCCGCACCAAGACAATGAAAACCGAAATACAATGTTACAAATATTAATAAATATATATTAGTGAAAATCATTTTATATAAAAATATAAGATACAATTCAATCGACTTCTACAATTCAACAGATTCAAAAATGTTCTGATTTTTCTTTAGAACACTTCTTTTTTATTTGTTCAATAAATTATAAAAAATATATTATAATTAATATAATATACAGAATATTGGGGAATTATTGAAATTTGGTTAGTGTATATTTATATATTTCAATCACATTATTATATAAATATTATGCCATTGTCTACAATTAGAGTCCGAATTTATTTTTTTTTTTATTCACAATGTTCTTTCCTCATTTTACAATGAATTGAGGAATTATAGGGCGATTCGTAATATTAATACTATGTATTATACAATATATATATGAATATGTATGTAATATTACAATTTCAAACTTTTTCTTCTATTTATCAGTAAATTACAAGTTAAAAGAGATAACCAGTTATTTGATCATTAAGCATTTTACAATAAACATGAATTGAATTTTGAATTAGTTTATAATAGTACTATATAATAATACATATATTTTATTACAGGTATGAATAAATGTATAAAAGATATCACATTATTCGGTCATTGAACACCAATTAATTTTTACACTCTCCGGGTGAACAATAGACAAAATTAAAAATAACAATAAATACCTTTTTTAATATGTTGTATTTTGCAACACACTTTAAAAAGTTTATAATGTTAACGTTGATTTGAATATGGCATCTACCAACAATCCCTTATATCATATTGCAGCCAAATGGTCATAATTTATTAACATGGAAGGCACCAAAAGCTGGAAATAAAAATGTTTTTACGTTAACAATAGGTGACAATAGTTTTCGTATTGTTTTTGGTAAATTTATTTATTTTATACTTACAAATTTTATTCATCAACAAAACCTTCAGATGGAATTGCATTGCTTGTAAATATATAATATACATTTAGATCTTTCTTTTGTGTTGAATGAGCTGTAGTCGACTACTTGGCCGGCTGTCTATCATTTTTATTTCTTCCTGCAGTTAAACATATAAAATGTATTGCACCCAATCTAAACTTACATTTAGTAATTGCTATTATATCACAAATTTTTTTATTTAACTATATTATTCATATAATATTAATATTTTTTATTTATTGTATATTTATTTATAATTAATAAAACAAAAAAAAAGTTATGTCAAATGAGATACTTACCAAGCAACCATTTTGAATTTTATTTATAATTTGACATACACCACGTGAGCAAATTTTTATGTATATACTTTTTATTATAACAATATAGCATTGTGACAGCATTCCCCCTCTTCCCAGATATGATTATGGTAGATTATCATCAATTAAAAAACATTGCTATCTAAGTAAGAAAATATTAATGAAATTCTCCATCATTCTTTCATGTTATTTGTTACTTTGTTTTTGTTTTATTAATTATAAATAAATATACAATAAATAAAAAATATTAATATTATATGAATAATATAGTTAAATAAAAAATTTGTGATATAATAACATAAAAAAGAAGTGTTTACATATACTATTCTAAAAAGTTAAAATATTCTAAAGAAAAATCAGAACATTTTTGAATCTGTTGAATTGTAGAAGTCGATTGAATTGTATCTTATATTTTTATATAAAATGATTTTCACTAATTTATATTTATTAATATTTGTAACATTGTATTTCGGTTTCTATTGCCTTGGTGCGGACGAAAGTATTACCAGTGGTATTGATAGTAGTGCGGGTGGCACTGAAAATATTCTCGACCACGACGATGTTGTTCGCCGTGATAATGAAAACGATGATGATATCGAAATTACAGCAAGATATGATAATTATAAAGTGTATAAAGTAGTTCCAACTAATCAAGAACAAATTAATACATTACAATTAATCGAAAATACAAGTTTATAATAAGTTTTTTGTTGGTCCTGGTAAAGTTGAAAATGATGTTGTTCTTATTGTTTCACCACATAAATTCGTTGAATTTACAACAATATTACGTATACATAATTTTTTATATAATATAAAATATTGGATACAAATTTACAAGAAAAAATTGATGCAATGGTAAAAAAATATCCAAACAATTTAAAATTAATAATAGCTGGAAAATCATATGAAGGTAGAGAAATACGTGGTATTACATTATCATTTAATATTAATCCAGATAATGCAACCGTTTTATTTGAAGGTGGAATGCATGCGCGTGAATGGGTATTACCGGCAACAGTAACCTTTTTATTAAATGAATTAATCGAACAATTAAATTCACCTTCGACTCAAAATCATATTACATCGTTATTTCGAGCAAATTCGGCAAATATAAATTGGTACTTCTTTCCGATAATAAATCCAGATGGTTATGCGTATACATTTCAACGTGATCGATTATGGCGTAAAAGACGTACACCATCGTCTAATTTTATTTGTTATGGCGTGGACACAAATCGTAATTGGGATTTTCATTGGAATGAAATTGGTTCAAGTAAATATCCATGTGCTGTAACATATGCTGGTCGACGAGCATTTTCTGAACCTGAAATGTATTCATATTCTCAATATTTAACACCAATAAGAAAACAATTAAAATTATATTTCGCATTTCACTCATACTCACAAATTCTATTATTTCCATATGGACATACGGCTGTACATACAGAAAATCATGATGATTTATTGGCAATTGGTAAAAAAGGAATTGAAGCTTTAGCAAAACGTAATACATATGCTGCAATTTATCCAGCAACTGGTTCTAGTATGGATTGGGTTTATGGTAATTTATCGATACCGTTATCATATACATTTGAATTAAGACCGGGCAGCAATAGATATTCGATCGGTTTCGAATTACCAACTGAGCAAATAATTCCAACAGCTGAAGAAATATATGATGCTGTATTGACAATAGCACATGAAGTAAATAATTTAGGATATATTTAATTGATTTTTTTTTATTTTAATTCTTATGCTTGCAGGATTTTTACAATTAATTAGTTTAGCAATTAATTTATCAATGCATAAATAAATATTAACATAAAAATGTAGTTGTACTTAATACATACGCACTTTGTTATTATAAATTACGTTAACATTCTAATTTAATTATATTTTATTGCAATTTTCATGAGTTGTTGGTTTTAGTTAAATTAAATGTTGATTATTCTCTTCTGATGCAAATTCTTAAAAAACCATGGTCTGAAACATTGATTGCTAAGTTCTCAAATATAACATAGAGAAATTCTGAAAGTGAGCATGTTCTATTTAAGAACTTAGCGATCAGTATTTCAAACCATTTTTAAGAATTCCTATCTGCAGTCAGTGGTATTTTCAGTTTCTTTATTCAATCAGTATTGCAGACCGTATACAAGAATTCGTAACCATTGACATGATTACTCCGATATACGGATATATTGTTAATATCAGAATGACGTTCAACACCATATTTTCAAAGATTCGCTTTTTGATTTCAAATACGAATTAATGGTAATTCACTGGAGTAATTTTCAGTACGAGTTAAACTCGCACCCTCTGGATTTGATGAAATGGACGTTAACCATTACTGTACCATTAAATCACTACATAAAGTTGATAAGTAAAATATAGGGTATGTTCGCTTTTTAAAATCAATCCGAAGGAAATCATTTATTTCAGCTAAAATCAGTGTGTCGATAATTATACTAACGAAATCAATTAAGTATTATTATTTCATTAAGTCAGAATATAGAACACATGGAATTCATTTTCAAAGTAAAAAAATATATTTTATTTTGATTTTGCATTGCATATTTTTCGGTTTAAAAACAATTGTTTTTAATATACAAAACCGAAAATTTTGATATAGCAAAGACAACAACTTAATATGACATTTATATACAATATTTTTTTAATATTTACATTTGTAATGTTTCTTTTACTTATCTATATGTTTATGTGGGTTTATTTATATAACATTATTTTAAATGGAAAAGAAAAAATAAATAAAAAGAAATGACTTGTATTTGTTGTTTTCATATATAAATTTTTTTTCCTACAAATCATATGCAAATTATTATTAAATATTACTCTACCATTAAAAATTTTCTTTTGCAGATAGAAAAACACACACACACATACACAATTAATATAAAAAAATGGAAATTGGGATATTTAAGGACAACCGAAATTACTGAAAACAAAATTTTAAAGGTAAATTAGTGTAAAAAAATATTATATATTTGGGACACGGGAAAAATCATAGCTCAGCTGTTTAAAGTGGTAGGATGTTGTGATACATATTAAATGATAGGTAATTGAATGACCTATCTTTTTGTAAAAAAAAAACTTGGATTTTTCACCATGAGTATGAAACCGTTATATGAAAATTCCGGGAAAACCTGTAAATAGATTCTGGTCCTCTAGTGGTAAAAATGGTTTCTAATATTCTAATTAAGACATCTGGAAATTTTCGGGAAAATCCGGAAAATTTTAATTTGGATCGGGAAATTACGGGAAAACTGTAATAGTTTCTAAACATTTTCAGTACCACTCCCTCAGTACATTTACCATCTAAATCCATTTATGGCTATAAGAAATCTGTAAGTCATCAACTTTAGACTGGAGAAATTTCCCGGAATTTCTGAAAACCAGGTTTTTGATGATTTCGAAAAAAATTTATTAGTTAGCCAATTTTTGTTACAGCCATCTTGTAGAGGATCTTAATGCGCACATTAAAGCTTCTGGACTTTTTCTGTGAAAAATCTATTGGTCGACTTATGACCAATTTAAGATTTTGGAATTTCCGTGTAAGCCTAACTTTGGGCAGCCACTGTGGGAAAACCATTTGACTTGAGGAGTTGTGGTGGGGCTTAAAAAACGTGGCATATAGTCTACTATCTGTGATAAATAGGGCATTGGAAAATTCCATTGGGAAAGCCGGGAAATTCCCATTTGAAAACATGAAAAAATCGATGTTTTTCGATGTTCCTGGGAAATCCACATTTTCCACTGGAAAATTCCAAAAAAAATCTGAGGATAAACTTTGGACCTTCCTTTACATTTCTGCATCATTAGATTTTTGGAAAGTACAATATATCCCGACTTTCCAGTACTCGGAATATTGGTCTGCAAACGTTTTTCCAATTTTTGGGCAGCCCTAGTTGGAAAACCCTTATAGATAGAAAGTCACCCCCATATTATAATTTGTAGCCCATGAGAAGGACTATCACTGGTGAGAAGCTCCTCCCGAAATATTGAGTATTTCCGGAGTTATAGGGGTCCAAAAGTGACCCATTTGGTACTTTCGAAGGTCCATAGCTCCGCCCCCGGAGGGAAATCCGGCAAAGAGGTCGACAGATCCTGTTTTTTTTCCGAGCTCTACAATCCCTGAAAATCTGAAGGTCCTACGGGCAAAAAAACTTTTTCGGCATAAGGTTATAACCCACACTTTTGGGGGTCAAAAAAGTCCAAAAAAATAGGGCTGGAAATAGGCTTAAAAGACGCGGGGTCATCGTCCGAACACGAATCCGTTGAGATAACTCGAAAATTCCGCCTCTAAGTCGGTCAAAATGGCAAAACAAAAAAATGTGGAAAAGTGGTAAAAAACAACATAGGCTTAAACGACGCGGGGTCATTGTCCGAACAAGAATCCGTTGAGATAACTCGAAAATTCCGCCTCTAAGTCGGTCAAAATGGCAAAACAAAAAAATGCGAAAAAGTGGTAAAAAAAAAAAACAAGAATGAATTCGTTGGAATTTCTCGGAAATTGAAATTTATTTTTTTTTTTTTCTGAAAAATATATTTCGGTCTCGACGATAAATCGAACCCGCACCATTCACATTACATTGCTATACACACCCAGCAACTCTCTCGCATACACTATGTTTATTATAAGTATTATTATGTCGGTTGGGATATATAAGGTACAAAAATTTTGAAAATATTTATTTCGAATAGGGTACCACATTAAAGTTGATCGATTTTTTATTATTTTTTTTTATTTACAGGACACTTATTAGAGACTCATTTTTTTTTTTTTTTTCTTCTTTTATATTGTGTAGGTGTAGAATTTCGTGTATGAAATATTAATTTTATTTTATTTATATTTTTATTTTGTACTTTTTTTTTTTTTTAATTTTTGTTATTTTCTTTTTCTCTTTTCAGATTTCATTGGACGGAAGTTATAGGTTGGGGAACTATTGATGAACTTAATAAAATAATTAGATAAATATTTTTGTCTTAAATTAAATTGTTAATGTATTTAATAATAATAGTTTTAATAAGTAATATTGCATTTTTACATTGAAATAAACATCACATAATTGCTGACTTTAGCATATATTTGATTATATTATTTTACATTTATTATTTATATAATTTCATGCGTTTATCAATTCTGAGGTGTATATCACTTTTTTCTGTAATCCATTTATAAAAATATTTTTGTTTTTCATAAGAATACAGAAAAGTAAATTATCGTAATGCATTATGACATGGATGCCGTCACATGTGCTCCACTTGATGATGTAATCCAAGTTGATGGTGTTGGTATTAGAAGTTTCGTCTAATCAATTTTTCTTATTTGTCGAATGGTTTTATATCATAATACTTGATACGTGCTATGTAAACTGAAATAGAAATAATAATGCTTAATTTAATATTAAATATACAGACTATGCGGATTAAACAAAAACAAAATTCTGAACTTTACCTCTCGTTAGATTTTTCCACAAATTTAGTGGATTCTTAAAAATACGTGCCTGCTATTGTATTTACATCGTTGATTTTGTGGTTGAACAAATATTGCAACATTATTCTACATTATATCTATTATGGTACATTTGTTGAACTTAGACGGTGATTATTTAGCCACTAACACACGTTTACGTGTTTGAATTGTTGTCGATGAAATTATAGAAATATTTCCAATTTTTTGTAGATGAATTGATGGTTGTGTTTGTAATTCAATAATATTTAAATTATTCAAATGATTGTGGTTGTGTAAACTCAAAAAATCCAATTAATAGTTTATTGGAAACACAGCCGGTGTAATAATATCAAAATGCCATAAATTTCATAATAGTTTGTAGTTATGGTGATAATAGTCTGTTGTTATATTGCACATGATAAATACAGATTATGTTGTTTTTCCAATTGATTTAATTGTTGTGATTGTGTAATGGTGCCATTGTAGATTAATTACGATATCATATTTCAATTGGTTGCTGTTGTGATAAGGATTGGTGCTGGTGGTTCTTGTTATGGAGGTGTGCCCATTATTGGTAGTGTAGCAAATACGTGTAAAATGTGACCGTACAATTAGAATTGTATCTGGTTTTTGCACTGCATTCCACTATAAATAGAATTTATTTTACATTAAATATAATTATTATAAATAAAATGTACAATTTTATTGGTTGTAAACTGAATGAAAAAAATGCAATTACTATTTAATTGGCGGCACAGCCGGTGAAATTATATCAAAATGTCATCAATTTCATATGTGCCGATAATGCACGCACCGGAAGATGCCAACACATTCTGATGAATACCTTCTGGTTGTGCACTACAAATTATAATTTACAATTAAATATATATTAGTATTAATTGTATTCATACTTTTATTATTATTAATATTATTATTTATTTATCTATTTATTTGTATGTTTTTTATTAAAATTACTTACATTATTTTCTATTTTCTTACGACGACGAAAATAATTACAAAAACAAAAAGTGATTGAAATGTCAAAAGTTAAAGTAAGAAAAAAAATGTATTCTATTACAAAATCAACATATTTTCTACTACATCAGAATTTTTCATTCACTCTATATATAAACCTTATATATTTTCAACGCTGTTTCTCCGCAAAATATGCAAGCACTTGCCCTCAACTATAACTATAACCGCCGCTAAGTTATCTCTGATATGAATACACTAATTTCAACTTTATTTATTATTCTCCTTAATCATACTGTTTTTCATACATAAATTATTTTTTTTAATATTTTTGAATTGTTTAAAGAAATAAAAAAAACTATATTAACAATTAATCTAAAATTAATTTTGTTTGCGTTGATCGGATCTACTTCTGATCAAATATTTATTATATACGGCCAACAAGATTCGACAAGTGTATAATAAAATTATGTCTGTGTATGATGGAGATGGTAAAATATTAAATAATTTAATGAATACCTTTAGAGAATGTAAGCAGCGAAACAAATCATTTATGAAACATAATAAATTTGTATAAATACATCTGTCGTGTTCCATATATAATAATATTGAATTGTACTTTTGCAATAGATTTTCGTTAATTTCTTCTTCTAGTCCATGGCCAGCAAGTGGTGGGTGGGTACCATTTAATTTCTATAATTAAATATAATTTGAGAATTATAGTAAGTTAAAAATGAATTATTATTTTTATGTTTGATTAACTTACTTACATAGTTGAGATGTAATATTGGTGGTGGTGGTGGTAGTGGTGGTGGTTGTGATGACGGTGTATCCATTTAATATTTGTATAAAATTAAATCTAAAAATCTGTAATAAATGTTTAGTTTAAATAAATGTAATTTAAACAAACTATTTAAATATAATAAATTAATAATAATAAAACCTACATGTAAGCTGTAATTTAGCCAATAATAAAGTTATACTTTGTACTTTGTATTAAATCAATTTGAGAAAGGTTGTAGTTGTTGTAATACAAAATAGATTAGATACTCATATTTGATTTATATTTCAAAAATACGGCATGTTTAATTTCCAGATTATCTGACAATGCACGCAGCGCGGCCGGCACCAACGCAACATACATTCTGATGAATATCTCGTGGTTTTGCACTACAAATTTAATTTAATAACAATTAAATATATATTAATATTAATTGTATATTTATTTTTATAATAATTATTATAATTTAAATTAAAATATTTAAATAATATGTTTTTTTTATTAAAATTACAGCATTTTCTATTTTCTTACCGATTTGGAAAACAAATGTCAATGAAGAAAAGAATTGCCAGAATTAAATTTGGAAGAGGCTGCTTCCTTGGGATTATACTCTCCTGTTACATTGTCTTGAAAATTTTTGGAAATATTGGTGTCTGAGAGTATAAATAATATATCAGAATAAAATTTTGAAAACAATACTGTCTTAGGATTTTATGTTTTAATCCAAATGCTCAAAATGCATTTTTGTCTAAAATATTGAGCCAACAAATTCTGTTTCCGTACAAAAATTATTAAAAAAATACACTTAATGAACATAATGAAATAAAATGGAAACAATACAATTTTTGTAATTCCTTATTTCTTTTTATTAATATTATTAATTGTTCTCTAATTTAATTCGATAATTATATGTATTTATTATTTAATTTATAATAATTATTAATTTGTATTTTTGTTTTTGTAATAATTTTTCTTTTTTTTTTATTTGTTTTTTGTTTTTTTGTTTTTTTGTTTTTTTGTTTTTTTGTTTTTTTTGGCATTAAATGCTTTGGTAAAAATAATTCCAATTAATCTGGGAATATATAAAGGGAAATGGGATCTATAAGTGTTTGTTGGTGTGTGTGTGTGTGTGTGTGTATATATTTGTGTATGTGGATTTATGTTAACTTCTAGGTTTCGTTTATGTTGTGTTATAAAGGTGTGTGTGTGTTTGTGTTGTGTAAAATATATTATTAATTTTTTTTTTTTTTATTAAAAAAACAAAAATATTTTCATAATTTACATAAAATAAATTAATTAGTTTTTCTTTTAAATATTCTTCTGAATAATTTCTTAATTTCTATTATAATATATATTTTTTTTTTATAACATTGTGCAAAATTGTATTTATTTATAAATTAGTTATAATAATCTACATTTTACACATATATATATTTATTTATTTATATTTAATATTATTTAATTATTAAAAAAATAAAAAATAAAATAATAAAAAAAAAAATCGGTAGGAATGCAACTACAAAAAAAAAAAAATAATTAATTATTTATTTAAATAATTACAAAATAAAACTAATAATTTAAAATCATTCTATATTTATTTTTTTTTCCTTTAAATTAATTTCCCTAAAAAAAAAAAAAATTAAAAAACAACATAAATTAAATGAAATTAAACTTACACATACAACAATTTATTTATTTATTTAATTGTTTTTTTTTTCTAATCTATTAAATTAAATTAAATCATAATAATAATAATAAAATATTTATCATCGATTAATTAATTGATTTTGTTTTCTCATAAAAAAAAAAAAATTGTTTTTATAAAATTTTTTTATTTTAGTAATTCCAATTGTTTTTGCAGATTTATATTGATGGTAAAAACAATATAAAACAAAATTAATGCTTCAGCATTACAACAGCGAAAGAACGCAGTGTTATATTAAAATGAATAGATAAACTAATTGGATATTTATCTTTTAAATAATAATTTTAAAAAAATATAAAAATTAGGTGTTTTTTAGTTTTGTCAATTTTTCGTACACACTAAAATAATATATTTAGTTTATTTTTTGTTTTGTTTTTTTTGTTATTAATTAATTTGTAAAAACCTAAAAAGAATACAATACAAATTTAGTGGATTGCACGACAAAAAAAAAAAAAACTATAATTAATTTTAAACTTAAACATGTAAAAATTATTGGTAACTATTAATAACAACAAAATTATTAAAATTAATTAAAAATATAAAATATAAAATATGTGTTGCGCGCATTACAATAAAATGCACCAAAAATTATATTATAATTAATCTTTAAAAATATGTGTTAATAAAACAAAAAAAAATCTATTGTGTAATTAAAATATATGACTAATAAAATGGTGACTAAATAAATGGTTAACTAGAATAATGATTGCATTTTCTTCTTCTTCTTTTTTCTTTTTAGTAACAGGTAACGATTATAATTTTTAATTTTTATTTAGATTAATTTTTTTTTCATATAAACCTATAATTTTTTTTTTGTATGACTAAAAAAATCGTATGAATGTATAAAAATTGTATATTCTCATCAGAATGACGTCCACACACCATTTGTTGCTAACTAATAATCATATCTATATAAATATATTCAATGAAAAACTATCTGTATAGCTATAAAAATGTGTTGTTTAAATATATGATTCTTTTTCCTTTTTAATTATAATATAATAATAATAATATTATAAAAATCGATATCGAATAATTTAAATCAATTTCGGTTTAATATTAATATTTTCATCAACGTAAACTTTGTAATTATTTGAATTTTACGAAAAAAAAAAAAAAAAAAGACCTAAGACCAAAATTCTACACGAGTCAATAACTTAACACCGGTTACTTTGATACCACACGAAAACACAACAGTGTTAAATATTTGAGCACATAAATCGTAGATGCAAATTTAAGGCGATAAAATAGGCGTCAAAAAGAATAGTGTAAAACTGGAAATTAAATACAGACAGAAAAGGTGGCGACGGTTAAAACATTCAACACACAACAGTATTGTAGTTAATTACGCATAGTTTAACATTTAAACATTAAATTTACTTGATATTATTCTGGTGAGCAGACCATTTACAGTGTATTACTACTTGTAACTTTAATACTGTTGTTCACAGATTATGTTCAGAGACATATAAAAAAATCTTATAGTTTTTTAATACAAAAATCATTTCAAATATCCGCATATAATTTAAACATTCATAATTAGGATAACATTGTTATTTATTATCGGAAAAGTAAATGTTTGAGTGTGTGTGTGTGTGTGCGTTGGAAAATAATTGTTAACCAGATCCATTCACTATAACGTATAAATCACAGACGGATGCCATTGATTAATAAATAGAAAATTAAGAATAGAGAAATTAAGAATGAGAAAACCTCTGGTCTACTAACCAATAATTCGCATGAAAAATTATCGATTAAAATCGCAATAGCTGAATCGGATCCATTTCAAAATGCACGTAATCATGTACTGTCACCGTAATGTTACAGCTATTTAATTGCATCAGAGTGGGGAAAAAAAAAAAATTGAACAAATTGATGTACCTTACTAAATGAATGGGAACAGGCATAAATCGATGCGATTTTTATTTCATTGGTTCACAATGAAATTGATTCGACTTTCTTGAAGCCAAGTTGTGATATGAATCCGTTTGTTACTGATGGTAAAAGTTTTAGTGATCTGCAGCTAATGTAATTCACTACATATTAATATGAATCGCGGCACATATATAAATTATGACTGATGTTTATTCGCAATTAAGTGGTTGATGTATAATGTAACAAAAAAAGATAACTGTACAAAATCAAAACTGATCAATAATGGGATTTTGGGCAATGTAAGACCACAAACTGTGATTTAATGGTAAGGCAATGGTTCGTGTCTGATACATGATGAATGGTAAAAATTTCCATTTACAATGTATGACAGGGTCGTCTCGTGATAAAATTCATATAACAATATATCACGATATTTTTCAATAATAGACGGTATGAAAGTCAATTTTTAAATAATATTTTTTCTAAATACAAGATCTTTCGTAGAAGTACTTTTTAAAATAGCTTCACTCGATCACAAAAAATATGACCGTATACCTTTCTTTCGATATCAGTACAATTTTATATGCAATAATGATACAGCAAAACGTTTTTAAACCATTTGGCTCAGTTTGCACATGCACCAATCTTTTTTTTATAAATATTCACTGACATCACTATAAAAAAAAAAGTAACTTTCCAACAAAATTTAGTTTACGATTGTTATTGTTTTTTTTTGTGCACATTTAGCACCAATTTCAATTAATTCATTCAATTAATTAGCCAGCTCTATATGACCGCACACCGTGCATGTGTAAGAAATTATAATTGAAATAATATAATTAAAATACAATACGTAAATTTTTCGAATGTATCTTTAACAATTTTTTTTTTGAATTAATCATTAAACAATATTAGATGAAATATTTTTAAACTATTCGAATCTAGAATATTTATATTTACATTTTTTTTTTAATTTATTTGAATATACTAATATTAAAGTAATTTTACATTTATAGTAATATGTCTGTTTTATTTTTTCTAATTTAAATAATTTATCAAAAATTACATTTTAAAAAAAATTTCTCCAAAAAATTCATAATTCATTTTTAAATAACTCCCTGATATTTTGTTTTTGTTTTATTTTTATATTTGTGTAAAAAAAAAAAATAAATAAAAAAAAATTGAATACATTTCATAAAACACCTAAAAGTTCATAACATTTATATATTTAGACAAATTGATCAATTAAATTAACATATATAAATGTTAAAAGTTCAAATAACAATGGATTTACACAAATTTAAACAAATATTTTGTGGTTTCACGGTGATGGTGAAATGAAAAAGTTTATAGGATCAAAGGTTAGTACTGTAATTTTTTATCCGGAGCATTTATTAATCGATCGAATGGATGCGTGAAGCGGGTGACATACACACACACAAAAAGTGTAAGCAAAATATAGGAAAATAATATTTGGATAATGGATATAGGATCATTTTTAAAATTATAATTTATTCAAATTTTTACACTGTACAGGTACTCAAAATATTTGTTATTTTACTACATGTAATTATTAATACATAATTGTGTGAGGAACTTTTGATGTTATAAATTTGTCTAATATTATAATTTTCTATGGTTTTTAGTTCCATTATGTGTTGTTGTTTTCAATTCTATGAAACTTAACACTTTTTTTACTTTTATTTAAACTACTTTATTTTTGATGTAGTCATAAATGTAATTAGGTGCAGACAAAATATTACTATTAACAATATATTCATTCAATAATATCTTTGTATATGTTGTGTGTATTGTATGCAAATTAAATGGTATTTAATTTAATATAATTTAATTTAATTTAATTTAATTTAATAATTATATATGGCCCCATAATAAATTAATTAACTTTTTTAATAATTTTTTGTAGTATGCAATAGTATAAGATTATTAATTTGTTTCGATTTTACTTTTGTTTTAATAATTCACCTGTATTGATATCAACAAAAATTTTATTATTTTCTTTATCACTGAAATTTTCTTGGAAATATTTTTCATTAAATATTGTTTTTGTTTCACCGAATGCATCAACTATATTTAATTCTAAATTATTATAGTTTGTAAAATATGTAACCATATTTTTTTCAAATTTGTTATTATTATTATCAACATTAACATTATTAATGTCATTATTATTATTATTATTA
This sequence comes from Bibio marci, assembly GCA_910594885.2. Classification (NCBI taxonomy): domain Eukaryota; kingdom Metazoa; phylum Arthropoda; class Insecta; order Diptera; family Bibionidae; genus Bibio; species Bibio marci. The sequence goes on along the minus strand of OU343117.1, from coordinate 19,962,413 downwards.
TTATTATTATTAATATTATTATTAATATTATTATTATTATTATTATTATTATTATTATTATTATTATTAGTATTATTATTATTAATATTATTATTAATTGTATTATTATTGTTTATATGCTGAATTGTTAATCCAAAATGCAATTTAATATGTTCATTTAATAAGGCATTTTCATTTATAGAAAAATCACAATGATCACAGTTTACAAGATTTTCAATACCGGAAACACAAATATGACATTTCATATGATCTTTAAGAATATCTGGTTTAAATGTATTAAAAGGACAATGTGGACATTTTTCTTCTTTAATAATTGGTGGATTTAATGATGCTGTTGATGATGTTGTTGCTGCTGCTGCCGCTGCTGACGATGACGTTGACAACGACGTCGACGACGACGACGACGACGACGAAGACGACGACGATGACGATGATGATGCTGATGATGATGATTCAGCATTTAAAGTAAAATTTTTTGTTTTTAAATTTTGCGGAATATCAGATAATTTTCTTAATTCTTGTATTTTAATCATTTGTTTGTCGATAGTGCTTAATGGTATTATTTTAGCTTGATTTATTGTTGGCGATGACATTTCCGCATCACTGGCCGATTCACTTGTAATATCAATTATAGAATTTTTATTATTTATATAATTATTGTTAGGTACTTTATTTGTTATAATTACATCATCTAAATCTATAGATTTGTCTATATCAGTATTGGTGATAGTAGCCGTATTACTACTAGTACTAGTAATAGTAGTAGTATTGTTAGCGGTAACCGTATTCAAACTTATATTATTATTGTTAATGGTTGGTGAATATGTTTCATTTACCTTTGCAACAATCCATATTGCATTCTTATCCCAATCATTTGTGGGACCTGGTATTAAAATGATATTCGGTTGTGGATAATCTGAATGTATACGATATTTTTGTAGTAATTCATTTGTTTTATTATTATATGTATTTGAGTGGACCAATAAATGTGCTTGTAAATATGATTCTTGTCGTGCTGTATATGTACAGACAGTACAACGATATGGAAATAATGATAAATGCATTTTTTCATGTAATTTTAATTCCTTTTCAATCGAATATCTTGCTGGACAATTGGAACAAAATAATAATAATTTATCACAAATATCTTTTCGTTGCATTTTTGCATATGTTGTTAAATCAATTGCTTCGTTATCAGCAATACCATTATTCGTATCATCATTTATTGTTAATACATGTTTTGTAAGCACAACTGGTAATGTTGAAACAGGTGATACAGATGCAGATGATTGTAATGATGATGATGATGGTGGTGGTGGTGCTGGTGGTGGTGGTAATTCTAATGTCATATTCATTTGTTGTGAACATGAATGCATTTTTAAATGTTGATTAAGTAAATGTTTACGTGTTACACTATAATTGCAAAAATTACATTTATATTCTTCCATTTCATTTTTATGACACGTATTGTGATGGATAAATTGTGGTTTACTATCTGTTCCATATGGACAATATTCACAATTATATCTTTTAGATTTCACTGTTTGATTTAATAAATTAATTAGTTGACTTTGTGGTTGTTGTTGTTGTTGTGGTTGTTGTTGTTGTTGTTGTTGTTGTTGTTGCAGTTGTTGTTGTTGCTGCTGTTGTTGTGGTGGCTGTTGTTGTTGTTGTGGTTCTTGTGGTTGTTGTGTATTAATTATATTTTCATTATTATTTTCAGTACAACTATTTGATGCTGTACTATTAATTTTATTGTTATTATTTTCAATTACAATATTATTCGCATCGTTAACGAAGTTACTATTACTAACAGGTGATGATGCGTCATCATCTTTAATAATTGTTGGATTTAAATGTTCATGAACATGTTCCATAAAAATAGTGGGATCATCGATTCGAAAATGACATGTGCCACATACAAATTCAGTTGGTGGAAATAATGTATTATTAAAAACCATATTGTTTTGATTATTTGACATCATCATATCTTGATTATTATTATTATTATTATTATTATTATTATTAGTAGAATTTATAATATCTAAATTTTCTTGATTATTATAAATAGCATCAGTTATTGGTAATAAAGATGTTGCTGTTGCTGAAGATGATGATGATGACGATGATGTATTTATTGTTTGTGGTATTATTAATGGTTGATATAAATTTGTAGTACTACCTTTTTCGATTGTCTCGATACGAATATCCCCATTGTGTTTCAATCGGCAGTGACGCTGTATAAAAAAAAAAAAAAACACAGAAAACATATTTGTAAAATAATGAATTTATAAAAATATTAATAGTTTTTTGTAAAATTTTATAATAATATATATAAATGAATTTTCCCATTATATATTGATACTCGTGTATTTTAACAAATCACAAATCAATATCTATAACATATACGATTTATAAGAAATAAACAATATGTGTGGACGTCACATTTTCATGTTATAATAAAATTACTATAAATGGACATTTTTTCGCCTCAATATAATAAATTTATACAGAGCAGAATATATAAGTTCATCATATTAGAATATAATTCAAATTGGCATATATTCTGGTTGATTGTGGTGTGATAATTCATATTCATTATATTTTTAGAATGGAATATATAAATATTACTTTTATTTAACTAAATATTAAAACACATAAAAGTTCACCAGTAGAAAATTAAACCCATAAAATTTATTAAGCGATGTATACTATAATTAAAAGAAGATATTTGTACAATGATTGTTTTGTGTGTGTGTGTGTGTGTTTGTGTGTTTGTGTTTGCGAACATAAAGTATTTTTATTTACCAATTTTTTTATTAATATTAAATACCGAATCCATATTTTAGTAATATATAACGAACATTGGCATTGTTTGACTTCAATTATTAGATTATTAACATTTATATTTTGCAAAAGTTTACTAAATTTTCTCCATACCACAATTCGATTATTATAAATTTAAACTGTATACGATATTTCAGTTATATGACTTCTTATTAATAATTATAAATAAAATTGAGTAAGAATTTCGGTGGTATACTTTCACAATAAAAAAATAACAATACACTTGTATTAAAAAGTCATACACCGCCAATATATTTATTTTAATTTAAAATTTTAACATGAAACAATGAACCAAAAAAAGCATAATTTAATTACGCCAACCAACCGCAACGCAACAATAAATTTTTGAAAGGAATATAAAAAAGATTTATTTGTTTGTAAAATAATTAAAATATAACACCACCATAAACCGTTATTTATAATATAAAAATATATGTATTTAGAATAAATTATGTCCCAAAATATTAATAATATTTAAAGCCTTTTAGTCTTTAGATCCCAAGTAAGTATGCAAATTGTAATATTGTTGAGAATACACCAGTTATAAATTATGATTTAAAAATTTATGTCATGGAATTTTGGTAAAGTTATTATTTTTTTAATTTTTTTACGACGAAATTTTGTTCCAATTATAAAAATTTTCCAATTCATTAGTTTTTTATTTAACTATTTTTTTACTTTTATTTATAAAAAAAAAAAAAAAAAAATTGCAAACATAAAAAAAAAGACAAACAAAAACCAGGTGTATTCATCAACAATAGATGAGGTGTTAGTAATATACCTGGATGACATGCTTCCAGTTTGAAACCTGATGGCAGTGACCACAGCGATAGGGTGCTGGGCATCGCCATGCAGATACCGAAGTACCCCTAGAACTTGCCTCATCCATCTCACCGTTCTCATTTGTTGTTAACGATTGCCCTATTGTCTGTTGTTCGATTTCATTTTGTGTTTGTTGCGATAGTTGTTGAAAATTTTGCAAAATATTATTATGGTTTTTAATGTTTGGATTCAATGATGATGCAGCATTTGGTAATTGTAAACATGACATTGCCGATAAAAAACCATATAAATTATCAGTTTTATCTGGTGATGTGTGTGAAATTATAGTAGCTGGTATTAAAGATGGTGACGACGATGATGACGGTGGCTGTACAATAGGATTTAATTTATCTTCCAATGAAATTCCAGCGTCTTGATAATGTCCCTTTACATGTGCCAATACAACATCACGATCAGCATGTCTAGAATAAGGAATAAGATATTTTTTTTATGATTGATCAATATATTTTATCATAACAAATACACACACAGATTATATAAAATGCAATATATTATTAATATATATACAATTAATTATATTGTTGAAATTAATATAAATTTTAATCATACCGATATTGACATTTTTTACATTTGAATGATGTTTTTTTATTTTCATTTCCAGTCGAAAATATATTACCAGTATCCGATTGGGAAATAAATTTTTCAACAGGTTTCAATAGAGGCAATGGCGGTCGAATCGGTGTTGCTGGATTGGCCACGCCAATTGTCGATTGCGAATCATTAATTTGTACCATCGAAAGTGAATTTGGTAGTGTTAAATCAAATGTATTGCCAGAATTTTGTAATGATATCGATGCTGAATTATTTAAATCAATATCTAAATTATTTTCAATGTGTTTAGTATTTTGTATGGTTGACATATTATAATCATTATTTTGTTCATAGTTAGGTTTTCTTATGTACGGTAATGATGCCTCTTGACTCGGTGTCATTTCACCTGATTTCAATAGTTTTGGATCGCCATCTTCTTCCGTTACCTTCATCAGTGTCATATATTTATTATATTTTGTATAATTTCGACGTCCTGTTTCATCATTCATCAGGACGCGTGCAGTTCCATGCTCTGGATCACGTATTGTTTTCAAACGAATATGTTTTGTAATGTCCCAACGCCAATTTGATCTGTACGAACACAATGAACATTCAAATGGTTTTTTATTTAAATGACCGACAATGTGAACATGAAATCTGGATGCGGTTGATGCCCAAAATGAACAATGTGGACATTTAAAAACTTTTTTCAACGATGAATTAATAGCCTCTTCGTCTGGATTCATTTTTTTGGTTACTTCACCATAACCGGGTGCCGTTTCCACACCAAAATATGTGCTATCATCATTTTCGTCATAATCATTATTTTCACTGTCTGAACTTTTATTATCATTTTCTAAAAATATTTCTAATGAATTTTTTGTTATAAAATTTTCATTATTTTGAAAATGAATTTTTTCATTACCTGGTACAATGGAATTTTGTGATGGCATTTTATTCCAAACGAATACTACATTTTCCATTGGATGAGGTTCATTTGGATTATCGATGATTGCCTCTTCATCCAGCATAGTTTCAGACACATCAACTTTTTCGTTGCTGACGCAACCATCCGAAATTGAATCGAACGAATCTGCATTACTTTTTGCTTCCATACAATGTTGCATATGCGCAAATAAATCGACACTGGATTTACAACGATGTCGACAATATTGACATCTTGTTGAATGTGTATTTGTGGATAAATTAATTGGTGATAGGCTTTGTTGTTTTTCATCAATTTTACCACACATTTTCTGATGTATTAATGATTCGGATAGATATTTTGAAATATGACCACACTGGCACATTAAATTTCCACCATCTGTAGAAATAGTTTCTTTAAGTTCATCAAAAAAATTGCTATTTTTTCGACGTGTATTCGACGAAACACTGGACGATGGTGATAATTGTGGAGTGTCAACATTTTGTTCACCATAAGTGGCATTGGTGGTAAATGATTCTTCGCTAACATATAATGAAACTAAATTTTTAAGTGTACTGTTTTGTGATTGTTCATATGATTCTGTATGAGCGACGGCAGATGGCTTACCAAGTAAATTTTTAACTGGCACATTTATTGACGACGTCGACGCCGATGATGACTGTTGAATGGGAATTAATTCAGGTATTGGTCGTTTTTGTTTTTTCACCACCATATTTATTTCATTACCACTTTTATTTGATAAATCTGCTGCACTCATTTGGTATTCAACATTCACCAAGGATTTTGTAAATTTATCCATATTTTTAATAGATTCGCTATATCTTTCAAATAAGTTATCTTTGCTATCATCATTAATAGCACTGTTACTATTGTTATCACTGCTTTTCGAGTTATCATTATTATCATCGATATCAAAATTGCTGCTATTATTATTATTATTATTATTATTATTATTATTATTATTATTATTATTATTATTATTATTATTATTATTATTATTATTATTATTATTATTATTATTATTATTATTATTATTATTATTATTATTATTATGATTATTATTGTTATTATTATTATTATTATTATTATTATTATTATTATTATTATTATTATTATTATTATTATTATTATTATTATTATTGTTATCATTGCCATTACTGCCATTATTATTATCGCTTGGAACTTGATCGTTACTATTACTATTACATTGACCATTATTATCATTATTATTATTACAATTAATAAGTTTATTATCATTATTATTATTATTTTTATTATGGTTATCAATAATGTTATGTTTATCGTTATTATCATGATTATTTATATTATTGCCATAATTATAATTATTATTATAATTATTACTATTATTATCATTATTGTTATTATTATTATTAATATTATTATTATTATTAATATTATTATTATTATCATCATTATTATTATTATTATTATTATTATTATTATTATTATTATTATTATTATTACTATTATTACTATTATTATTATGATCATTTTGACCAGTGGACATATTACTGTGACAAGACATTTGCAAATCTGAATAAATGTATTCATTAAAATTTCTCGAGTAATCTAATGTATTTGGTAGTCGATCGGGAATGTCTGTACCGCCAACTTTATTTTTACGTCGTGCCATACTCATGCCTGAAGCTTGTCCAACTGGTGGTACGTGATGATTCATTTCGTGCACCGTCAAACTTTGTTTAATGTCGGCCGTAAAATTACAGGCAGAACACTTAAATGAACCAGCACCACCGTGATTTTTCATATGTCTATCTAAATTCCATTTGTATGGTGTACGAAAATCGCATAGAATACACTTAATCATTGGCATTGAATGATATTTTACGTGTTTACTAAACCGTGGTTTCATATGCGTTACATAACTGCATTTTTCGCAACGGAAAAATTTCGTTTTATTGTGTAAACCTCTTTCGTGATCGACCAATTGCGGACGATGTAATGTTGTAAAATCACAAAGACCACACTTTAACAATTTATGCGTTTGTGGTTGCTGATTTGCTGCATGCACAATAGAATGTTTTTTAACTATTATATTGTGTTGTGGATTAACTAATGGTAATGGTAATAAATGTTGATCATTTGAACTCAATTTACGTTTTTTTTGTTCTCTAGCCAATTGTGATGCTCTTTTTCTTGATTGTGCTTGTTCTTCTAATCCTTCGGTTGATCCATGTACCATTTTCATGTGACGTACCAATTTTTGATAATGTCTGGACGCATACAGACAATGTTTACATTCATTTATAACAATTTTTTCACCATGAGTATCACGTAAATGTGTAAGAAAGTGTCGTGGATTTTGCGTAAAATATGAACAAATATTGCATGAGTAATTTCTTTTTATTTTACATTGCGGTAAATCCGTGTCTTTATGATCAAAGTGCTGTACATCTGTAATTAATTGATCGCTATCATTTACATGATATTCATCTGTATGTATTGTGTTACTATTATTACTAATTTTATCTATTAGAATTGATGGTGATGATGATGTTGACGGTAAAGATGGAGATTTAATGTAACTTCTGCCCAATTGATCTAAAAATAATTGATCACCACTGACAACGCTTCTTACAATAAGTGTATCACCAGAACGCTGTACCATCGATGGAGCATCCATCGTGATTGCATAAGTGGTAGGTGATTTGACGACGATGCCTGCAACAACGAAACAAAAACAAAACATTTATTAATTTATGTCACTAAATAGCGTATAGTCGTCACTGTCTCATAAGCAGTGTAAATAATATATATAAAGTTAGTATAATTGATGTTAAAATGGTATAAATATTTGAGAATGTTTAAGAATAGTTTTAAAATTATTATTATTATTATTATCTTTCATTTATATATTTATAGCCAATTTTTTTTTAATATACGGATAGTTTCTTATTTTATTATTGGAAAGATGAAAACAATAAGAATCAAATCCATACAGTTTGTGCGAGCCGTACATTGTTGGTTAAAGATAAGCCCAATAAAAAATTGTTAATTGTAATATCTGATCTGCAAAATCCTGATTTACCGAATACTTTTACTCGCATACAATTTTTGATGAATAAAAATTACTTGTTTTGTTATAAAATGTTATTTTCTAAAGTTATTTTTTTAATTCATAGAAGCATTGCATTGAAAAATATAATAAAATAAAATATTTAATGTAAAATCATTTTCTAAATTATCGGTTCTGAATTTTGTATGTGTTTTTAAATTCCAAATTATTGTTATTTTGATAGAAAGTTTTATAAAATTTTTATTAATAATGTTTTTAAATTATACATTATCGCTTTATAAAATTTCAAATAAATTGTCTAAAAATTCATTTGTGACTACAATTCATAGAAATTTTAACACATTAATAAAATATCAATTTAATGGTTTATATGGCTTAAGGAATATATTTCAGAAATCTGAACAATATAAGAAAAACCATAATACAATTCCATCAAAAGTTCTATTCTCTTTGTACAGCAGCAGTTCATCAACATCATCAGCGACAACTAAAAATTCAAATGGTGAATATCGTGTCTTTAAACAAGTACCAAAAACAATTACAATTCCAAAAGTTTATCCAATAGTGCCGGTGATAGCAACAACAAAAACTCCAATTTTTCCAAGATTTGCTAAAACTCTTGAAATTAAAAATCCAATGTTAGTGAAACTTATTCGACAAAAGGTTAAAATTAATGAACCATATGCTGGCATATTTTTAAGAAAACAAGATGAAAATGAAACTGATATTATACAGCATTTGGATGAAATATATCGTGTCGGTTCATTTGTTCACATACAAGAAATGCATGATTATGGTGATAAAATGAAATTGTTGGTGAATGCGCATCGTCGTATAATAATTAAAAAGCAAATATATGATAATGTAGATGCAAATTTTATAACGGATGACTTTGCATCCAGTTTACAATTAGAGCCGGTGATAATGGCCGAAATTTATAATTTAAAACATAAAAAGTTTGAACACATACCCGAAGTAAAAGCAATTACCAGAGAAATTTTTAAAACAATTCGTGATATTATAACATTAAATCCATTGTATAGTGAAATATTACAATTATATCTTAAACAAGATCAGTATATGATACATGATAATGATACCGTTTATTTGGGTGATCTTGGTGCTGCGCTGACATCAGCAAATTCAATGGAATTACAACAAATTATGGAAGAACTTGATATACCAACACGTTTAATGTTAGTGTTATCGGCACTAAAAAAAGAAATTGAATTATCAAAATTGCAAGTCAAAATTGCAGCCGAAGTTGAAGATACAATTAAGAAAGTGCATCGTAAATTTATGTTAACCGAACAAATTAAAGTGTTAAAAAAAGAATTGGGTGTTGAAAAAGAAGATAAAGATAATATTATTGATAAATATCGGAAAAGATTTGAAAACAAAATTATACCAAATAATGTATCGGAAGTGGTAGCAGAAGAGATCAATAAAATGAATATGATAGAAAGTAATAATTCAGAATTTAATGTTATACGAAATTATTTAGATTGGCTAACAATTTTACCGTGGGGTATGGTAACACAAGAACAGCTGGATATTAAGAAAGCAACAGAAATATTAGATACCGATCATTACGGTATGATTGATGTGAAACGACGTATTTTAGAATTTATTGCTGTTAGTAAATTGAAAGGATCGACACAAGGAAAAATTTTATGTTTTCATGGACCACCGGGTGTTGGAAAAACTAGTATAGCCAAATCAATTGCACAATCATTGAATAGAAAATATTTTCGTTTTAGTGTTGGCGGTCTAGCAAATGTATCCGAAATTAAAGGACATCGTCGTACTTATGTGGGTGCCATGCCTGGCAAATTGATACAATGTTTAAAAGTTGTGCAATCCGAAAATCCATTAATTTTAATCGATGAAATTGATAAAATTGGTAAAGGTGAACAAGGCACGGATCCATCATCGGCATTACTTGAACTACTAGATCCTGAACAAAATACAAATTTTTTAGATTATTATATTGATGTGCCAATTGATTTATCCAAAGTTTTATTTATATGTACCGCTAATGTTTTGGACACAATACCGATCGCATTACGTGATCGTATGGAATTAATTGAAATGTCTGGTTATGTTGCAGAAGAAAAAATGGCAATAGCACGACAATATTTAATACCAAAATTATTACTTAACAATGGTTTAAATAATAGTAAAATTGAAATTACCGATACAGCTTTATATGAACTTATTAATAATTATTGTCGTGAATCTGGTGTACGAAGTCTGGAACAACATATCGATAAAATTATAAGAAAAATTGCAGTTCTATTTGTTCAAAATGAAACTGAATATGTGGCGGTAACTGATAAAAATATTAGTAAATTTTTAGGAAATCCAGATTTTACAATTGATAATATGTATAAAACCACACCGGCCGGTGTTGCTGTCGGTTTAGGTTGGACAGCATTGGGTGGTCAAACAATATACATTGAAACGGCAAAACGGGAACAACATCAAACGTTGAATAAATATAATAATAACAATAGTAATCATTTAGAATTAACCGGTCAATTGGGTCAAGTAATGAAAGAATCAGCAGAAATTGCATTAACTGTTGCTAGAAAATTTATGAAATTTGCTGATGTTGAAAATAAATATCTAGAAACTAATAAAATTCATATACATGTTCCGAAGGGTTCCATACCAAAAGATGGACCAAGTGCTGGTGTAACAATTGTTTCGGCACTTATGTCGTTAGCACTGAATAAACCGTTAAAACAAAATATGGCCATGACCGGAGAATTATCGTTGGGTGGAAAAATTCTACCGGTCGGTGGTATTAAAGAAAAAGTAATTGCTGCCAAACGTAATGGTGTAAAATATCTAATTTTGCCAGAAGACAATCGTAAGGAATATTTAGAATTATCCTCTTATATAACGGATGGATTAGAAGTTCATTTTGTTGATGATTATGAAGATGTTTTTAAGGTTGTTTTTCAAAATGATTCGTAATATTTATTATTATGGTTTTTTTTTTATATATTATAATTAAATCTAAATATTAAAGTAAATTTTTAAGTATTTTGTAATGAATGTGTTTTGAATATTATTATAATAATCGTTTAATATTAAAATTATTTGATTGTGTTTTATATTATTTACATTGTTTTAAAAACAGATTTATATATAAGTGACAGGTAATTTTAATGGTAAATTATCAAGAAATGATATACTCATACATATATATAGGAAATATTAAAGAACTAAATATATATGTGGGTAGAGAAAATTATTTGATTTCTTGTTATTAAGAAGATTAATTTGTACAACACACTTCAATGATCCAATTTTTTTTATTATAGATACATTTTTATAAGTGTCGCTAACCTTAAACACTGGACAAGGAGTGTAAGAAGGGGAGTCATTTTATTAGATAATACGCGAAATTCAGGATAAACTATGATGAGAGGTGAGTAAGATGTCATCAAAGAAAATTGGATGAGTATATAAATTTCCAAACGCTCATTATTATAATTAAATATTAATAATTATATATAAAATATATTAAACCGCATTTATAAATTATTTAGGCAATAGTTATAAAAGTAAATATTATATAGCTCTGTTTAACATACAATGTTCATAAAAAGTTACCGAGTATGAAAAAGGACAATCTTAATTTTATACAAATGGAATGGGTATTATAAATAAGGACAGATATTATTACAAATATTTTATGTATTAAATTCAATTGATGAATATAAATACACCCGTATAAAATTGTATATTATGAAAAATATATGTGTATGTTTCAAAAGGTTGAAGGTTAGAAGAAAAATATATATAGAAAAGTTTAAATATGTTATAAACATATATTTTATAGAAATTTAATAGGCGAATATGAGATGCCGTAGTTGAGTAGGAGTCAATATATGTTACATACACATGTATAAATAAAAATATTTTATGCTTCACCAAACTTATGGATATTTGTTGTTTAACTTTTAATTCAATATATATAAAATCTGTGTAATTGATTTTAAGATATACATACGCAGGTTATTTGTGTAACATATTGTATACACCAACAAGGAATATATTCGTATGTTTATTGTTTGGAAAATTATATTGAATGTCAGATTTTATTCTGTTCTATAGATAAAAACTAGTGTCTTTATATAATATTTATATTAACCACATTTACATCTATTTAAAATTGTTATTATTCGTATTATTGTACCTGCACGCGTTCATATATAATATTAAAATCTATACCAACGGAGGAGCATTCAAAAGACACATTTTTAAACTTTAATTACAAATTTAGAAATGAAAGCTTTCGATTTTCTGGTTTTACTTTGTGACCTTTCCTATTGAATATAAAATTTCCCTCTATCTAACTGTGTTGTTCTTTATTCGACATCTTCTGATATACACATGTGGTATAATACCTAATCCGCAAGTACCTATATTGCTTTCACATACTAAAACACTCAACTCTACTCTACTATATATATATTTACAATTAGTTACAATTGTAGTTAGAAAAACAAATGTATAATTATTGGAAACAACGTGGTTAGTAGTGTAGTTCATTTTATAAAATAACAATAAATACAGATGGCTAGAAAGTATATAACTTAAAATTAAAATATTGTTGATATCCTCTCCAAGTCTTATACAATGTTTTTGATTCGACTGCAATAAATACATGCAGATTGTATATGAAGGAAACAACCGAAGAAAAAACATAGCAGTAACAATTTTTATATATCAATTAGGATGAACTTTCCATGAAATAGCGAGAATCTTAGGAGCGAAACAAAAACACAAAACTGAAATGGAAGAAACACATTAAAAGATTTACATAGAATTTTTGATAAAAATAAAATGTGTGTCAAATTGGTTATTGAACTAAAAATAAAACCACGAAAGTTTACACTATACACGTGTAAAAAACCATGTGAAAATAAAATTTGCAGAAAATGCGATCTACGGTGTATTATAGTTTTTACAACAAGTTGAATTTTGAAAGAATACTAAATATAAATTTTCATTATGCTTCTGGTTGGTGTAAAATTAAAAAACTATTTTTTTTATATTGTGGTATTATAATAAATATAATTTGTCCGAGTGAAAATAATTTAGAGAAATACTGGATCATTCAGTATTAATTACAAACATACTACAATAAACAGTAAAATACTGAAAAGACATTGTGGATCACCAAGCACTGCAGAATAAAAGAACCTACGATACTTGCCAATACTATACATATTATGTGTAGCATCATATATTGTATTTAAAAACAATATTGCAGTATCGAATACAAAAAGGATACGCTACACGTTGTCCAGTCTGATATTGTATCATGATGGCTAATACTATTATTGATACCATATGAAACTGTATAGTATAATAATAAAATCATATTTTTCAAATCTAAAATTTGTTGCTTCATTTGTGACTATAACTATAAATCAAGATTCTTGCGGCATGCCGTAAAGTATAATGATTTAGATTGGTCAATTTTCGCATAAAGACTCGAATATTGAATCCAGTCGATACGGGATATTATACAAATAGATAACTTTAATCGCACTTAACTGAAAAATTATATATGAAATAGTCAGTAGTGGTGGTGGGTGGCTCCTGATAAATATTAAGAATAAGCTTATTCCAAATATAAGTTTCTTAAAGTCACTCACTACTAATATACTTGTAAATAAATTATAAAATATTAGCCCAATGGAAAATTTTCTGGAAAATAGCTTTTGCATGAATTATCCATTTTTTTCTAATTACGCCGGATTTCCAATTTTTTAGTACATAATTATAAAAATTTAATTAATTTCCAGTCTTTCATAGCAGAAATTTTGAAGAAAATTGCTTCGCACGTGTTCAGAGAATATATAGTCGATTTAGAATACACCAAGTCATTGTACAAACAACATCATAAAGAATATGATGTGTTGCGGAAAGCATTAAATTTTTATTTTCATTTGAAGAAAAGTGCTGCAGAGTCTCATCGAATGCTTGTCAAGGCATATGGTGATCATGCTCAATCAGAAACAACATGCAAAAGATGGTTTCAACGGTTCACAGATACTGATCTAGATGTAAGAAATAAAGAAATAATTAATGTGGACGACCACCAAAAAAGTTTGATGACGCCAAATTGCAAGCAATATTGGATGAATATGACACTTTGATTCAAAGACACAAATGGCAGAAATATTAAATGTTGCACAACAAACAATTTCTGACCATTTAAATGCTATGAGAAAGATCCAATAGTGTGGAAAATGGGTGCCACATGAATTGAATGAAAGACGCAGATGGAAAACCGAAAAAACACTTGTGAAATTTTGCTTGCCAGACACGAAAGAAAATCAGTTTTACATTGAATTGTTACTGGCGATGAAAAATGGATTAAATTTTAAGAATCTTAAAGGGAAAAAATCATGGTTTATTCCAGGACAACCATCAACATCGACTGCAAAACGATATCGTTTCGGCAACAAGACAATGCTGTGTGTCTAGTGGGATCAGAAAGATGTGGTGTACTATGAGCTTCTGAAACCTGATGGAATTGTTAATGTTGATCGCTACCGACAACAAATTATCAATTTGAACCATGTATTGATCGAAAAAACGACCAGAATTAGGTAATTTTGTTTCATGACATTGCACCTGTACACAAAGCAAAACCGGTTCAGGATACAATCAAAGCACTTGGCGATGAGAGCTGCTACCCCATCCGCTGTATTCACCAGGCTTGACTCCTTCCGACTACCATTTGATTTCATCGATGCGGGACACGCATTGGCTGAGCAGCATTTCGATTTCTACGAAGACGTCAAAAATTGGGTGTCTGATTGGTTTGCTTCAAAAGACGAACAATTCTATTGGCGTGGTATCCAAAAAATTGCCAGATAGGTGGTCAAAATGTGTATTGAAAGTAATGGCCAATATTTTGAATAAAATGTTTTTTTTACTTTCCCATTTAAAATTAGTGTTTTATTGATACCGGTACACCTGGTAATTACTTCGCACGTTTTCAGAGAAAATATAGTCGATTTCTCATCCGATGTAAGGTAAAATAAAAATAATGGTACTGTAATTTTAATATATATATAACATCGATTGGTGGTAAATCGACTATATTTTATGTGAACACGTGCGAAGCAATGTTTCTTCTATGAAACATTGAAAATTAATTAAATTTTCTGATTATGTAATAAAAATTGGAAATAAAAAAAGTTAACCAAGACGCTCTTCCAATATATTCGATGTTTAATTTTCGAAATTCTGAAAAAGTTATAGTCTATTTTGTAAAATATTTATATTCCATTTTTGGTGACAGCGCGTCCACAAATTGCCAGATAGTTGGTCAAAATGTGTATTGAAAGTAATGGCCAATATTTTGAATAAAATGTTTTTTACTTTCCCATTCAAAATTAGTGTTTTATTGATACCGGTACACCTGGTAATTACTTCGCACGTTTTCAGAGAAAATATAGTCGATTTTCCATCCAATGTAAGGTAAAATAAAAATAATGGTACTGTAATTTTAATATATATATAACATCGATTGGTGGTAAATCGACTATATTTTATGTGAACACGTGCGAATCAATGTTTCATCTATGAAACACTGAAAATTAATTAAATTTTCTGATTATGTAATTAAAATTGAAAATAAAAAAAGTTAACCAAGACGCTCTTCCTATATATCCGATGTTTAATTTTCGAAATTCTGAAAAAGTTACAGATTATTTTGTAAAATATTTTTATTCCATTTTTGGAGACAGAGCGCGTCCGCACCCACCCTGAACAAAAAAAAATACACGGATCCAATTAAAAAGTAACGTCAAAACAATGAAATATTAATTAATTTTGCTCCAAGGAACATATGGGTCATTGTTAAAATGAAATAACATTTATTAAATCAACGAATAATTCATTAAAACGTAATACCGAAAATGAATGTTTTTCAATGAATCACTACGTTGGTTTAAAGAATTGTATATAATTGTTTTGAAGAATATTATTAATTTTTACAACGTGTTGGTGGTTGGCGGACTGCAATACAAATTCCCTTATTATTATTATATATATTCGATATTTATATATAATACAAAATGTCGGTACATATAATATACGTGTAATTATTTGTATCCAAATTGTGACGGTTAAATAATAAATATATACAAAATATATCGATTGAACCCTATATATTGAAAATTATACAATATATATAGTGCATTTCTGTTTTTGTTAATAGTAATATATAGTTTGGTAAAAATAAGAAGAAGCAGAAGAACGATATATATAAATTTGTATATGAATTTATCTTATTTATATACGATTAATTTTTAAATATGATATAAGACTTTTGTGATTTATTTTTTTTTGTCCTCTTGCTGAAATTTACCATTTTACCATTTTAACATACAAAATAGAATATTTATATATAGAGAAATTTAACTTTATATATATATAAATTCTTTTTTGCACAGTATATATTATTAAAAAAATAATTGCGGAAAAGAGAACACGTCATTACAAAAATTCAATTGTATTGTGTGTATGGAAAAACTAATATATTTTGTATATATGGTATATGTAGTTGGTAGGTAGGTATGTAGGTATAGTATATAATTTTGTATATAATATATTTATGGTATATATGGTATATACTTGACTATATTAATATAACTATATATCATCATCATCTATCTATTTATTTATATATATATATATATAATAAAAAATATATATAGTATATAGAATATAGTATATAATATAAAATACAGTATATATAGCTAATAAATAACATGCAATATATGAGTGTGCCAGCCTGTCAGCCTGCCTGCCTATATATATTTACCATTTATTATATATATATAAATGCGCATTAACTATTTATTTACTATTGTATATAGGATATATTGTATATATAACTAAATATAAAATAATTAGCTTACCATTTTGAAAGAGTTTTTTCTGTGTATTCTTTTAAAAATAAACCCAATAGTATAAATTTATTATATTTTTCAAAAAATTTTTCGTATATTAAATATTATATATTTATTATATAGGTTTTGTTAAATTAGTACACAATGTTATATGTCTTTCATCAAATATATATAAATAATATAATTAAACACACAAAACACTGATAACGTGTGTGTGTGTGTGTGTTAACACACAACAAAAATATACTCTCTAATTTAATATTTTTTTTTTATATTATATGGTTGCACGTTTACGTGTGGTATGGTGTACGTAGTAGTACTATCTCTGAATATAATACAATAATAATTTTTAATAAATGTACGATTTATCAAATTTTTATTAAAATTAAAAAATAATTATACACTTTATTAAAAGTAACTTTAACTAAATTTATAATAATATATTTATTACTTGAAGAATATTATTATTTTTGTTTCTTTTTCCAATTTTAATAAATATAAATGTTCACACAGAATGATTGGAAGAATGAAAAAAAATTAACAGATTTCTTATCAATAAAAAAAAAAAAAAAAAACCATATGATAAGAAATTTTTATTATTTATTCAATTCATTTTTTTTTCTTTTGCTTATTGCTTTTTTTATTTTTTTCGTTTTTCTTTTAACAATCGATTGATTTATTTTTGATTACATATTTTATTTTATGCACAAAAATTATTTATATTTTTTTTTTTGATGTGTGTACTCTAAAATATTATAACACAAACACACACAAACACACACAAACACACACAGTGAACACACAAAACAATATAATTAGAAATAAATCAATAAAATACAAGAAATTCCTCGACCATCAACAAGCACACGAAACTAACAACTGCTGTTGGTGCTTGCGTTGGTAAAAGAAAATGGGGGTTGTTAAATAAAATATATATATATATATTTATTTTCTGTTGCGTTGATGAGGGTTGTTGTAAGTATCCATATACGAATTATATATATATATGTATATGGTTGACGCGGAGGTGGTAAATTATATATATATATATATAAGGTAGGTTTTTGATATGGAGAAAAGTTTATGTATATAATACTCGAATATATAATAAATGTTGTGTATACTAATACAAAAATGGTACGACACAACGACGAACCGGTTGGCGGCAAATAATAATATTATACATAATATGTATTCGGTATATCTTATGTATATTTAATATATATATATATATATAATTATATAGTTATATAAAATTCTAATTTATATATAGATTAAAATATATATATATATCAATATATAGTACGAGGATGACGTGATCAAAAACACGACGAATATATATAACCATATTACAAATAAAAATTTAATTATTCCTTCATCATAACACAACACCAACAACAACAACAACGAGAACAACACACACACACACACATTGGAAAACGCATGCAGAGTAACAATATTTCTAGTATATTCTGTCTAATATAATAACAGCAAAAAAAAAAAGAAAACTTAACATTATCTAACACCGTCAACACAACACCACACACACACACACTCGCCGCGATATATATGGTCGTCCTCGGGCTACATCAAAAAAATAACCGTTTTATTTACAAAACATATAATAGTTTTTCTTAACTATTTCTATAATATTTTTCTTATTTCTCTCCAATGTTATGGAAAAGTTATTGATGTTATTAATTATTATAAAAACGACTACTTGCATAATAATCAATGCGATGGTTTACATTTACATATTTAAAAATTATGTTGTTTTTTTTATAATATTTTATCGAGATTATAAATTCGGCAAATATATTATTTTTTTCTTGTTAAATAATTTTCTTCTATCAACGAAATATGCGTGAATTATTTCAATATGGAATATTATTAATTTTGTAGTATATAACTCTTTTTTGTTTTGTTTTGGTATGTTAAAAATTAAACATTTATAATGATTGCATAGAATACGAATGTATGATGATAATAAATGTATTTTATGCAAACCATTTTCTATTTATAAAATGCCGCCGTCATACACAATCGTTATCGGGGGGGGGGGGGGGTGATGAAAATTATATGAAAATAATTAATAGAACATAAATTATATATTCAAATTTAAAATAATATATATATAAAATTTAATAGATATTGTAAAATATACCTCAACAAACTGTTTCCAAATTTCAAGACATTGTGCAACGAAAATACTCTGCAACACATAAAGTTATAGCTCTGTTTGTTTTTTTTTGTTTAGAGTGTCGATCGAAAAAATGTATAAGAATTGGTAAAAACAACTACAGAAACGTATTTTTAAGTGGTTTCGAATATTCAACGATGGCAGCGAAGATGTTAATGATATGATGAACATTCAGGTGGACCATGTGCGAAGTGATTACCAAAGAAAACAATGAAAAAGTTTTGTGATTTCATAATATATTGCATGAAGTCTTCAATTTCAGATTTATGGAAATGTAACTTTATATACCTAAAACAATAATTTATCGGATTTTAACTGCAAAAAAAAATTGGTTTACCGAAAGCTGGACAAGAATTATGGGGGATGCGATAACGATAATTGACTGATCGGTAACGATGCGTATTTACATTATGGGAGTCGATTTGATAGTGGATAGGGTCGCCGATTTAGACAATAATTTTTGACGATTGATCAATTGCTGTGTCGTATCGATTGCTAATCGGTTTCATTTTTTTATTGTACGATTGTGCACTATTTTATTTTTCTAAAATGTAAATAAATTTTAATTACTTATTATGATTTTTTTTTTAACTAAACGTTGTGATTTTTCCTTTTATTTTACTATATATTTTGAATTGTTTTTAATATATCACAGCAATCACTATTTATTAATAAATTATTATAATTATGTTTAAATCATTCTGATTATTTATATTTTATATTATTTTTTAATTATTATTATTTATATTTTAGTAATATTTATTTGTTATTTATCGAGTAGATGAAATCGTGGCGCAAGGTATTATTATTGAATTTTATGTATTATGTCAAAAATATCGAGGTCGACATAATCGTAAATAAATAAAACGATATCTCAGGCTATATTATCGTTATCGAATCCCATAAATCGTGCCCTAAATACGGTGTTTGTTCTGCAACGATTAACACAGATGATCAATAATTGCAGCGAATTAAGCATTACAAGACATTGCATTGAACTCGTTCGACATTATAAAAACTCCTTCGAATCGATTGTATTGAAATCGTATTCGTCGTATTCGTCCTCAGTATTGAGAACCAGCAAGTTAGAGATTTCTGCATTACAATGCACCAGCACAACTATGGGCTAATGCATTCATATAAAAATAATAGTATTTTGTAAACATCTATCTTTCGTTAATTACAGTACAGTACAGTACACAATTGGTAAATTGTTATATGCTCCCATGCGGAGTAATTTACCAACTTGGTTGTAACGAAAGGTTTATTAGATGACATAAAGCTCCATTTGGATCAAAATATGACTTAATAATAATAATAATAAATAATGCACCAGCACATCGATCAATTATAATTACACCAATTTTTTTAACTAAAAATCAAAATTTTTCACTTCAACACACACCACGTTCGCCAGATTTAGCGTGACTATTTTCCAATCTCTATACACTTCATTTGACTATATATGAAAGGAAACTGTTTTGTAGCCGTTGAAGACATTCAACAGGTGACGACCGCGCATTGTTTTCAACAGTATTCCAATCACAGACATAAAAAAATTCATTTGATTTACTAGTTGTACATACAAATCGTGATGTATTTCAGTTGATGTAGATTATTTTGAATAATTAAAATAGTTTTGAAGTGAAACCATTTATTTTTGTGTTTTTTAAATTCATTCCGGTTTATTATGGGACAGACGGTGTACATACATTATAGTAATAGAGTGATAAAATCAAAAACATATAGAATTTGGGATATATAGACAAAAAACAATTTTTTTTTTAATATTTTTGTATTGTAATATAGTTTATTTTCAATAAACTGGTAAAAATTCTAATATTCAGCAGAGCAGCTGTCTCTAAACTATTTCCCATTTCGTGAAACATTTATTTATTTATGAACCATCCATAATGTTTAAGATACAATAATGTTATATAATTTAAATTTTTTAGCTTTTATACATTATTACCTATTAATTTTGTTACTAAACAACTCATTGCATAATAGATTATCGTATTAAATATTGTACAAGAAAGAAGATTTCATATAATAGACATAAGTTTCGAGTATCGATACATAAATAAAGTATCGCAAAATTATTAATATATTTTTAAGTATATGCTTGAACTATATAATAATTAAATGTTTTCAAAATAATATAAACGTACTAATAAAATTTCAAGCACATTGTGTTACGTATAATATTTGCAAGAACTGAACCTCATAACATGCGGCGTCTAACGAATTCTAAATTAAGAAATTAAATTAAGAAATAAGCACACAATATTTAATAACATAATTTGTTTCCGGATATCATTAAAATTCCTAAATTTTCGTGGCGATGCTTTTGAAAAATATATTTGATTCGAACGACTTTTGAGATTAGTTTGTAAGATAAGAAATTACAAATTGACATATTTTTGTCAATACTCCTTTTACACATAATAAATCGGGATATTTCTATGTGGTGGTAACCCTAACAAACATATATATATATATTTTTTGAATAGAGCCTATATATAGTTAAATTAATTATCGTAATATAAAACATATATTATGTACTAATGTTTATATCAAGTAAGTAAATCAAATATCATTTACATACAAATAGCATATTATATAATATTGAAATGTATGGAGTAATTATTCAGCAGTACATTATAGAGTTTGAAAATAAAAACTTTATCATATTATATTATTTTTTTTTAAATAAATTTACAAATAAAAAAAATTAATTAAAATTTCAATAACAATGCTCTCTGACTCTATAATTAATTAATCTTTCTGTCAATATGAATTACACGTAACGACCCGTCAATACACACATCACACACACAGCTGGGTGTACGTATTTTATTTTATTTCATATAATATGGTTTGCCGATGCATAATCTGTGAAAATTAAGGGTAAATTTTTTTTTTCATAATAAAAATAATCAATCACAACATCAAACACATAAAAATGTTTAATTTCTTGCATATGTCGTCGGATTTTAGTGTCAGTGTTAAATTTTCTTGTATTTTATTGAATTTAACTTGTGTGTGCACGGTAATTGTGTGGTTTATTTATTAAAATTTATGATTTTTATAGGATTTGACACAGTTCGGTTTTGTTATGATGAAAAAAAAATAAAATTAATGTTACTATGAATTGCATAAAACCGAAAGAGTGATTAAAATTAAAAACTTAATAGTACATATAATTATATAAAGTTAAGTCTATATATCGGCATCAAATATTGCAAGTCATATATCTATAATTTATAAAGATTTATAATATATATATATTAAAAATGTTACCGATAACACATTACAAACATATTGTATCAATTCTAATATTAAACATATTATTGAATCTATATAATTTATAGATATATGACTTGCAATATATATACAGGTGACAAATGCAATTATAGAAATATAGTTTCCTTTTCTTATTTAGTTCACTAATACCTTACCGTATTTGATAATATTACATCGGAAAAACTTAAATTTTGTTATAATTAACTAAACGTAACCCAATTAAATTTACCGCAGACTAAAGAAAATGTAAAGTAATTTTACTCTACGATAACGTTCGGTCCAGCATTAAGTAAAAGCTATACACGCAGAAATCATCTTAAAAATGGATTGGAGAGTTCACGAGCATACATCATATTCACCAGACCATCGATCACTTCTGATTATCCACAGACCGATGCAGTATAGTACAACCACTGCAACTGCACTCGCACTAGTGAAAAATGTTGGAAAATGAATTAATGAATATATTACTTCACAACCAAAAAAAGTTTTTGTATATAGCAATATGGAATCCGTGGTATAAGCTACCCGATAATAATGCCACAAAAACCATATTATAAATAATAATTGAATGAATTTCGCCTATTCTTTTATTTTTTGCTCGGTTGTTTTGTATTGAAAAAACAGCTGATAACATACAATATTTTCATTAAAAGATACATAGATTGCTTTGAAAATTAACCATGACGATGTTTCAAATAAATATGATTGTGTTAACAAATAAAAAAAAATAGTAACGAAAACAGTTGTTCGAATTTTCATCAATTCTCCGTAGGTATAGTAATTTTCCACAAAATCGGTTTACTTAAATTACATATAAATGTGAAATTTATCTAGAAATATTTTTGTTATATCTTATACATTCTATTGTGATTATATTAAGACAAAGTTTATAATACAATATTAAAAAATAGTATATAATTTTAGCAAATGCGTAGTTTTCTGCTATTATGCGGGTGTACTTCATATCTACACATATGCATAAAAGATAAAGCATATTATTATTATTATTATTATTATTTTACGGAAAATGTTTGATATATGAATAATTTAATCGACTTATATATAAATATTATATTAAAATCAATAATAACTTATTTTCATTTCATACTTTTCGATAGCAAAGGGAGTGAGGGTATTATATAATTTTTCCATTTAATATCACTTATATAATAAACAATAGTATAGTAACAATAAATTGAAAACCGATAGATTTAAAGACAATGTAATATTATTTGTTAATTTATGAATACCATCATCAAAATAAAAATACTCATCTTTTGCGGATGCAATAGAAAAATCGAGACATTTTTGAACGTCTTCATAATTGTGGAAGTGCTCTGTGTGAACAGAGTTCACATGTGTCATCGATTTGAATAAGTCTTGGTTATCTGATGCAGCAAAATCTGATGAATAAGACGGTTATATGATAACACCTTCCATCCTTTCAACGGTTGACCGGTTTTGCGACATGAGGACGAGCATTGCAGTGCTTAAAAGAATCAGTTTTCCATTGCTGTTGGTTCATTCTTATCGTTTTACTTTAAATTGTTGTTTGTAGCGCTGATAGTATGAACAGTTCTCAATTGAAATATGCATGAATAGTATGGTACCCTTATTACGATGAACACTCTAATTCCATTGAGTCTGTGCAAAAACGATTTGTTTTATATGCTCTTATAGGAAACTGGGATGGATGGATGGTTTTCGGCTTCCACCTTATACGCATATAGATGTCAACTGATTAATTTGGAATCTTTAAAATATGGGCGTGAAATCGCTGGTGTTCTATTAATTTTTGATCTTTTGACAAATATAGGATCGATGCGCCAAATTTGCCAATTCACTTATTGATTTTAGCATATATCTAATGGACGTCTTCGTAATCCATGCTTTTTGCGTTTGAGCCATCAAAGAACAAACTATGGAAAATATGGTCCATTAAACAATATGTCACAATTATTTAATTATTATTCGAGTGTATGTCTTTATGGGCAACATTAGATCTATATGGATTTTGGATAGAATTAAGTATACGTCGCCTGTAATCAGTTATGGTTTTATTTTTTTTTTAAATTGTTATTTGTTTTAATTTTTAAATGTTATTTTTTAATCGTAGATTTTAACTTATTTTTAATTTTTTAATTTTTAACTTTTATTAAGTCATTTTTATAATATTTTTTTTATTTTTAATGTGTATTTAAATTTATAGTATTCAGTTTGCGCCTCATTCTGATAATAATGTGATTTTTGTATTGGATTATGTTTATAATTAGCGGTCAGTACATTGAAGCCCGTTGGCCAGTAAATAAATAAATAAATAAACATATTTCAATGATTCACGACGTTCTAATCACACATCAAAAATATACAAAGCAAAAATCTTCTTTCCATGAATATTGCGTTTTGGTGTCGATTTTCGCGATCATTTCAAATTTTAATTCATTTATAGAATTATCAATATAAATATATTTTCCATCACAACTTCCTTGGCTGCCTTTCGATCAAAATTAAGCACGACATTTTACGTTTTTCTTTACTTCTTTCATTCAATTCATATATGCGGAATCCATTTTCCTATATATCTTTTTCTATATATCATTCCCAATGACTGTCTGTGACGTCCAGAAATTGATGGTTAACATTTAATGTTGTTGTAATTTATTATTCGCTTATAATTTATAAATAATCTTTTATATATATATTTTCTGTGTGTGTAGGTGTAGGTGTCGGTCGGACAGGCAAATATAATATATGAAAAAAACTAACAAAACATAAAATGCACAAATTTCTCAATGCATCATCAGAATGTGATAATTAATTTTAGTCATAGTTATATTGATGCGCAAATTACAAACTTAACATCGCAGTGCAATTTGTCATTTCAATAACGCATGGTATAAAGTTGTAAAAATTTTGCAATTTGTAAATGTATATTTTATGGAATTATTATTAATTATTATTATTAATTATTATTATTATTATTATTATTATTGTAATCGTATAATGAGTTAATATATAACTATATAAATGCATAATATGCGATAATATATAATGATGCGAGGTTATACAATACCATCATAACAAGTAATAATATATAATAATAATAATATAATAATAAATTTATTATTTAACAAAGAATATACAAACACACACAATCATCTCATGCTCATCTTATAACCATATGAATTAATAATATAATAATATTGATGTTACATCTTTCACATATATATATATATATATAAATTATATAACTCAATATACCATATATGATAAGTATTAAGTATTAAGTATTATTTCAATTATTCCTCTTTTATTTATATTATAGTTGTTGGGTGTTGTTATATAATCCAATGTTAAACTATACAAATATACAAAATATGCATTATTATTACATATTCATTCTATGGTATATGTTTTTGTATAATTATGTTTATTTATACAGCTATGAGCTATTAAATATAAAATTACAAATACAACAACCAAAACTTTTCTTAATATGTTTTTGCTAATCAAATGAAATCAAGAAAAATTAACACGCAAGAACTAGGTCAAGGTATCAATAGGTTTTTTTTTTACAATATATTACATGTTCATACATTTTATATTATATTTATGGTTTGACATAACAATATTCTATATACGTCATATTACACATTCAATATATATATTTATAAATAATATACGTGTGTAGCTCTTATATGGCAAATGTATAATAGATTAAATTTATTTCATTGAATTTTTTTTTTAAGTTTTTATAAATAACATAAATTTATTTAAAAATGCCTATTAAATAAATTGATTTGTATATAGATATGAATTTTCTATGCATCGGTTACACATCTATCTATACACACTTTTTAATAAACATATATATATAGTATAGGAGTATATATACACACGGAGTCAAAATTGATTGGACACTTTACATTTAATACTCGTATGAATGCAGCGTCATTATAATAATATTATAATTTAAAACTATATTTATTTGCTGTTTCCAAGCTTATGTAATATGAAAACAAATTTATAATAAAATAAATAAATAAATATTATATAGAGTTTTGTGCGTTCACATATGTTTTGGTGGTGTTTAAAGTGACAATTCTTTATATTTTTCTTATAAGAAACGCATTATTATAGTGACGACTTCATTGGCGAAGGCTAAGAAGTAGCATTCAGTTTTCTATATCGCTTTATTATTCTTACAATAATCTGGGGTGAAATTAGACTAAATTTTGAAGAAAAAAATTTTGGGTGTTCGCCGATTTAAATTTTCCGGAAAATCGACTTTTATGAATTATCTTCTTTTTTAATTATGGTGGCCACAGTTTTAATGGATTTCCATTTTTGTTTACAACATCGCAAACTATAATCAATTTCCAATCTTACATAGAAGTGATTTTTAAAATTGATTCACACATTCAAAAGATATGATCGTTTTTCCAAACGATGGCAAAAAAAATTTAAAGAAATTTGTGGTACTGTATACCATTACCATTAGTTCATACAAAATTTCAATGACATCAAATGGAAAATCGATCATATAACTTTTGAATGTATGAATCGATTTTAAAAATGTCTAATGTACTAAAGATTGGAAATTGATTATAATTTGCAATTCTGTATACAATCCATTAAAACTATGACCCATCATTTTTAAAAGTCAATTTTCCGGAAAATTTACTAAGTGGACATTTGAAAAATGTAGCCAGCCTTCTTTCAACTCGTGCACCACAAAAATATAGTGATATTGCAATCTGATCAACATTTTTTTACGTTTCGCCCACTGCACGACTTTTACATAGTCTGTATTATTAAATTTTATTGAAAATATATAAAATTAATTCATTGCACAAAAAATTGCAGTAAAAAATTATTATATTAAAAAAATAACAGAAAAATATGTCTGAGTTACTATAAAAAAATTAGTTATTTGCGTGATCCACAAATGATGATAATAAATATATATATATTTTTAATTATACCACTTATTGAACAAATTTAAAAAAAATATTTAATTCATGGAAATTTCGTAAATATTCTTAATGAAAATGTTTCAAAATTTATCAGAATTTTACGAAATAAGGTCTACTTCAAAATTCTTGAACTACGTGTGAATAAATATTAGCCAAGCTCTCATATTCGGAACCTATACACACTGAAAATAAATTTGTACATAATTTCAATGAATAGCGTTTATAACCCCATTATTCATTGTTCGAATGAATAATTCATTAATATTTTTCATTTTTAAAAAATTATCTTAATGCACTTGTACATTGAATGAATCAATTCGCGATCATTAATTAATTTATGTTCCGAATAATAAGTTAATAAACAGAACACGTTGAAAAAATTAATAATATTCATCAAAACAATTATACAACTTTATTTAAACCAACGAAGTTGATTTAATAAATGTTATTTCAGTTTAACAATGAACCATGTTCCTTGGAGCAAAATTAATTAATATTTCATTATTTTGACGTTACTTTTTAATCAACTCCACGTATTTTTTTTTGTTCAGTGTACATATAATAGGATGTCAAATAGACTAAATAAAGTTGTTACAGTAAAAGATCTGTGAAATCTGTGATATACTAAATATTGAACAATATGAATGAATTTTATCTATAGAAAAGTTGCCCAATTAATTTTGTCCCATATGTGTTTTCAAAAATAAAATTAAATTAAATATTATAAATAAAATAATTATAATAATAAATGAATTGAATTGTGAAATGAAATTCAACTAAATGCTACTATAGCTAATAAGATATTTGAAATTATAAAATTTAAATGAAATTTTTCTGAATTTTTCAAAGTGTTTACTCAATTTTGATCCCGTGTGTATATACTATTTTTATTATATTGCTGCATTTATATAACATAAAAATTGCATATAAGTGCATCTCGTATATAATACACACACACACACACACACACACTGGATGTGTGTAGGTATATATTACATTATTATTTACAGCGAATTAATATAGAAAAATTAAATTAATGATATTTATTATTATAATGAATAACATTTTATAGAAAAATAAAATTTCAAATTCATTCGGTCATGGTAAATATCTTTTGGATTAAAATAACTAAGTCAATGTTAGAATAACTATATATATTTTTATAAAATAGTCGTTTATAATAGATGAATAAAAACGCAACGCAATGCAGTAATGACAAAACTAAATATGTTATATAACTATAAATGCAATAATATATGCATTACATATATTTTATATAATAATTTTGTATATAAATTCAATTTCTATAATTAAAAACTTTTAAAATTGTTGAAAATATATAATTTATAGAGAAAATCTATTTTCAAAATTATTACTCAAAAATATAAATATAGATTTATAAAATGAAAAAAAAAAACTTAACATTTATTTATAGGATTCTTAATAATTTTTTACGCATTGAAATTCATATTGAATAATTATACTATTTAATATTTATGATTCCCTATATATAGTGGACACTGTCTGTCTGTAAAATAACCGAACGGACTTTCTATTACATTGGATATGGCCCAGCTATACGCTGATTGATTTATGTATTATGTAAACCGAACACTGTTGCGTTCATAGCAAGAAATTTATACAATAATAATTATTTGATGAAACTGAAATCTTTTGTAAGGTTCAAAAGGAAATCGAACATATTAATATACCAGCAAATGGTGTGAAATGGAGACATATATAAATCTCTGAATACTTTCTGCAACACATGAATACATTTTTTCCTATACATAATGCAAATATAAAGATATGAAATTACATTTTATAAATCCATATTTTTTAGCAGCATAACTTTGCGTAAATTTCTGTGTTTATTATTAAACTGGCGTGCCAATAAACTTTTGTAAATGTAATGGTGTTCTAATTATTACATTTCAATCTTCTAATATTTCTTTATTTTACAAAACTATTGATGCAACAAACAATTTGCAACTATGAGAGAATACTACACGCAGTGAGAAAATAATACGATCTATTAAAGTAATTTCAGATACCAGATATAGGAATCATCATCTTGTGGTGTATATTTGTTTAATAAACGTATATTATAGAATAACGATGCATAATCGTTAGCGATATAGTTAGAATTAACCTCAATATATATATATATTTATATATAGTAGACTTCCCTAGTAACACTGTCCGTAGTTTATCCACAAAATGTCCGCATTATATGTAGTAGTCCATAGTTTTAATCCGTGAAAATATCTATGGATTACTTGCGAATATTCGCTGAAATTTTATATAATCAGTGCAACCCTGTCTATGGATTATTATAAAAAATGTTTTCGGATTATCCGTATATTTTTGATGATAATTTCTATGGATTCTGCTTAGAATTATTTCTCGTTGCCATTATTCCACAGAATATCCATAGAATTTATATTCAAAAATTTTTGTGAGCATATCCACGGATTTTGGCAAAAAATACACACGTGCACTCGCACAACCATTTGAGTTGCTGGTTTTTTTTTTTTTTTTAAATTATGGAAATAAATTAAAAAGAGTAAAGATTATATCTATAGATAAACGAAATATATAAAATTTGAACCCATTGTCTTGGATAATTGATGAAATAAATTATGAATACAATATATGTTGGAAATATTAACCTGTCAATCGAAAGATTTCAATTGACCTAAATAAAATACTATTATATTAAGTGGATAGATTTATATGGACATTCTTTGTACAAATTCCAATATATATCGTAATATAATAATATTTGGATTTTTTCGACGAGAAAATTTTCCTCATTTTTCAAAGTACGGACAAATTGTTACAACGGTTACGTATGCAGATTTATTTAAATGAATATTAAAAATGCATTTATAATAAACGTGTAATGCGACAACATTAATTAATTTTATATTATTATTATTATAATTAATTAATAAATATAAATATTAATATATACAGTAGATTTCGGTTATGGAAAACCAGAAAGTTATGGTTTTTAGCCATTTGTGGCACAATCGAAAAGTTGCCACTGCTACATATCGGTATGTAAATAGAATTAATGTGTGTAAATCAATAAATATTTAGTATAAGCAAAATTTATTTAATTATATATTGAATAATATTAAAAAAACGATCTTTTTTCATTTCGTTATCGTTAATTTACACATTTAAGGAGAAACAATTTATAACAAACACACAAAAAACTATTTACAAAATAGTGACATCATTTTTGGTGGTATTAATATATTACCAAACCATTTCAGATATATATAAGTTACCATTTGTTCGTCCATATATGGAATGAAAAAAGCGTGGTATCTTTGAAAATAAAGTGTTGAACGCTACATTCATCAGATTAACAATGACATTATGGGCTATAATCATTCATTAATGAATACAGCTATTCTTTTAATAATTTCGATTTTCTTGACTACACGAATAATTGTTGCGAGTGGCCACAATCGAAATCAACTGTACAATAACATTGAACATCCTCCAAATAAATAAATAAAATGTGATAATTTATAAAATTATTAATAATAATAATAATAATAATAAAATTCACATCTTTATAAATAATATTGTATAATACAAAGCTATACTATAATATAAAAAATAAATAAATAAAATTAATGTTTTAGTTAGAAATAACATTAAATATTATATTAAATATTGTAAATAGTACGTATAATACTATTGCTCAGACAAGGTCACCTTTGGCATAATAATAATTGCACTATTTTTTTATTTTATTTCTATTTTAGAAACAGAAAAAAAAAATAGTCGATAAGAAAATGTTATAGATTATAATACTTTAGTTTAATAACATTTTTACTTTGTTCTTATTTTTTTATCATTTTATTTTTTATTGTAATTATATGTTTGTTATTTTTTTTTAATGAATATTTATTATTATTATTATTATTAATTTTGATTGTGTATGGATAAATAAATACAAAATATCGAAAAAATAATGTTTTTCTATAAATGTATAATTATAACAATAAGCAGATATGTAATAATGCGTCCCATATATATTGTGGACCACGAAAAATAATTAAAAACCCCACATATATTTGATTAATCTGTTGCCTATATACTTAATTACAGGTGATAAATATAATAAGTATAGTATAATTTTACTCCGAGAAGTCTATACGATACCCAACCTCATTCATAAGAAAAAGTATTATATAATATATTCCTTTTTCGTGTACATTAAACACACATACACACACACATATATAACAGGCCAATTGAAAAGTCCCCGGTCTGACACACTGATGGCAGTGCTAGTATTAAATCCATATGATTTTTAGTTAGTACCAACCTTCAAACGATACGTGTCAAAATTTGGCAGCAGTCCACGACCATTAGTTTGTGAGATATTGCGTTGTGAGTGTAGCTACTTTTGTTATTTGAAAAAAGATGGAAAAAAAAGAAGAATTTCGTGTGCTGATAAAATATTGCTTTTTAAAGGGAAAAAATACAGTTGAAGCAAAATCTTGGCTTGATGAAGGGTTTTCCGGGGTCTGCACCATGAAAATCAACCATCATTGATTGGTGGTGAAATGAGCACCGAAGACGGGGCGAACGCAGTGGACGCCGCAAAAGAGGGTGTCACCGACGAAAACATCAAAAATGTTCACAAAATAATTTTGAATGACCGTAAAGTGAAGTTGATCATCGAGATAGCAGACATTGTGAAGATATCATCTGAACGTGTATATCATTCACGAATATTTGTATATGAGAAAGCTGTGTGCAAAATGGGTGCCGCAGGAGCTCACAATCGATCAAAAGCAATAACGTGTTAATGATTTTCTGAGCAGTGTTTGAAGCTGTTCAAGCGCAATAAACCTGAATTTTTGCGCCGATATGTGACAACGGATGAAACATGGCTCCATCATTAAACTCCGGAGTCCAATCGACAGTCAGCTGATTGGAACTGAGGCCTATTTTGAAGCAAAAGACAAATCGTACTACAAAAATGGTATCGAAAAGTTGGAAGCTCGCTATACACTCAAAAAAAAAAATGTGCACCCGAGACAAATTTTTGAGTACTGGCGACAAACTTTTAATCCATATACGTCCGATCACACTTTTCAATGATTCGACAAAATCAAATTTGTAAAACTTAAAAAATCAATTTGAATACAAATTTGTTATTTACTTAACAAAATTTTTGTTCTACTTATCACGCACATTTGTCTAAAACTTTTTAAAAAATACAAATTTAGTTTTTCTGTGTTGTGATTAGAACTATTAGGTTTGTAGATAAAAGCAATTTATTGTCAGAAGAACAAACAAATTTGCTATAAGAATAAATTTACAAAAACTAGTTGTGTATATGTAAACAATATTTTGTGGTGAAGATTAATTTATTTTGTAAAATGTTTATTCTTGTTACAAATTTACAAAATGTAATTTGTTCAACTAACTAAAGTTGAATCTATATTTACAGTGACGCAAACAGTGAGATTTAATTCTGTTTGTTGAATGAATAAAGAAGATTGTAGAGGTGACAAATACTCAAAAGTAATTCTGTTCAATAAAATTAAATGTTGCCGGTCAAACAATTTTTTAATGTTGCTGCAACAAGATGATAAGCTATCGTAACAAATTCAAAAAAACTTCTTTGTTCTGTACACAAAATCTTTATTAGAGGTATACAATTTATTTTGTATTATTAACACTACATATTGTTCCTGTGACCTGTGAGCTTGTAGAAGTGACAAAATCTCAAAATTAATTTTGTTCTAGAAATCGCAATGTTGTCAGTAAAACGATTTTATATTGTTGTTGGAACAAGTTGGTTTGCTATGGGAACTTATGAAAGATACCAATTTACTCTTTACAAAAAAGGTAGAAATTCTCTTTTGTATCACTAGCATTACATATTGCTCCTTAGACCTGTATGCATAACTAGGAATAACAAATAATGCAATTACAAATAGGCTTAACTTTTAACAATAATTATTATATTTAATATTACATATTATTACTTACAGATAATTTTTATAATCTAAAGATTAATTCATTTATATATTTAATTTATAAGTGATGCTATCGATAAACACATATATTTACCTAATTACACAGAGGTCATCAGTAACAATTCCTATTAATGGTTGTAAATTTTTTGTTTGCACTTTTAAATTATTTAGCGATTCCTTAAGTTCAATTAAAGTTGTAGCACGCAAAAGAAACGAGTTTCTGGAATCCTCTATTGTATATTTCTTAAAAACATTTTTTCCATTTATTTTAGTTACGTTTCTGGAAGTGGGTATTAACAAGCTATGTAGAAGAAATAATATAGTAGCATGTTTGCCATCTATATACAATTATAAAATTAATAAAAAAAAATATTTTAAGTAAAAAGCTATTGTATGAAAAAATGAATAATAATTACCATCTGAAATATTTGAATTTTCACACAGTTCGAGTAAAAGATTTTTGGAGTTTTTATCTTTTATTTTATATGTAAAAATTGGAATAATTTTCGAGCAAAATAACTCCCATTTTCCAAATAATGAACCACCTTTGCCAGGATGTAAATTATCAAAATCAATGTTAATCTAAATATGAATTTAAAATTTAATTTAACAAATATAGTAAGAAGTAAATTGCATAAATATTACCAATTGGTGTCCAAGAGGCATATTGTAGCTCGGCCAATTTTTTATAATATTCGAAATATCCGGCGTATTGTCAACAAATGTATTTTGTCTAAACATTTTACTACGTTCCCGCATTTGTTTTATTTCATCCCATCTATCCTGTTCACGCATGTATTTTAATTGATTGTGAATTGTTTCTCCATCAAGTTCACTTTTGTTCTGTTTGCTCTCTGTAAATTTGATTAGTTAGTTTAATCTTTATTTTATGTGTACAGAAAATTAGATAAATTACCAGTTCTTGGTTCTGCTAAGAATTTCCTTTTTCTTTTTACATCTATTAACCCATTTTCTCTTAATTTTCTTAATCTGTTATGATATTTTGAAAATAGCATACCTTTGGATGTTTTCTTATAAATTCTAACAAAATAAACTTCCTGCAAATAATATATATAGTTAATAAATTAATCACGAATTTGTTTAAATTTAATTTTATCACTTTAAATTATTTTAATGTTATATTTCGTTACCAATAATTAATTTCTTTTATTAATACCACGATCCGATTCCGACAATGGCGACAACTTTATGAAAAGAATTTATGAAAAATTTGTTTTGAACCTACCAACCAAATATGTATAACAAAGTATTTTGTTTTTGGAACAAAAATTGGTATTAAATTTACAACATTTTATTGTCATAACAAAACAATTTTTGTTACAATACAAAATTTTGTACCAGTGACAAAAAAAATGACAATTTAACTATAATGATGTGTACCGAAAAAATGGTTATTATAAGGATAACCAAATATAAAACAATTATTGTTATGTGTACAACTAGATACATTTGAAATTATTTAGTAAAACACAAATTTTGTGCCCCGTACAAAAATTTCTACGAAATTACAACATTTTATTACTGCAACAAATCACATTTTGTTATCATACAAAAATATTGTTCCAAATACGAAAAAAGTGATAATTTAATCGAAATGTTGTGTACCCAACAGAGCAGTTATTGTAATGTAAGCAAAATACTAAATAATTATTGCTGAGTGAATAAAAATGTAAAATTTAATTTAGCTAGTAAAATACTATTTTTGTATCTGACACAGCATTTAATGATACATTTAAAAAAAATTATTGCTGCAACAACAACCATTTTGTTATAATACAAAGTTTTGTTGCATTAATAATGAAACTATAATAATTTAACAAAAATGTTGTGTATCGAACAAAGCCGTTGTAGTAAAGAAAAACCAGTATATAATCGAGTAATTAATAAATGTCACCTTATTTGAAATGTCACAAGATGTTCTGGAACCTTTCTGGTTTCTTCCATGGTTTTTGCCATTTCTTGACTCTTTTTGAAAAATGTAAAAATGAAATATAAATTAAATTTTAAGCTCGCTTACCCATTTCTTGTCACATATGTTCCGTATGAAGTATGCCAATTTAACAAAATTAATTGTTTATAATTATACTCTTGCAGTTTAGAAGTTTTCAACTATTTTTCATATTTTGGTAGAGAAATATTACTTACCTTACCAGTCACACTCACTTACTTACCTTTTTTTAGTAAAACACACGGAACTCTAAAATGTTTTTTTCACTAAGCTTATTATAGTTGCATCACGTGAATATATATACTTGTTATAACTTCAGAATATACAATATATATAAATTCTTGACGTATGTTTAAATATATAAATGTTACAATAATATAACATAAATACCGTTTGACCACTTACTGACTAATAACAACAAAATTATAGATAATTGGATAACATTAATTTTTGTTTAATAAGTTCTTACCAAGAAGGGCTTCGAATGCCATCTTGTCAGCGCCACGTTTTTTTTTTGCTGTAATACCGTTTTCAGTTTTAAGCGGAAAATGCTGTGCTAATGTAAAAAGCTTTCTGATGCCTTTTCCGACCGGGGCAAAAATATTTTTGTCCTCAAATGAAAATGGCCCTGTCCATTGTTGTTTTATAAATAATATTTTTTATTTCACTATATAAATAACAAATTTACTTACTTGTAAGTAATAGAAAATATAAATTTTTAATTATTTTTTAATTTCGAACAATTTGGAACACTTCAAGAAAAAAAAATTTAAGATTGTTTATAATCTAATATAGTTTCTTAAATATTAAATATTTTTAAAGCGCTTTGTTTTTTTTACGAATTATCTGCACATATTACCAATGAAATTTTAATTTTATTTCAAATTACATGTAATATATATGGTATAAATATTTCACATTTATTTTATGGTATATTCTAATATTTTTATAAAAAAAAAATAAAAAGATTAAAGATTTAATAAATAAAAAAAAGGAATACAAACAGTACCGCTCACAAAATAGATCTCCGCGATTTCATTGAAGAGTATTTTGTCAACAATAATTTGTAAATGAAGTCAGGCGTGGGCTGAACTACCTTTTCATTTTTTTACAAAACATAACAACATTTTCTTTCTTGACTGAAATATATCTGATTGAAATATTTGTAACTGAATTGTTTTATTGCAACTCAAATCATATCCTTGATAAGGAATCCTTACATTAGGAATGATCCTGATCCTTTAGAAGCTAATATCATGGCATGTCAAATTTTTAAAAATCGCAGATAAATATTTATTTCCAAATCTTGAAGAATAGTTTTTGCCTTGT
Organism: Bibio marci; assembly: GCA_910594885.2. Taxonomy (NCBI): domain Eukaryota; kingdom Metazoa; phylum Arthropoda; class Insecta; order Diptera; family Bibionidae; genus Bibio; species Bibio marci. Next base: position 19,925,440 of record OU343117.1, on the reverse strand, counting down.
TTTAGTTAAAATAATAAAAACATTTTATAGAAGCAAAGAATTGCCAATAACAAAAAATTGTTCTGATTACAAAATTGTTAATAAAAATTAAAATATTGCTTATAATTATTTACAAATTAAATTTTGTTGAATCATTTAAATTTTGTTGAAATGTGGTTTTAGTTTTTGTTGTAGTCTCACAATGTCGTTTCAGTAACAAAGGATTTTTTCTTTTTACATATTTAATATGAAAAATTGCATACAAATTGAAAATTGTGGAATCATTAAGATTTTGTCGCAATGTGCTCTTAGTTTTTGTTATGACAATAAAAAGTAGTTTCGGTAACAGCTAGGAATGGTTCTTGACAACAAATTTTAGTTAAAAATGGCGTACAAATGAAAATTAGTCGATTCAATAAAATTTTGTCAAAATGTATTTTAAGGTTTTGTCCTAACATTAAAATAATGGTTTCAATTACAAATTTAGTTTGTAAATGCCTACAAATTGAAATTTGTTGAATCATAAGAATTTTGTCATTTTGTAATTTTAGTTTTTGTAGTAACATTAAAAAAGTTGTTTCATTAATAAAATGTTAGTTTTTGCTACAAATTATTTTTGTATATGGCCTACAAATTTGCCTTTGTCGTGAGCGCAGTTTTTTTTTTTTGAGTGTAATCGCTGTATAGCCCTCGAAGGCAACTATGTTGAATAATAAAATCAAATTTTGCCAAAAAAATGTGTTTTACTATGCAGTAGACCGGGGACTTTTTTAATTGGCCTGTTATATATATATAAAAACGAAAATATAAAATCCGAGGACATTTTTAGTACGCGAGAGTTCATATAGTATTTTATACAAAAAGAAAAAAAATAGTTGCAATACAAACTATATTTTAAATACGCCATGACAACAACATTTTATATATTGTACACACCATCAGGAAATACATTTTTTTTCCTTATTATAAATATTGAAAAATTTGAAAATTTACATTTATAATGAATTAAAAACAACTTATAAAATAATAGTTAATAAAATATTTCCTTATAAATATTACTTTAGAATTTAAAGAAGAAATATAAATAAATTTATCAAAAATATAGAGAATATACCAATTTTTTAAATCAGCAAATATATTTATAGAATCTATATATATGTAAGGCGTTTAATAAAGAAATAATCCTTAAAATATTTTGGATTTTTGAAAAATAAAATTATATTATTTTGTGTTTATAATATACAATATATATAACACAACGATAAATCAAACAACAACAACAACAACAACAACTGTAAAATTTTTCAAGGAGACATCGTCTTATTATGTTTTTATAGCATCATCAGCAGAGAATATTAGTTTAACTATAAATATATGTACACAAAGAGATATCCGCTATATAGATAATATATGTATTATTATTTAAAATTGTTAAAAATTAGAAAGCATTCTAAATAACAAGAAAATCTAGTGGGTTTTAATAAAAAATATTTATATATAGGTACAAATACAGCCATGTTCATAAATAGATGTGCACACCTAAATTAATATATTAATATAAAAAAATAATAGTACATATATTTGATTTTGCTTCAGTACGATTAAGAGTAACAGGATGTCGATTTTCTCGGTATTAAAATTATAATAAAATGTTTATATAAGAAACTTTGCAGATTATTTTCGCCATCCCATCAACACAAAATCATTATTTCTTTTAGCGGTATTTTTTCAAATTGTTCACTTTTGAACATAACTGTTTTTTTCTGGCTGTGATATTTTAGAAAATGGCATCTATCTTATATATATAAGATATGCTAAACGATATACATCCTTCTGTTATAAATGCTGAATATGGTATATCCTATATACAATACAATAAAAAAATATCTAAAGATAGATTACAGAACAATTTCGGTCCATGTATTTTTATTATATACAAATAATATAATAAACATATTTTGATATTAAAATAATAATGGTTATCTTTAAATATTGAGTATTTTTATTTATAATTTTGGTATATTATAAAGTATATTTTATGTGAATTCGGTTTTGAAAATATAAGTAATATATGTGAGCGGCATATATGATTTTATTGTTAAACATTCCACATATATATTATTATTGACGCAACATTTTACTTACACAATGTTTAAATTTAAAAATTAATTAAATTCTCAAGAAGTTTATGATGGAAAATTTTCTGAAAACATCTCCGTAAAAGATTTTCATAGATTAACTACACGCAAATAACAAACGCAGGAGAATGAATATATATAATCACATTTTCAAAATAAAATGCAATCATTATTTTTAAATGAAAATCAATCGCATGTAACATGTATGTCTTGAAATATAATTAAATTGTAAAATATCAGTCCGGTCCATAACGAATGGAAAATTTTCTGGAAAAAACCTCATTTTGTACATTATTTTATTAATTAAGGGTCACACAGGGTTTACTCACGGGCGAAAATTTTAAATTACAATATCACTATATTTTTCGGGTAGTCGCGAGTTGAAAGGTGGCTACATTATGAAAATGGAAATTGGATTGCCTACTTATACTAAATTTTTCAGAAAATCGACTTTTAAGAATTATCATCTTTTTGAATTGCTGGTTTTAATGGTTATCCATTTTTGTGAATTTTAAATTAAACTCAATTTTCAATGTTACATAGAAGAATGTTTTTTTAAATCGAATCACGCATCGAAAAGAAATTAGCGATTTTTCCTTTTTATGTCAATGTAATTTTGCATGAAATAATGATAATGTTTACTTATTTTTGCACCATTTGGGGTGTTCACTTTTTACAGTACCACAAATTTCTTTAAATTTTCTCTGCCATCGGATTGAAAAATCGGTCATATCTTTTGAATGTGAGAATCGATTTTAAAATATTCTCTTCTAATGAAAGATTGGAAATTGATTACAACTTACAATTCTGTATACAAAAATGAAAATCCAATAAAAATATGGCCACCGTATTTAAAAAAGATGATTCGTTAAAATCGATTTTCCGGAAAACTATTTCGATAATTTAGTCTAATTTCTTTCACCCTAGTTATAAGAAAAATGTAGTTATATTAAAAACTGAAGGCTATTTCTCTGGCTTTGCCACTGAATTACCCTATATATATGTTTATAACAGCATAACATTCAAATTTGTAAAATCATTCATAGAAGAAATTGATTCGGAAATTATAGTCGATTTTCTATTTTCCATGTAAAGGAAATATTCAAGAAAATTTTATATATCTAAAATGTTGTACATTTAAAACATATAAAAAATGGTACAAAATTAAATAGTAAGATTGAATTTTTAAAAAAAAATTGATATATAGAAACAACATTTTTAAACAAATAATAATAACAATCATTTCTCTATAAATTCACATAAAGTCCCTTGGTTCCTCTATTGGTTCTACTATATGTTTTTGTCGATTTTTCCGTATAGAAATCTATATATTATTTATGTTTATTTGATCATAAATTAATATTTCAGAAATAAAAAAAAAATAAAAATTTGTTATTTATAAATTTCAAATAACAAATAAATAACCTTCGCGGACGTCGATCGTCGTATAAGAATCATTTTGATGATTATTTACAATATCATATTTGGTACATATATGTGGAATATAAAATACCAAAAAAGAACAAATATTATGTTTATCGCATCAATAATATAATATGTTAATGGACATGAGTGTGTGTGTGTATGTGTGTGTTGAGTAAACTAACGCATCAATTTGGTAATAATTTTCCATTATAAAGATAATAAGTATATAAAGGAAATAATATTATAAATCATATATAAATTGTAAATATCCATATAGGATGTGTGGTTGTGTGCGTTCATGAATATTTGTCAATTATTGTCTATATATACTAATTTATATGTATTAGAAATAATCTTATCATTTATAAACACAATATGACATAGAGTTCATTTTCTAATAATTATTTGGTACAGATTAACAAAAAAATATATATTTCAACAATATGATAAAATATTTTATATTATAATAATGATAAGTTTCTTATATAGACCTTTTTTTTCGTTTTCATTAATGTTCATGGGATGGTAAAATCGAGCATTGCATCATTATAAATATTAAATATTTTATATACACATAACATTGGCGTGTCGTGAAAAAGTGGCTCATAAAATCAGATTACAGCTTTTTTTTTTTGAAGGTATTTTTATAATTTTGGTTGATTTTTCAATCAAACAACACTTCAATTTTTAAAATATCTTTTATGAAATGGATGGAAGTAATTGATTATATTTATTCAGTATCTGTAACAAAATTTAAAAATCCATTAGTAACCGCGCATTAGTAAGATCATTTATCTTTTTAAACAATGTCTTTTCACGTCACGCCCCTGTTACTATATACACATGGAATATTGAATGAAATGTTAAATTCTTTACATTAAGAAGGTAATAATAATACTAATTTACAATAACACTTTTCAATGATATATAAATAAATTCAATAAATATTTCATATTTAATTGTAATAATAATAAAGGCGCGAAATAAGAAATAATTAAAATATATTCGTGGTATCGCCGGCCAAGCTATTTACGCGCATATTATAATTATTTAACAATTTATTTTTGATCCTACATAGATCTATAGATCGAGAATTCTTATAAGTATTTATTGTATTTTTTATAGTTTGGATATCATACAAAATATATAAATATTATTTTATATACACTGCAAATATTGGGATATATATATAATTGAAAGTATTGTATATATTGGCATTACAATTGTATATGTGTATTGAAGTGTAAGTAAATCCACGGTTACACATATTGTGTATTTACCATGAAATTAGGCTTATTATATATTTTACAAATGATATAGTATGAAATTCATTCTGTATATGGTAGTCTGTTAAAGTATAGTTACCATCCATAAAGATTGGATGTAAATGAGAGAGTCATTCATTACGGCGTATAAAAACAAATTAATAAAGATGAAGATTTGGAAAACACTTAACCAATTGTCAAAAGTATATTAAATGTAACCGCATCAAAAACTGTTGGCATATGTTAACACAAAAATGGGGGGGAAATGATCCAAAAACAAGGAAAAATTGGTTGTCAACAACAAATTGATTGAAAGACAATAAGAAAATTGTGAAAAACTAAATTGCTGTTTGGTAGGCAAAAATGAAAAAGATTTTTGCAACGAATTAGCACCGGTCATAACTCATTCCTAAACATTCATCGAAACAAGTTTATATATATGTTAAGTGGTTCAATGGTGCAGTGATTAAAACACATCATTGTGAATTCAATTTTGTCATACTAAAAATTACTCAACTAATTGTAAGTTATAAAATCAACAGGTGAACGTCATTGAATATATGGTACTGGTCGTTGATCGCACAGATTAAAATAATGTCCGCACCAACATACAAACCAATGCGCAATTCATATACATCGGAATAATTGAATTAATAAAGCATGAATATATCGAAACACGAATGCAAACCAATTATGATAAATTGTTATTCAAACAAAGTAAATTTATCAACTTGTCTGCAATGGTTAATATGGTATACTGTTACACGATAAGTTTTCACGCACAACCAAAAATCTAAAATACTTATATCGTTTAATTAAAATTTCGAAATCTGTATAAATTTGATAAAAAATCGAATGTAAAATTCAACAGTCGCTGTTTTCATTTTAGTTTTCCATACAAATATATATATATATGAAGTTGTGATGTGTAATCTTATCGCATATAAAAGTATACCATTAGATAATTATATTGTAAATCGAGGGCGAGCAAAACTTGGCGTATGTCTGTGAGAAGCATATTATCGTAGATACTCAAATAGTTGTCGACATCTAACGATATTTTAAAAAAAAAAAGTTCATGTTATTATGCATTTGGTGGTAGTACATGTAATATGGTGTGACATACGATCTACTGAACACCGATTAATACCATCACGCATATATGAGCATTATACAATTTGAAATAAGTATTAAAGGAATATCGTTCAGAACATATGACAAGACATGATGTGATAAGATTATCTTCTGTAAGTTGCAATAACCGATTAATTGTACAAACTTTTACCTTTGTTTATTGTCCGCGATATGGCCAAAGTGTGTAGCAAACAATAGATAATACTGCCATAAACTGCACCAGGTTTTACGACACAAAAAAGTATAAGTTTAAGATAAACACCCAATACATACATTTATATAACTATATTCTATTGTATAATGTATAATGATGCTATAATAATGTTAAATAGATACATTATATTGTTATATGTTTAACAAAATAGAACGATATATAGTTGAGCGAAACGGAAAAAAAAAAGATAAAATTGAAACAAAGTTGTGTCTACAATAATATTATAAATTTTCCGTCAAACTCAAAAATGATGATGACGACGAACAATCGACCAACGAGGATTATATCACAACACATCTCTACTTATATACAATATATTGTACGTTGAGAAAATAAACTGCTGATGTTTATTTGTTTTTTATATATTTATTTTTGTTCTTATTTTATTTTATTATTTTCTATATATATTTTTTTGGGCTTGGTTTACATCTAACCTATACAATCTATTAACTATTATATGTATTGTATGTACCATAAGAATAACATTTACCTATGCTGTTTTTAAAATAAAATGTGGTCTATATATAATAAATATTATGAGAAATTATATTATAAAATATAAATTTTCTTGTAAGATTTTGTATTTTTCCGGAATTTTCAATTTATTTATTCCCTTATTATTTTGTTTTAAAAAATTTTCAATGCGCTCGATCTGTAAATTTTTGGTAATTTAATAATATGATGTATGATGCGATGAATATTTGAAATATTTATTAATATTCTCATTCACCACCACCACCACCCACCACACATCCAATTTTATTATTATATCGTTTTTATTTTACCAACATTTTATATATTATATTATAATTTACAAATAATATATGTTAAAGGTGTCTTATGTATGTGTAAATAATGTATTGCATTTAATTAAATATTGGTATACATAAAATATATGGTAGAAGAGTCAGCATAAATTTGTAATTTCATATGTATCATCATATTTATATATTATATGGAGGTAAGGTAAGGTAAGTACAATATATATATATAGTGACAGTGATATATAAATAATTATGCATCGAATTTTCAATTATATTATTTTTATATGTATATAGATAAAGATATAGTGATTTTAATTAACCAACATATAAAACACGTACACGTCGTCGTCGGTTTTTATAAACACCACACTCTTCAATATAATGCTATATGGAAATGTGTGTACAGTGATGGACATAGTTGAAATAGGTGTGTGTGGTGTGTGTGTGTGTAACTTAAAACATATTTCTCTGATATTATTTTAAATGCGAATTTGTATACGACGATCAATGGGCAACATAAAAATTAAAAATGTGAACCTATAATACAATTAGAATCGTATAAAATATCAATATTAAACAATGTTGCGCTTTAATTGATTCTGCATGTCATGCAAAATGCAGAATATCTATTCAAAATAAAGTTAATGCAACACAATACTAAATTGGTATATATAGTCATTATTTTTACTGCACCAATTTTATTGACTAATCATTTTAAAAATTTCTTTAAACTATGGGTATAGTATTGTAGAAAAAAAGAAATAAATACATTTATGTTAAAACATTGAATTAAATAAAAATTGTGATTACTAATTTTAACACACAATATTTAATTGTTCACCACTTTACACACACACACATGATACATTACATACATATATTTGATATCAATTGAATTTATTGTATTTGCAGTGGTGGTAGCAGCCGAAACATTTGGCATGCAATAAATTATATAAATATAATCGACACTTCTATTGTGAAAATTCTGTAACGAGTGATTTCCGATGCAAATGTGTTAATTATGGGAAATTGTAAATGTCTATATTTGTCTATTTTTATATTATTTATAATTTATACTTTGAATGATGTTTCATTTCTTAGCATGATATTTGTAAATAAAGAGTTTGTTCGATATCAGAAAATAATTTGGGTTGGCGTTTGCTACGGTATAGGTTTTGCATTTATATTTATATGTTAAATAAATGATAAATAAGATATTATTATTACTCTCATATACGATGAGACATTGCAAAAGAATGCGGCATGCAATCATGGTAACAACAGCCGCTACTGGGTATATATATATATCGTATATAGCAATATGGTTAATTATTATATACACGTAATAACGTAAAAAAAACATATGACATTGGATATCAAATACAAATACCATACATATATCTATACCATATATATATATAGAAAATAGTATATGTTTGTTTATAAATATGATGATGTGATAAAGGACAAGGTTTTTGCTTAATTTGAACTAAACACAAGGCTGTGCACATAGATTTATGTGTGTGTGTGTGTGTGTATATATTTTTTAAAGTATTAGATATTTCTTTTTTAAAAATATATAAAAACAAGAAAATTATATAATTTTGTTAGAAATCTATTGTATATTTATATTAATAATAATTATAGAAAGAAAATAAATGCACGAAGAAGGCGGCACACAAAACATTTATCTACATCTCTTTATCGAAATTTTATGCTTAAACCTTAAAACACAAATCAGTAATACTGGCGTCCTCCGCATTACATTTAAATGCGGTACTTGAATTATGCATTTTTGTGCGATCATAAATTTGCGCCATTCCCATTAAATTATACTATATTGTTTTGGAAATTATGCACGTGATCTCTCTCTCTATATGAACAATATAAATATGAAAGCTTTCGATCTTTATAGTTGGTAACACCGATAACAAAATCTTGAAAATTGTTGACATATCTGAGAAGTACGAGAATCATAAGTGTACTGTAATGTATAGCCAAAATATCGTAATTTCTTCATTTATACATTAATCGAAATTTGGGGACAGCTTTGGATTATGATAAGATATTGACTATTTAGATACGGGAAAATGTGGAAAACTATAACTTAAAAATAGTTTACCTAGAGAAGTTATGGAAACTTTGGTAATGAGATTATTGGAATTGTTACTAATGAAATTCTATGGAATCGATACTCTGGATGGACCCTATTCTAGAAACTTTAGAATTTGATCAATTCTTATCCAATTTATCAGTAGATACCAGTTGTATACAATAAAATATAAATATTGTTATCAAAAACTAATGTTTTATATACTAGAAAATGTTAAATGTGCTACATAAATGATACTTAAATTGTTTTAGTCAAATTTTGAAAACAATGACACTTTTTGTTCTTTCGTAAAAAATTTAAAAATAGTATGAATACAATGAATCCAATATACAATATATTTATATTATATTCTTTTAAATGTATTTTTAAACACATGTGATTTTATATTGCAGATATACGTTTTACATTTTTATGGGGATTGGTAAACCATTTACACAATGTCTGTTTATTAAATTGTTATATTAAATTTAAAAATACATTTTTCCATATATGAAATCACCGTTTAATTGTTATTATTCTGTGGAAAATTTTTAAAAGTAAATCAATAACTTGGATTTGGGTTCAAAAAATATAACCAGTACAATGCATTTTAAGTGACCGTAGATTTTTTGCGTCGGTTGAAAAATGCGTAGATATATAAAGACATTGGAACATTTCAATGTATTGCAGTTCATATAGGAAGATTAAAACCGTATGCGTACAATAAGCGGAATTCTTCTTTTTCTATTCTTAAACCGTTCCGTTTATTTGCGAAATGACCTTTTTATTATTGCATTAATTGCTTGCATTTTTCTTAATCTATTCCGGTAAGTGTAGTTCTCATACAATTTTAACTAAATTATAATACTAATTTGGTTATTTATTATCTATTTGAATTTGATGAACTTTTATATGTAGAGGCGTAAAATATGATTATTGATATGACCAGTTCCCCCCAAAGAAAATTCTAGAGAAAATCGATAATCTGGGAAGTTTTCTTAAGCAGGTGAGATAAATCTATGTCAATTTGGAAATTCATTATAAAAATAGTGTTGAAATTTAGTATATGTAGATATAAAATGTATTTACAGTTACAAGAAAATTTTTACTCACCGCAGTTTTGCTGATCCAGCTTTGGGAATCCTGGTTAGGTTGGAAATTCCTGAAAATAAAAAAAATATATTATGGATCATTATCGAAAACTGATGAAAATGTGAAAAAAAAATCGACAATTAACAATTTAATTAGAGAGATAGTTGGAGATTTCATTAAATAACAATTTAAATTTTTTGCAGCTAAAAATACAGCAAACATCATTCACATAAGTTTTCATATATTCATCAAATTATCCACCATGCTGTGGATGTTCTTCGAAGTATAAACAACATTTTAATGGAATAGCATTGAATCGTTTAATTTAATACAAAAAAATTATATAATAATTATATAGATAAAATGTTGGCATCAATACATTTCATCTAATAGAGAATATATACTTTGATTTGAAGGAGACAAAATAAATGCGTTGATCAAACATTTGCTTGAATACTTTGTTTTTCTCTATTTCACTATAGGTTAGGGTTATTTTTATACTAAGATAAGTATCAAATTTATGAAATAAATATTAAATAAATGTATATAATTTTATACGAATGAGAGGCTTGGCTATTTTGGTGCTTCCAATAAATAAATAAATAAATAATTTAATATTTATACGGCATTTGTTCAATTATGCGGAAATATTAAACACAGTTTTGTCATTATATATTGTTTCCCATTTGTGTAAGATGATTTTTATATATTGAACAATTTGCATATATTATTTGAAATAATAATATTTTCAATATGATGGAATTAAAAAGCAAAATAGCATGACCAGATAAAAGTAATTTTTAAAAAATTACATAAGATCATTGGTTCACTTTTATTTCATAGTACATATAAATGATAACATTATTGGCTATATATACTCGTACAATCACTATAATTCATATATAAAAATAATGAAATTAAGCTAAAATTTAACTTATACGATATTATAATTATAAGTTAAATGGTAAATTGTGAATATAAATACTTTTAAGGAGAGTAATTCACCATAAATTTGCTCTAAGGATGGTAATTAGTGAAGTTATATTATACCTGTTGATGATGATGATAAAGATAATGTTATTATAAAACATAATTAAGGTAAGATTTTATCTATATTTTATTATATTCTATGTTCTATGTTATAATAATAATTATTTAATAAAATATACATAAAGTATGCGTTATTGTTGTTTAGAATTAAAAAAATCACATGTTTAATTCAATTATTGTGTGAAATTTATATTTTGTTGTGTCATTTTAAATTGAATAATCTCTAGTTTGTAAAAATGTCCGTTAATTTGTAGATGGTTGCGTTGTTAGAGCTGTCCCGATTAACAATAGAATTTTTGTAATTATTTATACTGCATATATAGGTATATATTAATAGGCAGTCAATGTGTACAACAAAGAATGGAGGAAGCGTGGTGTCAAAATTGATTTTGTTAAATTTCGATCAGTAGATTAATCATACACTGATATTTTATGTGTATGGGAAAGTTCTCGTAAAATTAATAGCCGGGATTATTATTATTATTATTATTATTGTAGCAATTAAATAATGTTTACACTTCTCATTCAATGTTATCGAAAAATTATAGTATGCACACATGTTTAGAATGGGATATAATATATGAACAATTTTCATGAAGTTTCCCAAAAAAAAAAAAAATGATATCCAGGAGAAATTTTAAGACACAAACTAAACAATTTGACAATTTATCATCCAATTTTGTTCTTATCCATGTACAAAAGATAGATAAAATTTAGTGTGTCGTTCTATTAAGAATATGAAATTAAGCATGAATAATTTTCATGAAGTTAACACTATCAGAAGCAAATTAAGCAAATTTGTACAATTCATCCCATTTTTTTTTTTATTAAACTTGGTATATGTAGGCGATTATTTATGAAAAATTTTCATGGAATTGTCAAAAAATTATATCCATAGAGAGGAGTTTCATGATTTGATACGAGAAACCTGGAAAATCTTGTCATTTCTTTTCCAACTTTTGATCCAAAAATAACACATATGTGTTTAGAATGGTTATTGTAAGGTTGAATCCTTACAAATTTCTTTGAAAATTGCACAATTTTTCTGTACCGATTGCACAAAAGTTGGATGATGTATTGTTGAATTTGTATGGAATACCGAGCTTACAATGGATTCGTGAGGCTATAGTTGATTAAAAATAATATTCGTGGCATTAATAATTTCTAAATTGTCTTTATCTTTATGTTATCTGTTGTAGAAATCAGCTTCTGAAACTGCCCTATGCGATATCATTTAAATTTAAATAGAAATTGTTCGTTATAATCCACCACCTATACAACAATCTTTATCAAAATTTAATGATTAAGTTTCCGTGATAATATCCGGGAAACGTTGTATTGTGTATTGTTATTTCCCAGAAATTTCGATTCAGTACAGTGAAATATCACTATAGACACTGCTCTTCATCTGCATACATATTGTAATTTAAATAAAGCCCCTTGGCATTATTTTCCATCGTTTTTTTTTCTATTTTAATATAATTACAACAAAACGATAGTTGTTATAATAAAAAAACGAAACATATTAATATGATTATCATTCAGATGTGTACAGAAATCGTTCTGTTCTATTTATTATTATTATTATTATTTTGTTATTATATAAAAATATTAATTTAATCTTTTTAAATGTCTCTTGTACAGAGAGTATTATAAAATAAATAGTATACCACATTTATGTTTTGTATATACAGATTTCAAATTTATATTACCTCTTTACCGACTGCGTCTACTTAAACATAAATAAATGGACACAATGTGAATAACAAATCTGCATATATGTTAATAATAAAAGTATAAGTATACCCATTTATACACAAACGAATCGAGCTCAATTTAAATGAAATTTTTTATTTTCGTTTTTATAATATTTTATATATCATTTCATTTTGAGAAGAAGCGCGTATATTTATTTATTTATTTATTTATTTATTTATTTCATTATTAAAAATGTTAACGTACATTTTTAACAATATAAAGTTAAGAATAAATAAGTGTAAATATATACAAATAATATATAGTATTATATAGTACAATGAAAAATTGTAAAATATATAAAAAAAAGGTCATCTTTGAAAAGATTGGTGTCGAGGTTTAATTTAAAAAAAAAAAAAAAAGAGTCATCATAATAATTATTTTTGTACAAATAGTACCTAACCCATAGTGCATATATCTTGATGACATATATTCAAATTATATGGTGACAATCCAGTTAAAAAAAATATGTGTTCTTTTGTACAATAATGAAGATTATTTTTATATCCTCTATAAGATTCTTCAAAAACAAACAAAAAATCACCATATGTTTAAATATATATTTTCGTATATATTAACGATGTCCCGAAATTCGTGGAAAATGTAATTTTGATAGAAAGTAAATTGTCAATAGTTTATTAATTCCATAAAATTCAATAAATGGGTTATTTATGGAATAGGATATTGTTATGTTACGATAGGCATCACGGTGTTACTGTACTCGCAGCCACAATCTCACAAAATGTTTCAATGTTTTGTTGTGAACGATTTGTTGAGGGACAACCAAAGTGATCACTAAGATCACTAATTAATTCAGTCTCTTTAAATTTTTTTTTGGCTAACCACTTCACATAATTGATGAATTTAAATCACTATTTCGACCATATTTTATACGAAAATTACGTTGCTCTCATTGTTTTTAGAATATCACACAATCAACACTTTACATGAATTTTGGGACACCCTATAATATGTAATATATAACATTTTCAAAAAATTACCAATTCACATATATATATTTATATTCAAATCTATGTGTATGCGCATCAATTTTATATATACATATTTCTTGTAATTTCTTTGTATTATTGTATTACAATTGATAAGCTGTCATGATAACAACGCTTGAAAGTGAACTAAAACAACTAACAATATAACTTATGAAAACAAAAAAATGTTTAATATGTTTTTGTCTATAGTATAACAATTCGTCATATGATCATCAAAATATTTTGTATATATATATTATTTAGAAAATTTAAACCTATTGCGCATCATATAACAATAAATTTTAGTCTTTTTTTTTATTTATTTATATTTTAATTTTTGCAAATATGATTTTACCAAGAAATTGCGCATTGTCACTGTATTCGTTGGTCTTTTTATTATAATATTATTGTTTTGATACGTACGTACAAACACACTATGGTGATATATAAACAATATATAATTGTATCTTATTTGTTTATTAGTTGAGCACATTAATTGCCGGAATGTACAATAGGTATATATATATATGGCTTTCGCCCATATCTTTCTGGTAAAAGATTAATAAATATGCCGTTCCCACAGAAAAAAAAAAAAAAACGGTGGCTTAATTCATCGACGAGTCATTTTTTACATTCACCGAAAATTATTAAGTGCCTATGTTAATGCGGATGGGTACAACATCTGGTGAATACAGAGAGTGTGGAGAATGATGCATTAACCAACCATAGGCGCTTCAAATGTGTTTTTAATAATTTTTGTGACATGCGGATGGGTACAACATCTGGTGAATACAGAGAGTGGAGTATGATGCATTAACCAACCATAGGCGCTTCAAATGTGTTTTTAATAATTTTTATCATGTTGAAAAATTCTTTTATCTTGTTTGTTGGCATATTCTGGTCTTTTTTAATTTGTAATACACAGGTTAATATTGGACTATTGTTGTTCACCATTAATATATATGGTTTCTTTTGTTTTTAACACCTCATAGTATACTACACCCTACTGATCCCAAAACAAAATCATCTGATCATATATGTATATTGTGATTTGGCATTGATGTTCATGGCCTATACCTTTTACCTATCACCATATAATTTTTTTTCACTTTAAATTATCATAATAATAATTAATTTTTCATCATCGCTGTAATAAAATTGTACTACCAAAAAACCATTTTTTTATTATATGCCTTTGATGCAACATTTCATAATGGATTTTTCGATTTTACATCTACCTTTCATTCAGTTCCTGGTCATGCGTTGCCCAACAATTTTCCTTTTAAATCATTTCGATTGCGCTTTTAAACGATGCTGCTCTTGATGGTGATGACATTTAATGATTTTATCAATTTTTGTTGTGTTTCTGACATGGATCTTCCATCCAGCAATGCTTTCAATTCTTAATTTTCTAATTTGATAATGTTTTGGTTGACCTGGTCGTTTTTTATCATTCACATGAAAATCACCACTTTTGAAGTGTGTGCAAACGATTACTCAATTAGCAGCCGCTTTCTTTTAAAAAAAAAAAAGTAGCTTATCATAAAACAAGTATTTTATTGTCTGGAAGATTTAATAAATATTCTGTTGTTGGATAATCCTATATAATGCGCACAAGACCCAAATATATATTTTCAGTGATGTTGAAAGTAAAGAATTACATATGCATCGCATAGATGACGTACTAATAATAATAGACACACGAAAATTGTATTGTTCGATTCCGGAAATTAATGTGCATACCTAATAGTCCATACACACACATACATTTATATATTAAATAAATAAAATTTACTGTATTAGTATAAGCATTATATTATAATATTGTACTTATGACGAATGTGGAAAATATTTTTATTATTATTAATATTGCTGATATTTTATTTTCATTCTAATCGCTGCATGAGAACTTTGATATAATGAATAATATGCATATATGAATATGCTATAAAATATTGTAACACAAACGTGATTTCCATTTACTAGTTGTTTTTTTTTTAAATTTTTTTCTGTATGTTTTGTGTTTATGAAAATATTTTTTTTATTATAAGTTACATGCAATTTTTGCGATAACAAACGATTTTCTCAATAACATCATTATTATAAAATAATATTCTTATACCTAATTAAATAGTAAATTATATAATTGCAAAAATTTGTGAACAACAGAGTATTTTTTATGTACTACTACCTCGTGCGTAATTATTAATTAAAATAATTAATATAAATTCCATTTATTGTGCGCGATTATTAACACTATTTTTATTTTTTTTGCTGTTGGTATATTGTCTTAATTTAATTCATTTATCAAGCAATGTGTAAGCGTAACACATCATTAACTGTGATAAAGGAATATTGTGTATAGTCGTCATGTAACATTTAATCGAGTGTACAATATAATGCAATGAATCCAAATAAATATATAAAATACTTTACATTACTTTATCATATACACACACATAAGATATAATTTGTTATATTTTTATTTGATCATCCGGTCAGTTCTTCATATATTTTTTTGCTATTATTATTCCCTACCCACTTAATGCGCATATAAATTTATAATATATTGTATAACAAAACAGTCATATATTGCAATGATGATGGCCAAGTTAAAAAAAAAAAAAAACAAACAATTTACAAGAGATATGCTTTAATTTCCTCTATTCAATAACATTCAAAGATTTAACGGGCGTTAAGGATGTAGTGAAGCGCAGGACATTATCGATACTTTATTTAATTTGGAAAAGAAAGATATATGGGAAAAAAAGGTTATAACAAATGATGGAAAATATTAAAATATTACCATTTTCACAAAATATACATTAATATAGAGGAAATTATTGCATTCAGCTAACATCATTATTTTACATATTTTAATTTATGCATATACGCAAAATATAACACACACATAACATTGTGTATTGTATATCTATAACACTAAAAGTTTTAGGAAAACGTTATAGTATATTTATATGGGTGCGTCTATAATAAGACTTATTTACTTACGATTTGGTAGACTATAAGAATTTTTAAAAAATTCATATGTCGTACTATCTCTCGCGAACCGATCACATGACGCACATTTCATAGGAAAACAAAAGTCTGATGAAAGTCTATATATTAATTTTATAGTCCTTCATGAAAAACTATATATATATATTAATTTGGAAACATAAATTTTATATTATTTCATCACTTCACTATTATAAATTCTAAAATGAGATAATTAAATTGTCAATATACTATAAATGTTATCAATATTTAATATTTACTACATAATACACATGGGATTACACATTCAGTATATATGAATATGGTATATATATAGTGTATAGAGGTTAAATAATGAACACAGAAGTTCATTTCATGAACTTTGATGTCTTACAATTTTTTAAACGGAGTACACATTCTCTCTGTATGATATGGTAACAATTTTATATTTACATTTATATACAAAGATTATATAAATATATAATATAGAATAATATAAATAACAAATATTTATAAAAATCCTTGTAATAAATATAGCAAAATTATCAACAATTATATAAAAATCTAAAGATAATATAATTTACATGTGCATGATGTGCATTATATACACATGAACTCTGGTGTCCGAAAAATAAACGAAATTGAATTAAGAAAAAAACAACTGATAAATTTATATTTACCAAAATAATTTTATTTATTCGAAATATACTGTCTCAACTGGCGGCGAAATTCACATCCATTTATATAACACACACGTTCAACAAATGCATCAAATGATTTTGATTTGGAATGTCGTTGAGTCGTAAATAAATTAAACTTTAAATAAGAAAATCAGTGCGTTATAATGTGAGTCGCATGAAAATGATAAAATAAAATATTTGCCAACTGACTATCGATATTCAGAATGGATGTGAACAATTGACGAATCTATGGCTTAGCAAGGTATAATAAAAAGAATTAACACCATTTAGAATACATTCGAGATAATAACTTTGGAATCGTACAAAAATTATATGTTTTGATTTTTTTGAATTCATCAAACGAGATTTTTTTGAATTTTCTTTATCGAGTGGCACTTACTTTCTGATTAGTATATTGTAACATGTTGTATGTTACATCACTTCATAGTTATAAATAGTTTTAAAGAAATTATCACTAGTGCCAGAGTTTTTTTTTTTATGTCATGTCTTTGAAATGATCAATACAGTGCAATTTTTGTTCATCGCAGTCAATTAATGTATTAGAACAAAATACATATGAATTCATACTTTCATAGACAAATTTGTTAAGTTAAAATGTAAGTATAGAAGGTAAGAGAATTGCTGTTTTAGATTTTATTATAGCCCAAGTTCCATTTCCATGAATCTCACTGAATATTTCTTGCCAACTTTCACGAAATCAACACCATTTTTTTTTTTTTGATGTTTTCTTCGGTAATTGTTGTTGATCGATTGGTTGGACGTTCATCTTGATCCATATATTTTCTTTGCTGTCTTTGAATCGTCGATATCACACACACACAAAATTATCATCGTGATTCATAAGAATTCCAAACGTTTCACGGACGCAAAATTTAAATTGTCATTGCATTTTGGTTTATACATTGTGCAAAGGAAATCTCATGTAACTTTAGTAGCCAATATATACTTTGTTTTCTTTACCAGATCTATTTAGATATACTTACTTACTCCATGGCGTTATATCCCAGATGAGGTTTTGGCCTTTTCCAACCTGACCTCTATCCGCAGTCTATGTCTTCCAATGGCGAATTTTAAGGATCTTAATATCACACTATTCTACATCTAGTCATCTCGCCTTAGGTCTTCCGGCTTTCCTTCTACCTTCTGGTTTAGTATTTAACAGTTTTTTCGGCAAACGTTCTTCCTACATGCGTACTACGTGTCCAAGCCATCTCAATCTATTGATTTTGATTGTTTTGACAATATTTGATTGACCGTACAACTTGTATAATTCCAAATTGAGTTCTTTGACGGGACCAAATATGCCACGGAGTATCTTTCGTTCGAAAATCCGAAATAATTGTTCCTAGTTCTGTGTCATCCAGATCTATATATATATATATATATTCCGGTTTATTTTGCGACCAGAGTGTGTATACATTCAAATATATACGTAATCACACACATATGCGTCAAAGACAAGATTAAAACATTTTGAGATTATCAGTATAAAAAATGTTAAATTTATAATAATATGGTTAAATATGTGTTGTAGAAGCTAACAGTGTTATATCATGTACCATATATACTAAGCAACCTATATAATATATATATATAGTAAAGAAATATGTGTGTTACTAAAATATATATGTAATTACAATATTTAGATAATAATGTTACTTATTAATTGAAAATGGAAAAAATAATAAAGATAAAGTATTGTGAAAAATTAGAAAATAAAAAATATATGTACAAAATATTAGCCCATGTTATTTTTCTAATTGTAAGTGAATGTACTACGGAATGTGGTATTTATTATATAAATATATGGATTAGAGTACATTTAAAATTACAAAATTTAGAGTTTGGAATGAATTCGGAGATATGACCGAATACAAAAAAAAAATTGAAGAAATGGTTGGTCAATATAATTGTAAGTGGCCGCGTTATTTGCGAAACGTCAAGTCTAAAATAATTTAATTACACAAAATCTAATATAAAGTTAAAATAAAAACCCCTTTCAGCTGGAATTTACTTGTCAACTTATTTTTTCTTTTATTATTATTGCGTATTTATTTATTTTAATTATAATAAAGTGAAACAAATGTTGATTCAGCTGAAGATCTGTTTTTACACATTTTCTTATCAATATAAAACAATTTCAATTTTTTCTAAACTATAATAATATAATATGTTAAGTGTATAATAATAATAATAATAACAACATATTCACATATACATACGTAAATTTATGACTATATTAATAATTTATTAATAGGTATTTTGGTATTTTACAGTGCACATATCAATAATATATATATAAAAATAAAGGATATTATGAAATAAACGTGTTAAATGTTTTTTATTGGTTTTTTTTTCTTTCTGAAAATATAACTTTAAAAATACACTTGTTATTTAATTATTACTTTATGATAATAACTTTAAATATAACTCTTATTGTACATAGGTATATATGAACGCACATATGTGACTCCATATATATATATATATACATGGCATCGAATGCATATAATGATTATATAAAGTAGTGGTACTCGTACTCGCATATATAGTGTAAGACAAAATTACAAAGAAATATAATTAATTATTATAAAACTAAAATAAATATAATTTTTTAAATATTGTATGATGGATTGGTAGAGGTGGGCCCATAAGATGGTCGCCAAGTACTCCAGACTTAAATCCATTGGATTTCTATTTATGGGGTTGCCTTAAAGAAAAAGACTATGCAACTGTGATTAATTCACGTGAAGAGTTAATTCAGCTTATTGAAGACTGTATATTTAAGACCTTCGCCACAAGCAACAGCAAACACTTAGATGGGTTCGGTCTATTGAAAAGCATTGTTGTCAATGTGGTGTTCGAGTTGAAGAAACACATTTTCAGCAATTACTTTAGCCATTGTTTGTTTAAAACTGTGGTGATATGAGTGTGTGTGCTTTTGTGGGTTTATGTGTGTAGGCCTTTGTGTGTGAGATCGTTTGTGTGTTTGTGTGAAGGATTGTGTGAATGCATAAGAGTGTATGGAATCAATTATTTGTCACGTCCGTATTGTTGGTTGTGGATAAAACCAAAAAAAGATAAAATTTTTCCATAACGAAAATCAATTTTATGCCTACATCGTTATAGTTATTTGTGTATATCTTTGGAACCAGTTGAGACCTATCGTAATGTTATAGCCTAAACGAAAGCTTATGAATGTGTCAAGTTTTTAAAATTATACCAAAAAAAATTTTTCATCATGATTTTTCGACTTATGCTTGAACAAACTTTCAAAAAGGAAAATGGCGTTCTGCTAACTGTCAACATTTCTGTAAGTATCTGGATAACGACATGTCCGGATTGCCTTATCTTAACGTCAAATTAAAGATCTCGGTATGCTAATGCTAATAGTGTATCAAAAAAATTTAAAATCGGTTAATTAGTTATTGAGATATTGATTTCAGTAGAGTGCAAAACATGGTCTGATTGAAAATTTGGTTATTTGTGTGTAACTTCGTACCGAAGTCGAATCGGCCAAAATGTTATATAATATTTTCGACGCAAAATGACCCAGAGAACCTAGGGTTTTCGTATTGCCGTCGAAACTTTAGACACCCTGTATATAGAAGAAAATTACTTATTTTAATTTCTGTTGCATTTTACAATTGTAATGATAATAATAATAATATTGTACAAATATGCAATATTTAAGTATTTATAAAAGTTATTGCGTATATTTGTTGTTGTTGTGAGTTACAATGATTAAACAAAACAGTTTTTAATTTATAATATATTTAGAAATACATGTAAATAACTCTTTTTTTTTTCTTAAACAATAATAAATTTTATTATTTTCTTGATGATATAAGAACTATATAACTATTATTAATATATTTTGTATTTCTTTGTATATTACACTGTATTGTATATGTTAGTAATGTATGGCATATATATATATATTTTACCATATAACAATATAACTACAATATATAATAATAATAATAATAATGCATATGAACATATAAATAGATAGATTATACACACATTAAACGAATATTATTTTACACACATATTACAATATTAACCTATATATTTTATTTTGTGGTCGCCAATGTTCATTATTATTATTAGTATTATTATTATTATTATTATTATAATGTTTTTAAACTATATTTTATCTCTTATTTGTCTTAGCACGTATTTATGGCCTCTATTACACATAGGCTAATCATACATACAAATTTACTATATATTTTTACATTTTAGTATATATAATAATAAGTAAATACGTACTAGTATTTATGAGTAATTTATATATAAAATAGTAGATAGATGTATTGTTTGTTTATTAACTAAAAAGAAAATTATGACCTTAAGCTGTTTTTGTTAATTTTATTATAGAACACATCAGCTCATCATCTATTTTCAATTTAATTACATTTATTATAAAATTATTAACGTATTTTCAAATAGACACGTATAACGTCTCTCGTACATATTTTTTTAAGTCATATATATGCTTCAAGTGGAGTTTTATATTATCTAATAACCCTTTCATTACAGTCAAATTGGTAAATTACTCCGTCGCATGGAAGTATATAACAATTTACCAATTGTATTGTAATTAACGAAAGATATAGATGTTTTCATAATTCTATAATTTTTTATATGGGTGATTAGTCCATAGTTATGTGTGTGCAGACATTGTTAATCTTTGAGTAGCATCCAACACCATATATATTCAAAGATATCTGTTTTTCTTTTTCCATTCTATAAACGAACAAATGGTCACCCAGCAGAAAAATTAAATGTATTAAAATAAATACCGAAATATATTATTATAAAAAATAACGTGAATTGAACCCCGGTATAAGTATAACTATATCGGTTAAGAAATGGTGAAATTTATCAAAGGTTACAGATAACTGTTGGTAGCTTACAAACTAATTTTCATTGAAACTATTCTTATAATCCTTATAATGTGTTCCATAATCGACGTACAAAATGACTAAATTAACCATATAAAACACAAGGTGTTCAAAATAATTGATCTGAACATAGATTTGCCAGAATTTTTTTTATTTAGGAATTGTTAATAAAATACTAGTCTTAATGTGCATATATAAAATTCATTTGACACATGACCAAATAACTATAAGTTCCGGATAGCCCATCATCAGGATGTGGACTGTGTGTGGAACTTAGTATTTATATTTTCTAAAATTTTTCGAGGAATTGTTCCTATATATGATCGCCTCTATAACCTTATGTAAACTGGTCAGCATAACAATATCGCGGAAATTGATATTTCATAGCGTTGTTAAAAATATCTCATATAATCTCATTTCAATTAAATTATTAAAATTTGGTAAACATTGAATAAAAAAAATAACTAATTTCAAGATATATGTAAACCGTTCCCTTTACAATAGATAATTGCATATTTTTAAAGATAATCAATTTTTGTTTACCATAATTTTAATCATTTAGTTACCTATTTACAAAGAATTTGAAAGTGTTTCATTTTTTTTTATCTGATATTATTTTGCAGATATTTTTTAATTCATTGAATTTTAAATTCGAGGTTATCCATAAAATCGTATATATTGTAATAAGTAACGAAATTGATAAAAATTAAATTAATAAAAAAATATAACCTATGGTCATGTGAACTACGTGCGGACAATTTAATAAGAAAAGTAAAAATCTAAGATCATCGCATAAACAAAAGTAGAGTTTGATAAATGATAATTCGGTCTTCGGTCAATTAAAAAAAAATGCATGAGATATAGTTGACATCTGAAAAGAACATGTGCATAAAATCTTAGTAAAGCATTTATTTGAATATGGAAAAACTATCAGGAAAATGCGGGTGCCGTGTTTTTATTAACAATTTAACAAAAATTCTATTCTGTGACAACTTCAAAGCACTGCGTTTGGGTATGTTTAATCCAAATGAATTTCTGCGTCGATTCATGGTGGATTTAGGATACTATACACACCAGAAACAAAAGAATATTTGAAGTTGTAGGCAACACCTGATGGAAGTGCACCAAAGAAGGTAAAAACAATTCCATTAGCCGGTAAGGTTAAGTTAAACATGCACGTGGTGTAATGTTTATCGACTAATTAATAAAATAATAACCGATATATATATTATATTATTCGGTATTGCTGGACAATTTGAACGAAAAGATTTAAAAAAAAACAACCACCAGACATTTAACAAGGAAAAAAAAAGGTTATCACGACCTGCTAACAAATCAGCGATTATTATGGCCAAATCAAGTTATGAATTCTATTCTCCAAGCTTGCCACAAATCGAGTTTTTCTTCTGGCCGAACATAAACATCACTATTCAGCTATAGACGGAAAGAGATTTGAATTAAATTCGCAACAAAACATATATTTTAGAGACCTCAACAAATCCTATTATTTCGAATGCATTTAATGATAGGAATATCTTTAAAAAAAAAAAAAAAAAAGTTATGTTGAAAATGTTTTATGTTTATGTTAATTTTCTTATCAAACCGCCCTATCATTTTTTTTAAATCATATATAAATAATCTCTAAACTAAAAATCTGAATTAATTTCTGTTGCACTGTTAAAGATGGATATAGTAAATTATGGCGTGCCAAACAGTTTTTCGGCAATTCTGGTAACTTTTAATTGTACGATTATGTGTAAATTGTATATTGATGTAAAATATTCGGATCGTTATCGATATTGAATCAAAGAGGTAATTTATAATAACATGTTTGGCAAAAATTACAGTAAAGAAAAATGTATTATATATGTAAAGACATTTCAAATATATTTATTTTGAGAATGATAGACTTCGTTGCCATACCGACGTAGACCATATATATATATGTGGCTATTTTATTCGCAGGCAGTGGTGAAGCCAGAGAAATAGTCTTCAGTTTTTAATAACACAATATTTTTCTTATAACATAGATGAAATTTTAAACAAATTAGTGGTACAGTATAAAGTGAACAACGAACGAATGGTACAAAAAAAAATTGATACAGCAACATTATTTCATAAAAAATTTCACTGACATAAAATGGAAAATCGGTCATAAATTCCTCGATTTAAAAAAATCTCTTCTATGAAAGACTGGAAATTGAGTATAATTTGTAAATTTGTACACAAAAATGATAATTTTTTTTTTTCAGAACTATGGCCCGTAATTCAAATAAATGATAATTCGTAAAAGTGGATTTTCCGGAAAATTTGTGCAAGTGACTTATGCCATATACAGGTGTATTATCACCGCCGCATATATTGTCACATGTTAATCTTTATGAATTGCATTATTTTTAAAGATATCAGCTTTACCATATGATTCGATAATAA
The DNA here is from genome assembly GCA_910594885.2 of Bibio marci. Taxonomy (NCBI): domain Eukaryota; kingdom Metazoa; phylum Arthropoda; class Insecta; order Diptera; family Bibionidae; genus Bibio; species Bibio marci. The sequence goes on along the minus strand of OU343117.1, from coordinate 19,900,505 downwards.
AAACAAACAAATAGTATATGGAATCAATTGAATAAGTTTTAGTATATATATATATGAAAAATTATAAAAGTATTATATTCAAACACTTAGCGCTCGCATATAGATAATAAATATTATTACGACTTAAATTTGAAATTAAAATATATAGTCATTAGACGGCAATCCGAAGAATTTCTTACCAACATATATTACACAATAATTTTGTACAAAAATTATGAAATCAATACAATTAATATCGACAATTAATATAATGACTATAATACATATATACTAATATTGGTATATAGTACTATACATAGCAATACATAGCTATACATAAGCTATTGTTATAATAAAACTGTTGAAGTATATAATAGTGATAGTATATATAAAAATAACAGTGTTTTAATTTAAATCGCGTAAATTCCTTCTTGGTATACATTAACATATTGTAGTATTTATTATATGATAACAACATAATATAAACAATATATTTAAAATTCTTCAATACATATGTTTATTTTTTAAATAAAATACATTATTATAGAGAGAGAGTGATATCAATCAAATTATTATATTACTATATTTTTAAATAAAATTTCATACCGACCCATTACTAAACCAGAGCGACGACTACATTGCACGTACAAATATAACAAATAAATATTGTAACTATATAAAAATTAAATTAAAGCATTATTATGTATTGTCATCATCATATCATATGTGTGTGTGTGTGTGTGTGTGTGTGTGTGTGTGTGTGTGTGTGTGTATCTGCAGTATAATAACTACATTATATATTTAGGGCTAATGACCTATTTCAATTTCTTTTTAAACAGCCGTGTTATATGTAGTATATGGTATTATGGATACACATATACTAATTTATATATTTAGTTTATATATATAGAATGTGTACCTCGCGCGTCGAAGGGTTCAACGAAAAAGAAATAAGAATTTATAACATTTGTATAATGTAAATTAATGTTATGGATTACATAAGAAATATAAAATATTGCACAACAAAAATATGAAAACGTATATGATATCGAAAAAAAAGTATTGATTATAACTAAATAATATTGTTTATAATAATAATGAATCAATACAAAAATTGTGACACATTGATAAAAAAAAAAAAACAAAAATATAGATAAATAAATCACTTTTTGCACATTACGGACGTCATGATTTTCACATATATATAATCTTATAGTGTTTTAATATTAATTATGAATTTACTGGGCGATATAAATTAAATATATATATATAACTTTTTTTAACTCTTACTTTTAATTGATTTAAAAAAAAATTTTGATCGCCACTGTACATATATATGAGACGCGTTTTTTTTTTTCGTTGTCTTTTAATAAATGTTGAGAAAGTATTAAATATATACCATTTATAGTGGAACACAAATACACAAAGAATATAATGGATTGGCAGAGGTGGGCCCATAAGATGGTCGCCACGTTCTCCAGACTTAAATCCATTGGATTTCTATTTATCGGGTTGTCTTAAAAAAAACGGTCTATGTAACTGTAATTAATTCACGTGAAGAGTTAAGTCAATTAATTGAAGACTGTATATTCAAGACGTTCGCCACAACACTTAGATTGGTTCGGTCTATTGAAAAGCATTGTTGTTGTGTATGTATTCGAGCTGAAGGAGCACATTTTCAGCAATTACTTTAGCCATTGTTTGTTTAAAACTGTGGTGATATGCGTGCGTGTGCTTTTGTGGGTTTGTGTGTGAGATCGTTTGTGTGAGTGTGAAGGTTTGTGTGAATGCATAAGAGTGTATGAAATAAATTATTTGTCACGTCCATATTGTTGGTTCTGGATAAAATCAAAAAAAGATAAAAATTTCCATAACGAAAATCAATTTTATGCCTACATCGTTGTAGTTATTTGTGTATATCTTTGGAACCAGTTGAGACCTATCGTAATGTTATAGCCTAAACGAAAGCTTATGAATGTGGCAAGTTTTTAAACTTATACCGAAAAAAATTTTTCATCATGACTTTTCGACATATGCTTGAACAAACTTTCAAAAAGAAAAATGGCGTTCAGCTAACTGTCAACATTCCTGTAAGTATCTCGATAACCACATGCCCGAATTGCCTTTTCTTAACGTCAAATTAAAGATCTCGGTATGCTAATGCTAATAGTGTATCAAAAAAATTTAAAATCGGTTAATTAGTTATTGAGAAATTAATCCCAGTAGAGTGCAAAACATGGTCTTATTGAACATTTGGTTATTTGCGTGTAACTTCGTACCGAAGTCGAATCGGCCAAAATGTTATATAATATTTTCGACGCAAAATGACCCAGAGAACCTAGTGTTTTCGTATTGCCGTCGAAAATTGGGACACCCTGTATATGCGTCGACAATATACACGTATATTAGTAGTATAGCGTGATAGAGTTAGTTTTCCATTATACTATACCATATATATATATATATGCATTTTCTTTATATTGGATGTATGGTATGGTAGATAAAGATTTTAGTTAAGATATACGTATACGCACTATCCGCCATCATCAACAGATTATTATGCAGCATGCTGTAACAATATAGCATCTGTAAATATATATTCATCTATCTACATAATAATAATAATGATGAATTGAAATAAATTAAGGACTTAGTTTTTCTGTATTATATATAGAATATATCAAATGTTATTTATTGTATATATGTTAAACATATACAATTTTTTATTTTAATACATAAAAAGATTTTATAATTTATGCATATAATATACAAAATACAATAACAAAAATAAGATCATTTTAAAATTTTAATTTTTTGTCATCATCGTCGTGGTCGTCATCGTCGTCGTCGTCGTCGCACATTATCCATCATACATTTTTTTTGTTTGTTTGTTTGTTTGTTTAATTTATAATCTTAATTTGTACGTTCTTTAAGAATAGTTATATGATTATATATTGTATATTGTATATGTGCAGCATAAAAATTACATACGTTCTAATTGTAAGAAGGAAGTTACAATATGGATAACAATAATTATTTATATATAAATTCATAATTTTATCTCTCGCATAGACGCACATCACATATCTTGTTTTATTTTACTATACATACATATGACTAATTCAATATTTAACACAGTGTGAAACTGTATTAAAATATAAGTTATACTTTTGTTTATACTATAAAATATATAAAAATAAATAGTATATATCGTGTGGCTCTAAAAAAAAGTGTATAGAATATACTCGCATTATAAAATGTTCAGCCATGGTATCTTTTTATTTTGTTGTGTATGTGTTATATGTGTGTGTGTGCTTTTTGCTTTCGTCTTGTGTTATCAGCAGTTTGGTTTATATATTTTATATAGTACACACATTCATATACGTATACACAACACATACCATATATACCATATATGAATGGAATATAATATTAAAGAAAAAATCTTCTTTATTTGAACCAATTTAATTTTTGTATATGAAATATAAATAGTATATTACAATAAAAATATGCGTGAATATTATTTCGAAAATAATAGAAATAAAAAGAAAATAAATATATTAATCTAAACATGATTTTTATTCTCATCAACAAGTAAAATAACTGATTAAATTATATACAGGGTGTCGGCGATTGATTGCCAATAACTTTGTGTCTACTTATTTCATTTTTTTTTCCAATATATTAGAAATATTATACTGATATAAAAAGTAATAAATTTTTTGTGAGCCACCTATATAATGTCAAAGGAATACGATGTGAGAGTAACGATAATTACTATGGTCTGCGAATGGTATAAGGTATAAATGACGGACTTCAATAAGATACTTTTACGTACGCAGTGTATAAAGTGAAGACGGTGTATGATGTTATTCCTGCAAAGTTATGATATCCCCTAGTAACAATTTGTCCGTACTTTGAAAAATGAGGAAAATTTCCGTGGAAAAAATTTCAAATATGTTTCTTGGAAAAGAGTTATTGTAATTTTTCCAAAGAATGTCCATAGATTTTTCACATAATATAATATAGTATTTCATTTAGGTCAATTGAAATCTTTCGATGGTCAGCATAATATTTCCAACATATATCCGCGCGGTATTGTATTCATAATTTATTTCATCAATTATCCAAGACAGTGGTTTTACAATTTTTCAATTAAATTATTTAAGAAAATATAAATATCATACTTTTTATTTATTTCTTACGTATTTGTTACATTAAATTTTGTTTCAACAAGTTATAACCTGTGATAACAAAATGTTTGTGCGATTGCACTTGTCGCATAATATATTTTTGTCAAAATTCGTAGATCTTCTCACAAAAAATATGATTATAAATTCTATGGATATTCTGTGGAATAATAGCAACGAGAAATAAGTCTAAGGAAAATCCGTAGAAATTATCATCGGAAATATACGTATAATTCAAGGACATTTTTTATAATAATTCATGGATATGGTTGCTCTGATCATATATAATTCCAGCAGACATCCGGAAGAAATCCATAGATATTTCCTCGGATTGAAACCACAGACTAACTACATATAATGCAGAAATTTTACGGACAAACTACGGTTAGTGTTGCTAGGGTCATGATCACACATTTTATCTTACAAGGTTACTGCTCATTAGTTACCTTGATGATTTAAAAAAAAGTTGGTGCACCGTGGATGAAGAAATTCGCAAATGGGCGATATTTTATTTTCCAACAATATACGGACAAAAAAGATTCAATAATTTATCAGTGTCAATGTTTCTGAATTTTGGTCATAGGATATATATGGTCGCCTAGTTCAGCCGATGTAAATCCTTCACATTATTATGCCCAGCATATGTAAGAGAAAAGTTAATAATAAACAATCTCATTCAAATAAAGTGGTTGCGTTGGAATTAAGTTTCAAAACTTTATGATTTCCATGAGTTTTTTTGAATAATTTAATGAAAAATTACTTTAAAATATAACACTTTTGTGATTTTTGTTGTTTATTTTAGTAATATAAATTATATACACCCTCTGTCTGAAAAAAAAACCAACTCCTGAACTTTCAGAAAATCTCATAAACCAGAGGTCACATCTATTATATATGATATTGGTTGTTAGAAAAACCAATCTTTGACTGATGTTGTGTCCAAATTTCATAACCTTCCATTGTTTATACGTAAAGTTATTGCGCTCAAACGATTCGTCTATATTTGTGCCACCAATAATTATTATCAATGTCTGCACACAACAATATATGAAATATTGTCACACCAACAATTAAAAAAATATGATTGTATCTTTATCGATAATTTCAGTCGAATTGGTGAATAATTGTCTTATATATTTCTGCATTTTATTTTCCAACTTGACAGTAATAAATGTTTGGTAGATACCATCAGCTTTACTTGAAGTAACGGGACGTGTTCGATACTCATATAAAAATAATGGAATTAAGGTAGTGAATTATTATGTACTCCCATGTGAGACTAATTTATTGATTGTATAAGTGAAATAAATTTATATATTATACTTTTTAAACTGCGTGTAATAATTAATGAGTAAATATTTCTATATAAATAAATTCAATAATAATATAATTGATTGATTTTTAAAAAGAGGATGCAGATTTTTGGTATACAAAACACAGAAGATCCATTACCAGCTCTCTCTAATCCCGCACCGAGTTATTCACGCATTATATTGCTCATCAGACATTCATGTTAGTAAATTACTCCGTATGTAACAATTCACTGAATTCGCTGGTCTCTACACCATTATGTTTCAACAGATTTTTTTTAGGTAATTCAATTATTCTTATATGGGTGAATCGGTCGCATAGCGTTGCGTGTGGAGCCAATTTTAATCTCTAAATAGCCCGTCCAACATCGCATATATAAATAAAAGTATTTTCAATTTTGATTTTATTTGACTAATTTTTAGTATATAAAAATGAATGAAAAACTGTTTTATGTCAATACGGCCTAGCACGTCCGCTTTAACCAATGTGCCTTTTTTGTTACCGTGCCGGACAATGGAACATTTTACTCTATAAGATATAAAAATGTTTTAACATTATGATAACATAAATTATTATATACTTATTTATTATTGTGTACTTAATTGACATACAGTCATTCTCATTACATTTATTTATATTATAGGTATGGTACAGATAATTGTTTTAACATTTGAATGGTTGATGATTCTTATACATACGCATTTTTTTTCAATTTTAATGTTTGTTTAAAAAAAAAAAAAACAAGCAGCAAACGATAAATAATAATGAAAAAAAAAAAATACTGATCCATTGTCGTGTCTCGTCGTATATATATCATTTTTTTGGTTTTATTATAAATGTTATCTCTTGTATTTTATTTTGTATTCTTAACACACATAAATAAATACTTTTTGTATATATAATATATTGACAAAGATAATATTATTTATTTATTTATTTGTTGTTGTTAATTTTTCAAGTGTTATTGAAAATTTGTATTTATTAAAAATTGTATTTCTTAGACCACATATAGAAAAAAAATAAATAAATAAATAATAAATTAAAAGAGTGGAATAAAAAGTATATTTTTTTTATCGCCACAGTCTCTATAAAAGATATTTCTATATGCGAAGACAAAAATTAATACAATATATGATGATATAGTCGTTCGAACATATAAATAATACCATCCACATAAAATAAGAATTTAGGTTTTATATCACAATATCAATTTTTTATATAATTGAAAACATAATAATAATAACAACAACATATCCATTAATTGAATATGAGAGATATAGATAAGTTGACAAAAAACGGAAAAAAAGTGTGTTCAGACAGACAGGAAGATGGAATGTTAATGGTTTTTTTTTTTTACATCTGATGTACACATTAAAAAATATATATAAAAAAAAAAAAATATGGTAACACAGATAAAAAAAATTCGAAAAGAATTAATTTGCATATAAAGAAAATGTAAAAAAAAAGACTTAAAATTGAAAGAATAATAATAAGAATAATAAAAATTAAATTAAATAAATAAATTTAAAAATAACCAATCTTTTGAGAGGCGAAAATAAAAAAAAACCAAAAAATATTCACATAAACCAAATCAGCTGCAAAAATAAAAACAAAAATTCAAAGGTAAAAATTGTTAATGTTTTTATTTAAAAATAAGAACAAGAAAAATTACGTAGTTATATATATTTTCTTTATAATTCAACCAATATTATTGTAAATGTCATCGTCATGTGTCAGTCAGGCATGCCTGTATATTTAAAAAAAAAAACCAAATAGACTTAAAATCTACATAGTATACTTCTTCTTCTTCTTCTTCTTTAGTCTTTAGTCTTTACTTACAATAAAGAGCAGCGCCAGCAATAAACAATAACAACACAATGAAAAACTTATTACAATACTAAAATATATAAATGTTTATACACGAAAATATAATTTTCCAAGGTATTTTCTTTGTTTTAATATTAGTGTGAATGAGTGACTGAGTGAGTGAATGACTGACTGAATGAATGAATGAATGAGTGAGTGAGTGAGTGAGTGAATGTATGAATATAAACAATAAACCACAAAGAAAAGCAAAATATTTATAATAATAACAATGTCAACACAGAAAATTGTTAATTGCACGAAAATAAATATATATATATTTATAGGTATAGGTTTTCGCAATACGTGTGTAGTAATATATATTTTTAAAAAATTGTCATTAAATATATACTATAATTTTTAAATAATACTAAATATGTAGTATTTAGTATTTATGCATACTCGCGTATATAATGCAAAATGTGACCCATACTCTCTATCTATAATATATAATTGAAGTGTGGTTCTCTAAATATTTTAGCATCTTATAATTAAAATGTTTATTTTAAATGTTATATAAAATTTTAACGTAAAACCAAACTCATCTGAACATATTGCGTGCTTTAGCCAATACAAATAATATGTTTATACAAAATCAGTTATCAATTTATAATAGTTAACACTAGAACTACCAATCACCGTCATTTCGACGGAATTGTATATTTCAAACATGAATTTTATTATTATTGTAAAAATATTATTTTTCAAATTTATGATGACTTTTAATTTGCCACGAAGGTACTCACAAATTAAATTTCGCCTTGTTTGTCAACGCTTTAATTCTGGAGAAAAATCTAACATATACCTAAATATACCAATCCGTCAACGGAGACGGAAGTAGTAATTTTGATCTTGGGCCTAAACACATCAGCCAAATTTTCATTCATTTGAATGAAAAAACAAAACATCACATTTACGTAGAATTTCTTAGTATTCTATTTACACATTTTAAGCTTTTCGGAGAATACCTTGCCTTACCATAGACGAACAACTTTTTCCAACGAAGGCAAGATGTAGGTTTACACAATACATGCCAAATAAACCTTGTAAATTTGGAATAAAGTTTTGGTTGCTAGCCGATATTCAAAGTAGGTGTGTACTAAATGGTTTGCCATATTTAGGAAAAGATAATTTACGATCACCATATCAACACCTTTACATAATTTTGTGGTTCTAAATCTTGTTGAACGTTATTTAGGTTGCGGAAGAAGTATATCAACTGATAACTTTTTTACTAGTATTCCCTTTGCTAAAAAAAAACAACATTAGTTGGAACTCTTCGAAACAATAAAAAAGAATTACCAAATATTAAAATCTGATAATACAGTTCTCACTATTTACAAATCGAAACCTAAAAAAAAAGTATTACTTCTAAGTTACAAGCAAACGACTGTGTGAATATTGCCAATAATTATAAACTTCTGCCAGAAACGGTCGAATTCTACAACAAAACTATGTTCGGAGTAGACGCGTTATTGACCAAATAGCTCGCAAATATAGTGTAAAGGCAAGTTCTCGTAGATGGCCATTGCAGATATTTTACAATATTTTAGATTTGGCAGGAATCAACGTGTGGAGATTATATAAAGATATCACCAATGAAAATATAACTAGAAAGCAATTTTTTATATCAATTATCTGAAGAACTTGCTAATGAATTTACAAGCAACAAAACATCGAAATCTAATCAGTCAGAAAATTGGAATATAGAGACCATCGATTCGATTTCGAAAAAATCTAAAGAGAATACTGATCGAAAATCATGTGTAATTGGATTTCTATTTGCTTCAAATGCACGAAATATATGTGTGTGGTAAAGTGCACAGCTAAAAAAATATCAATTTGTAAGAAATGTGCTGCATAAATTCTACTTTTTTTACATTATATATTTTAAAGATTTGTTATTAATTGATTTAAACTGAACGTTTGCCTTTTTTTTTTATTTTGAATTGCAATAAAAATTGAAGTTTATATATTTACAATTTTTTTTTATTCCATTTTTCATACATCCGTCAAATTGACGGATTGGTACAACTAGGTATACATAAAATGTTGGTAGTTCTAGTGTTAATATACACCAATTACGAAATTTATAATTTATATTTAAGTATAATAATCCTCATACAAATGGTATAAACATTTTCAGAGAAATTTTATGTAAAATTATAATAATTTATTTTATTAATTTTTACTAATAACATGGAATTTTATCGATGGTAAATATGTACAGAATTTGTTAAATAATTTAGTAACATATTTTAGAATATCCCCAATTGTAGTATATACAAATAATATAGTAGTATAAGCTGTATATGATTATTTATTTATTTATTAAAAATAATGTTAAATATACACCTTATACACTTTATCATCATCATCATCATCATCATTAATTTCGGTTACCATTACTATAGATTGATATAAATTTTTTTTTGTCAAATTGTTACCATTACATTGTTTGCACTTTGCATCTAAAAAAGCTCTTCATTTTTAATTTAACAAATTTAGTATATTTGTGAGAGTTAATTTGGATGAACTCTAGTTATGATCGCATCAGATATTATTTATAGTATAGATTATTGTACAACCTACCACAAACTGTTCAATATAATTATATGAGTAACTTGTTGTATTTCCTGTATAGTTACGATACGTTTTTTTTTTTTTCAAAAATTTCGAATGGTATATAACATCTTCAGGAGTGGTTTTTACCATTTTGTGACCGCATTACGTAGTTCACGGAAAAACATATGTTAAAGCGAGACGAAACGAATCGAATTGATTGAGGTGTTGATATTGAAGTACTAAATAGGTAAATATAGCGAGCAAAATATTAAAAACCGTCATCATATTTTATCCGCAGAAGTTATCAACAGATTACCAGCTTTCATTACTATATATATATGGAAAAATCAACGAGAACAGACAAATTACACACAAATGCTCAGATATATAAATCCACAACCTCACTTATAGTGGAAATCTTCCGATTCAGAATATAATGTTTATAAAATTCTGTTATTACCAGAAGCAAAAAATTGTTCATATTATCTTATCAATAAAATATCATAAACTGTTTAAGAAATCCACTGTTTCTTTACAATACGTTATATGCGGAACTATATAGAATACGCGTGCACTAATCTCAGTAAACATTTTGCTATTCGTAAATGTTTTTATATATGCATTTTTTATGTTGTTGATGTTAGGACAGTGACATATGTTTAATGGTATATATAAAACTGTTGGTTGAGAAAGTTTTGGTGTGACTGTTAAATAAATTAATTATAGCAATATTTATACAAAATTTATTGACATCAACTTTTTTAGTCGTGAGTTTATCCAATGATAAGGGTAATGTGGTCATTAGGAACAAATTAAGATATGTCATTTGTTTAAACATTTCTTATGAGAATGAAATGCCAAGAATCAAACGATCACATTCTAATATGCACAACGTTACCACCTACCACTAAACACGCCAATGAATCATTTTACAATGTCCAATATATTGTACTTTAATAAAACCTAAGAATTATATTCTATATTATAATGATTATATAAATAATAGTACACATTGTCTTCGGCCGTATAGCTCGTATAATAATACAATATAAAACAAACATATATAAATACAATATATGTAATCAAACATCGGTTAGTTTAAATACTATTGTGTAAATTGTAAAATTTATCTGATCGACATATGATCTATTTAGGTTCAAAGTTTTATACCACACATTTATATGTATATAATATCAAATAAATATTTAAATTTCGAATAAACTCATTCTATTATATTATGATTCACAATTGTTGTTTTATTTAAATAAGCAAATAAGTAAATAAATATATTAACATTTTTTTTCCATTGTTAATTTATCATATTATCAATTTAATATTATATGTACAAATAGACAGAGTGTAATCACGATGACAAATTTATGCAGACGTTATAATATATATGATATTGTATATGGTATAGATTTGTATGTGAGCTGGTAGAAAGTCAACCCTGATGTTGGTTCATTGTCATTGCCCTTCAATTATATAGCTATATGTAGTTAAAGTTCTTATACTCCGTTTAGTAGGATTTAGCCTCCTTATTTACTTAATCCATGGCATTAAAACCCAGGTGCGGTTTTAACCTTCGCCGGATATAGTCTTCAGAGTGTATTTATTATAGAGAGCATTTTAAAAAAAAGTTAAAACAACTATATACTCGTATTATTTACATTATTATCCAACAAAAGATCACCCACACACAAGAATTCTTAATCATAAGTAAAATTAAAGAATCTTCTGTAAATTGACTCATGTTTACAAAAAGGCAACCAAAACCGTTCCAATATATTCAAATTAATTCACGAATACAATACAGGCTAAAAAAAAAAAGCTCACGAAACTATAATAAAACTCATTGTCAAATTGTGATCATAATTTCATGAAATCACGTACATTTTCACAATGTTTTCTTCAGTAAATTACTTCAGATGGTCGAGCTGAACGTTCATCATCACTTTTATAGCTTGTCTGCTATTTGTCAATCATTTATATCCGATTTAAAAATGTATGCTATTAACACAAAATTATCACTGCATACGCGATTTTAAACAAATCATATGTTTGAGTAGCAAGTTTATCAATTTAAAAACCAAATTTAATGTTGGCTCATTATTAGCCAACAAAAAACCAACCACAAGAATTTTTAATTATAAAACAACCATTAATTAATTTCTCTAAATTGATTCATGTTTATAAAAGACAACAAAACCGTTCCAATATATTTAAGGATGGGAAACGATTAAATACCAAAAATTAATTCACGAATACAATACAGAGTAAAAAAAACAGTTCACGAAACTATAATAAAACTCATTGGAAAATTGTGATCAATACAAACATTTCGATGAATCTCATGAAATCACGCACCTTCTTTTCAATGTTTTCTTCAGTAAATTACTGCAGATGGTCGACGTGAACATTCAGCTTCGCTTCTATGCTATTTGTGAATCATTTATATGCCATTATAAAAATTTGTGCTTTAAACACACAATTATCATCGCATGTGCGATTTTAAACAAATCATACGTTTGAGGAGTATTTCTATCAATTTAAAAACCAAATTTAATGTTGTCACTGTATTTTTACATTCATTTTTCGACCGACGATCACAAAAACAGCTGTAACTTTATGTGTTATATTTTCATTTCTATACTGAATGTAGTAACAGTTTGTTGAGAAACGTTCACAGAATATATTCACAAAAAAACTGAAAGGTAGCGATTCGTGGTTTCTATGGTTTACATAACCATTTCGGTTTATTATGGGATTATTATTATTATCAATCAATCAATCCAGTTAGAATTATTTATTCTATAACAGTGAGTATCTTCAGTATGCCACTTCGCCATTGCACGATTTTCATTCTATAACAGTGAGTATCTTCAGTATGCCACTTCGTCATTGCACGATTTTCATTCTATAAGTGCGTTGCAGATATTTAACTATATACTTTTATACTATCCGCACATGTTTATATTTATAACATGAAATTTTTTGCATATATAATTTATATAAGATATCGAATATTATTATTATAGTGTCTACGAAATCAAATTGAATACATTTACATAATAATATTTATACAATATATATATAATATATAATATACAATAACAATAACTAAATAACCCACATTTTGGGAATATATTTTATATATTTATATATATATAAATATTGGCATTATTTATAATTATTATATAATATAATAGGTCTACTAATATGTGTGTGCCGCTCACGGATTAATCGCTGTAGCTGACTGAAACGATGGTGGTTTCGGCTGAAAATTTCTTTGTGAACGTATTCACTTTATATCTTTATCATACAGTTTGTGTTACGAGTTAAAAGTGTAAACGACATATTTTTTTCCTTTGTTGAAAATGTCGTGTTTTGTACTAGAAAAAACTGATTTGCGGGGAGGTTTCTTGTTATTGTTTCATTGGAAGAAAACTGCTGCTGAAAGTCATCGAATTCTTGTTGAAGCTTATGGTGAACATGCTTTACAAGAAAGAATGTGCAGAAAGTGGTTTCAACGATTCAAAAGTGGTGATTTTGATCTGAATGACAAAGAACGTGGAAAACCACCAAAAAAATTTGAAGATACAGAATTGCAAGCATTGTTGGATGCAGACGATGCGCAATCGCAACAACAACTAGCTGCTTCCTTAAATGTATGTCAACAAACCATTTCTAATCGTTTAAACAATATGGGTAAGATCCAAAAGGAAGGAAAATGGGTTCCATATGAATTGACAGAAAGAAGCATGGAAAAGCGAAAAACCACGTGCGAAATATTGTTTCAAAGACAGCAACGAAAGTCGTTTTTGCATCGAATAGTCACTGGTGATGAAAAATGGATTTATTTTGACAATCCTAAACGGACTAAGAATTGGACTGATCCAGGTCAACCAGTCAAATTGACGCCAAAACGCAATATTCATGGAAAGAAGGTTTTATTGTGTATTTGGTGGGACCAAAAGGGCGTGCTGTATTATGAGTTATTGAAACCTGGTCAAACTATTACTGGTGAGGTATACAAAGGACAATTGAATAAATTGAATCAATCATTGAAAGAAAAACGGCCAGAATGGGCCAACAGACATGAAAGAGTGATTCTTTTACACGACAATGCTCGTCCACATGTCGCAAAACCGGTAAAAGAAACATTGGAAACACTCGGATGGGATGTGTTACCACACCCGCCCTATTCACCAGATGTTGCTCCATCAGATTACCACTTGTTCAGATCGATGGCACATGGACTCTGTGCACAACGCTTCCACAATTATGAAGACGTCCAAAATTGGATCGATTCTTGGATCGCATCAAAAGAGGAGAAGTTTTATTTTGATGGTATTCATAAATTGCCAAAAAATTGGAAAAAGGTTATACTTAACGATGGTAATTATATTCAATAAAAAATTTTTACTGTTATTACCGGAATTAATGTGTTTTATTTTTAAAAAAACGGCACACACATATTGGTAGACCTATTATAAATATATAGTTATATGTGGATGAATAAATTGTATAAGAATAAATAAAAATATTTTCATATATTAATAATAATAATAATAATAATAATAATAATTTACATTGTAAATTTTCAAGGTTAAAAATGCAAAAAAATTCATTTAAAACAAGAAAAAATCCATTAATTATTTAACATAACAATTATTGTACAGTGTTCACACATTTATACAAATAAAAATGCACTTTCGTGTAATAAAAATATAAAAGGAAAATTAATCACTATAAAATACAGACAATCAATACAAAATATATAATTTTTAGTGTGAAAATATTACCATAAATATTATGTGTGTGTGTGTGTGTGTGTGTTATGTTGTCTTCAAAACAAAACTTATATAAATAATAATACGTAAATAGTTCCTTTTGAGTTATTATAATTATAACGAATATTACGTATTACATATATAATATACGTATTATTTATAAAAATATGATATTTACAATAATGAAAATGGATATAAGATCAAATTAAGACAATATCAAATTGGTTTATATTATTTTAAAAACATAACAAAACATGTAAATTTTTCTATAAACCAATCATGTTTTTTCCTATATATAAACCATATATTGTATATTGAGAAGACCATAAATTTAGGTCAAACCCACTCTTATAACTAGGTGAAAGACGGGTTTAATTTTTTATTTCTTTCTATATGTACGAGAAATATATAATACTAATACACACACACACATACACAGCTAAAAAATTATTATAAAATTTATAATATATTAATATAATAATTAAATATTACATACATACCAATGCATACATATATGTTTAGTAGATTTAGACAAAGTCACATATTTACGAGTATATGTAAAATAAATATAGTTTTTCATTGAATCTTCTTTCAAATTCATGTGTTTTAAAATAATATGTATATATTAAATATAAAAAGAATAATATTAGTATATATAGAGTAAGTTAAGATAATATGGACTGTAGCTATAGGCTTACCACTCAGTTCTCCTTTGCGGAGGACAGTTCTCCTTTAGCAGACAAATGTCTCCGTACTCCATGAAAGCAAAAATGTCCTCTTACACAAAGCATAAATCGAATTTATGCATTTTATAACATTTCTAGTACATTTTATAACATTTGTAGTACATGTTTTTAAGTAGCAGTTTTTGTCGCATATCCTAAAAATTTCCTTGAAATATATTAATGAGCGTTTCGAATATTCTCTGAAAATCGCGAAATTATCATTATAAATACAGGATTTTTCAAATTTGAAAATATACTAGCAGTTGTTGACGAACTCAATTTAAAAATAATAATAATAAGTGATCTTAATATGGAGATGCTCTTTTAAAGAAGTTAATAGTTAATAGAAAAAAATATACATATATTAAAATTTGATCAAACAACAACGAAAAATATATGAAAATATTTATTAATTATTTTCCGGATGTATTCAATATTATAAAAACAATTCTTTATTTATTCAATATCTTGGCTAGTATTTTGTTAATGTCCTCGCCTAGCATTTCTAAAAGGTGGTTAAACTATACCCCACTATAGTTTAAATAATTTTGATCAAAAATTTTATATTTATTTATTATTTTACCTATATTTTGTATACACTCACATTATAATAAAATTCAAATTAAAAAAAATTAAATAGGACATAGCCTCCCCGCCCGTTGACTATTTGTTTTTAATATAAATTAATATAACACCGACAAAATAAACCTTTTTTATTTGCGATTCCATAAACGAACAAATACTAAAACCTAAATTTAGTGCGGTATTTTGGGAATTGAATGCTACCTAATACGCCGATAAATGTTTTAACAAACAAATTAATTAAGTTATATTTATATGAAACAGAAATGTAATTTCAAATTAAATATTGTAACACATGGGCTGCAAAGTTTCCGAAAATTCTAAGAAAAATGCATTTTTTTTGCAAAATTAAACTTTATTCATCAACATACACTGATTCCAACGATCTTCCAACTTTTCGATACCATTTTTATAGTACGATTTCGATTTTTCTTCAAAATAGGCTTCTGTTTCGGCGATCACCTCTTCATTGCTCTTAAATTTCTTTCCAGTGAGCATTCTCTTGAGTTCTGCAAACAGGAAAAAGTCACTGGTGGCCAGATCTGGAGAATACGATGGATGTGGAAGCAATTCGAAGCCCAATTCATGCAATTTTGCCATCGTTTTCATTGATTTATGACACGGTGCGTTGTCTTGATGAAACAGCACTTTTTTCTTCTTCAAATGCGGTCGTTTCTTAGCGATTTCATGCTTCAAACGCTCCAACAAGGCTATATAATAGTCACTATTGATGGTTTTTCCATTTTCGAGATAGTCGATGAAAATTATTCCATGTGTATCCCAAAATACAGATGCCATAACCTTGCCAGCCGACTGTTGCGTTTTTTGTCGTTGTGGACGAGGTTCGTCACTTGCTGTCCATGATACTGACTGCCGATTTGACTCCGTAGTGTAATGATGGAGCCATGTTTCATCCATTGTCACATATCGACGCAAAAATTCTGTTTTATTGCGGTCGGAACAAGCCCAAACACTGCTCTGAATCATCGATACGTTGTTGTTTTTGATCGAATGTGAGTTCGCGCGGCACCCACTTTGCACAGAGCTTTTGCGTGCTCAAATATTCATGCACGATATGTCCAACACGCTCCTTTGATATCTTCAGAGCCTCAGCTATCTCGATCAACATCACTTTACGGTCATCTAAAATTATTTTGTGGACTTTTTTGATATTTTCTGGAGTAACAGCCTCCTTTGGACGTCCACTGCGCTCATCGTCCTTGGTGCTCATATGGCCGGTTTTAAATTTTGCAAACCATAAATGTACTGTTGAAAGAACTGGAGCAGTGTCGGGATAATGTTCGTCCTCGCCAAGCAGTTTTTTGGCTTCAGAAATATATTTTCCAATCAAAAAATAATGTTTAATCAACGCACGAAATTCGTGTTTTTCCATTTTTTTTTCAAATAACAAAAGTAGCTACACTCACAACGCAATATCTCACAAACTAATGGTCGGACTGCTGTCAAATTTTGACACGTATCGTTTGAAGGTTGGTACTAACTAAAAATCATATGAAAAAAATTCTAGAATTTTCGGAAACTTTTCAGCCCATGTGTTATATAAGATACTCCGTGGTATATTTGATCTCGTCAAAGAACATAATGGTTGAAGGCGAACATATAATTTTGAATTAGACAAATTGTACGGTCAACCACCAAATATTGTCAAAATCAATAGATTAAGATGGCTTGGACACACGTAGTACGCATGGAGGAGGAACGTGTGCCAAAAAAAAAACCGGTTGAATGATAATCCAGAAGGTAAAAGGAGAGCCAGAAGATCTAAGACCAAACGCCTGCAGTAAACAATGCAAATGAAGATTTTTAAATTTCGAAATTGAAAGACATTGAATGCGGATTAGGTCAGGTTGGAAAAGAATTATGAAGTAAGATTAAATAGTATGTTATAAATATATTTATAACGTATATATAAATAAAATATCAAAATGCTACAAATTGGTCGAATTTACTATCACATAAAAGTTGTTTTTATCGTATTATATGATATTTAAAATTCTTATTATCGCATTGACAAATATCCATCGCGTTGTCGTTAATACCATATATAACATATATATATTAGTTTCTGTTTTTACTAATAAATTATATTATTATTTTTTGATAACATTTATAAAGTTGTTTATGAGATAATAATAATTTTATTTTACAGTATTTGTTAATATATATCTAAATTTTATAATATTTATATAAATAATATCACACATAGTGGTTATATCTGGTAAGGTGGTAGCTATACATATAATAATATAAATATACTTCTATATCTATAATATATTTGCGGTTTGAAATGCAACTACTATATCTATACCATACAATACACAATTTTATATATAAAATTATTTATAAGCTATTATTTTTAGTTTGAACATCTCATCTACAATATATATATAAAAAAAAAAAAAAAAACACACAACATTGAGTTATTCTTCTACACAAAAATACATCTACATATTTTATATAAGAATATTTATATACAAATCATTTATTCTTGACTTTAACCTTGCGAAAAACAAAATAAAAAATAAAATATAACTTTATAAATACATAAATATATATCTGATATAGTAATACAATAATACATCGTATAATTATTATTATTATTATTATTATTATTACTGCGATGATTGTAAGATGATAAATATACATATATTATATACAGATATAGATAGATAGATAGATAGATAGATAGATAAATATATAGATAAATAGATAGATAGATAGATGATATAGGTATTTATATTTAAAAATATTAACAAATACATTCAAAAACCATTTTATAATAATGCAATGTCACCATATATACAAATTTTTCCTTTTATTTTTAATATTATAAATACATATATGTGCAATGGTATAGTATTCGAATTAATAATATAATTTAAAGATTTTAGTATATTCATTGAAACTTTAACTCACATATGGTAATAAAATAAATAATAATACTAATTTCTATACAAGAAGTTTTTCTATCTAAATATATATAGACAAACAATTATTTAGTACAAACGTTTGTCTGTGCGCGGAACAGTCAAGTCATGTTTCTTGCACTCAAATACGATATATATACGATGCAATACCATCGAATTATATCAGATTTTTTGGTCATCAAATTACAAAAGCCCAACTATTTTTTTGTTCATATTCATTTATACCCGAATATATATTGTATGTCATCGGATCATCCACAGACAAGACACAAATATAAACATACGGGTATGTCGCGGTTCATATAATATCCCTGCAGTAAATGTTAAAACAATAGTTCGGTATAAAAACTATTTCTTCAACTAGTGTAAAAAGAACTAGTTACAAAACTATTACTAAAGTAATGCAGATAGCAACTATTTTAAATAAGCAATAATACAAATACATGTCGAAACGATGAGAAACAATAACGTTTTTGAAGTGTTATATTTATTTAACACGTTAAGCGCCACGATAATATCAGAAAAGTTTTCACATGGGCCATGGTAAATTTATTAGATCGCGTACGTCAGACATATATGTCTGACATGGCGCTCATGTAGAACTTCTTAGCGTCAGACACATATGACTGACATGGCGATTAACGTGTTCAAAGAAATATATGTGCTGTTTTTAGACACTGCATTGATTTTATTTTTTTTTAATAGTGTAATGACGTTCGTATGAAAAACACGTATTGTGATTGTGAAGTGAAAAAGAAATTTATTTGAGTAAATTACCATCCAATCCAATATCCAACAATTTTAGTACAGTAGAAGAAGATATGCACATTGTATCTAACGAGAACTTTGTGGCGGAACATTGTTCCAACAATATGGATATTTTGGAAAACGAATCGCTACCAAATATATCTTTTGACGAGAAATTAATCGATTGGTAAATTAGGAATAAATCATTCTGTAAATGATTCGAAGAATAACTTTTTATTTTACGCGAGAAAAACTTGGATGTAGCACGTAAAATTAAAATGGAACTGATGTAATTTAAAAAAAGGCGATAAACTATGAAGCACCAGTTGCAATAATTTATAATATTTTTTAAATATGAACTGGTTCAGTAATTGGTTATAAAATTAATTAGTTCTTCAACTAGTTGAAAAGTAATGCAGAAGAGGATAACCAGTACTATTTACTTTGTAACTAGTTGTTCTACTAATAGTAGAACTAATTCTCTTTCCTGCAGGGATTAAACAAGAGCTTTACATTAAAATATGATTTAAAAAAATATTATTAAATTTGTTTTGTGGAAAATTACTTTTTAACTTATTCATCTTTCGAGATGAATGATATCTCTTTTCGCAGCCACTCATTTTATTATTTGGATATAGGAAACAGTTTTTTTTTTCAAATCTGGAAGAATGAGGAAGCAATTTATGTTAAACCTATAAATAAATAGGTCATAATCTTTGGTTCCACCAGATTTCGTACTATTTCAACTGTATATGATAATAAAGATTTATTTATATACATTTCAAACAGCTCTACACAGTGCAGATCCCATTTTGCTGTGTATTAACGCACATATTATACAAATGATCATTTAAGATAATTATAAATGTTGCATATGAACACGGACAATTGTGGATTTTATTGATTATTTCTATATATTTTGGTATATACAATATTTAGACGACCTGTTAATGGTATAATTTTTCAATGTTTGTATACACATACCCCCCAACTACTTATGAATCATTTAATTCAATTTTAAATTTTATATAAAAAATGTTGGATGTCAAAAATAAAATTTATATAGCTATATTTTGATATTAACTTAATCGTACCCCATGGTCTATCGCATTTGTCTGTGTTGTATAAAAATTAAGTTACAATTGGTCAAACGGATAATTATTATAATATTAATCTTAAAATTCATTCTAAATTGTATCAATAGCGCTTGTGTTAATATATTGATTCAAATGAGATTTGACGCTATTGCTTAAATGACTGTTTTAACTAAAACTATCTATAGATTTACTCGGAAAGTACTTTAAAAAATGGTTGCGTTGCACGACAAATTGTTGGAAAAGTCTTTTAACAAAACATCATTTATTTTAAAACTAATAAATCACATATGACTATGATCTAATAATAATTACAGTACATTTATATTTTTTTAATGGGTTTCGTATACATTGCCGAATTAAAGTACATTTAATATTTGTGCGTGCATACCCCGGCCCACAAAGATATTTACATTAACAACAGAATTTATTATTTAAAAATTAAATACAAATTTTTTAGTGACAAAATATTACTATTAATATCATCTAATAATAATAATAATAATAATAATAATAATAATAAGATGATCAATTACGATACATATTCGTTTTTGATATAAGACAAGATATATTTATATATTTTTAAAATAATTTATTTGCAATTAATTAACGATGGTAAAAAAAAACATTTCTTTTTATAGCTGAGAATGTATTTTTTTATCTTCATTGGGTGAATTTGTACGTATAGAAATAAAATAAAAAAAACGGATTAATGATTCATAAAAAACGGGGTACCATTAATTTTTAAATACCGTGAAATTTATGGGTTGATTTATGGGTGAGTTTGGGAGGTGGTGGTGGTGTGGTTGTCGTCTGCGATGATTGTATAGTGTAATGAAATTGACTGAAAACGACTAAATATGAAAAAATAAGAAGAAATATGAGGAATGTCATTTTACCAATGATATTTATGTTCTGTGAAATGTAATTGGTATAAAATGTTTACGCAATATCTTTTCGTATTACCATTTAATTTTTGCAGATTTCATAAAAATTAAATGAAAAAAAAAGGATAAAATTCACAAGATTCTGCAGAAATCTGCTTTGGAAATCATATAATTATGTCTAGGTGATTCATTCATTTTTCATTGTATAATAAAAGTAGACATTTCAACTAAAATTAATAAAGCTAAGTATTTAAACCTCATCTAATATATTTATTATTTTAACATGTAATATTTTCTAACTTATTCAGATAAATTAAATCTCATCGCTTTAACATTTCTTGAATAAAGGAATAAATTAGTGAATTACCAAGTTTCTACACAATTCTATAAACAGAGTATTTTAAATTATTCAAATTATTCTCTTTACGCCGATACAAAATATTTGCCAGAATTTGGAAAATATTTTCCTGTCACAAATTCAATATAGGTTATTTTCCATAATTCTACCATTATTTGGATGATAATTTTGTATCGGATGTAACATGAATAATATTGTATTTATTTTCATATGTGTTTTTCATTTGCGTTATTCATTTTGTTTGTGTACTGAATTTTATCTATATATAATTTCATCTAAATTAATAATAGAATCATATTTAATTCTGTAATATGATCTTGAAAATACCTATAATAGCACACTAAGGTCACATACTTATAGTTTCATCTAAATTGTTTTGTTTTAGAAGTTCACCATTTTTTGTAAGAGAAACAATAATATATGGAATTTATTATCTGACCTAAGGTATATATATAAGACCTTTAAAGTCACAGCTATACACTGAAAATAAATTTGTACATAATTTCAATGAATATCGTTTATAAGCCCATTTTTCATTGTTTCAATGTATAATTCATTCATTAATATTTTTCATTTTTAAAAATTATCTTAATGTACTTGTTTATTGAATGAATAAATTCGCGATCATTAATTAATTTACGTTCAGAATAATAAGTTATTAAACAGAAAACGTTGAAACGATGAATAATATTCATCCATCAAAACAATTATACAAAATTCTTTAAACCAACGTAGTGATTCATTGAAAAACATTCATTTTCGGTATTATGTTTTAATGAATTATTGGTTGATTTAATAAATGTTATTTCATATTAACAATGAACCATGTTCCTTGGAGCAAATTGGTTTTAATATTTCATTGTTTTGACGTTACTTTTTTAATTGGATACATGTACTTTTTTTTCAGTATAAACATTGTAATTGAATTTTAACCAGTTAACTGTTTTTGACGAGTATGTTCGACATGAAAAAAGGGCAAAATTTTGTGTTATGATGAGTATATTTGCTATGAGTAATAAGTATTGAAAATTTGTAAAACTCAATTTCTAAAGAGATCGAAACAGTTAGTTGGTTAAACAACGTTTTTTTTCGTTCATATCATATGTGTATGTGATCAAATACAATGAGTTCAAAATGTTTGAATTGCATGAATATGCGTTTATTTGTTATATATATTGTATAATTAAACATAATCGATGATACTCATAGATATCAAAATGAATTTGCCATATTAAAAATACATAAAAACATACTCAAAATGGGCTAAAAAAAAATATTATTTCAATAATTGATGACCGCATAAAATAGTGAATACTAGAGAGTATTATATCGTTTTTAATTAAAACAACAAATATATAATTAATTAATTACAAAATAAAAATTAAGGTAGTGTATATGTGTATTGTGCGTGTAATAAATAATACCTATATTTATATACAGAGTACCACAACAATACAAATAATATATACCATATATATATGATATAAAAAAAATTATTCAAGGATTTTTCAATTTTATCGGCAGTTAATAAATTTTTATGTATATTGTAAATACTTAACATACAATATTAATATATATATAAGTTAAAAACACTCAAGTTTATAATATATTGTTTCTACAAATATTGTATATTTTTTAAAAAATACTCGTATATTTTTTAAAAAATATATTATTATTTTTTAAAATAGACGATCATCATATGATCATACAATAAAAATTGTGTCGTGTATTGAATGAATCAAAAATTATAGAATAGAAATAATAAAACCATAATTGTTACATATATATATTTTTATAATATTTTATTATAAGTACGACGACGAGATCACATCATTATAATAATGCATATTTATTTATACAATGCAAATATAAAGTTATAAGAAATAATATTAATACTATTTTGTATGTGATGTGTGTGTGTGTGTGTGTATTAAGATAATATAAAATTAAATAAATTATTAATAAAAAAAAAATTAATAGACAGACACACACATACACATACACATACGATATAAATTAATAATGGTAATTTATTTTTCTTATAGAAACAGGAAATTTTATTATGTTTTTGTATCAACACATAAATACCATATTGTAAAATATGTCTGAGGAATGCAATTTGTTTAATCATTTTTAAATCAATATATAAATATATTATATAATGCAGAAACGACGGCGGTGTATAATTAATTTATAATAATACTAAATAAGACAAAAAAAAAAAATACCATCAAAATATCATTAATTTAATTTTTTTCTTTTACCAAATTCAACTTCTTAATTTTTCTGCTAAGATGCGAGAAGACACAATTTGTGACGACGGCGATGATGATTTTTTTTTTTATTTATATTTATTGTATTTTTATTTTTTCTCAATAATATTTTTATTATTATTATAATTTTTGTTGATTTGATTTGATTCTTATATAATAAATATAAATACGAGTCTATATGTATATAGTTATTGTGTAGTTAGTAAGTAAATAATATATTGTATATATATATGTAAATGGTCTTGTAGATACAATATATATATATATATATATTGCTGGTGGATGACCATGAATTAAGTCACATTCACAGAAATAGAAGAAGGTCATATGGGTAATATTCTGACATTTTGAATAATGTTTTTTGATGATGATTAGATTTTTAATCGTTTTATTCTTTTCTATATATATATTATAATATGATATTCAAGTTGATTTTATATTAAATTTAAAAAAAAAATCAGTTTACTAAATTACCATACTATTGTACGTCAATATATTACGTAAAAAATATATTGATTGACTTTTTTGTATACAGTCGCTTCCGAAAAAAAAAAAAAATGTGTTTAACCTTTTCTATTAAAAACTTCTTCAGTTTGTCGCGGCAGAGAAGGTACACGTTTTTCACAATTAAATAATGACCATCCGTTTTTCTATTTTTTGTTAAAAAAATTCAATGAAGATGTAGCAAGCTTTTGTTGTAATAATTTTTTCATATAATTCCATATATATATAAAGTGTCTCATTTCTGAATCAATTAGGTTGCACAGAAATGTCAATCAATTATGCTGGATATACCTATATTTATTGACTATAGACACGTACTATATTGACATAGAATAGTATATATGACCATTGCGACGCCATTACTCTTCCGCGCAGATAAATTAATTAACATTATGAAAAATGATATGCATAAATAAATATACAATTATCATAATCATAAACATTATGGACTCGATTTACAGGTTGTATCAATATCACAATATATATATATATAAAGAAATAAGGAAGAAGTGGAGGAAGTGGAAGCAGAAATTTCCAATAAAATAAATCGCAAAAGGTGGTTCAAATCATACGGATATATATTTTATATAATTTTAAATGAATTAATTAATAAATCATTGTGCTTATAGAAGAGAACAAAACAAACAACGCATTCATTGATATATCAATTCATTTCTATCTGTATTATATGGAAAAAATAAATAAAATAAATAATTCGTATGAAAAAAAAAACAAAAACCATATAACAAAACGAATAAATAAATAAATAAGATTCAATTTCAATATATACCTACTACCACACAATATCAAAATAAAATTAATGTCCAAACGAAAGTGAAAAATTATACCCGTTTTACTTTTTCTCGCCTGTATGGCCTACATATAATTTTTTTTTTATTTTTTCAAAGATAACAAAAATGCTTCTAACAGTATTCATCGTATAATACGCGGCAATAGTACGTGAATTTTATTATTAAATACATATACTCAACAGTCACACAACAAAACCAAATTCAATGAAGAAATCTTACGATATATATACAATTATACACGCATACCACCACCACAAGTACATAAGAAGATATATAACATATAAGTTATTTTTATTTAATATATAAATAAAATACAAATACATATTAACATTAAAGATTCTCTTCTATATTTCTCAACATACATATACAGTGGACGACGACGGAAATCAATTATATAGGCACCATAATTTTTCACATTCATTTCAATTTTTAATTCTTCACAATTTTTTGTTTTCGCAATTCTATTGTAGAAAAAAATTTCTTTCCTAAAACTGCATTGTGCCAATATTCCGCCCCAAAACGTTTTCTATTGCGATTAGATCAATGACACATGCCTTTATAACCAATTTATCGTGTGTTTTCAAGATCGTACAAAATGCGAATATTATGTTTGACAATCAACAAGTGAAACATGAGCACATACAACCACATAAGAATCTGGTTCTTTTTAAATAATTGGCCTGTAAATGTTACCGTGTCTTCTGCCAATCACTGCGGACACAACTTATACATTAACATTTCATATGATTAGGAAAAAGTTTACATTTGATCTTTAAGTTATTCTTATACAACCTTCCAATTTTTATAGATGTTGTATATTTGTAGGAATTAAAAAAAAGTTTTGTTTGACTATAATTAATTTACCGCCGCCCACTGTATATTTTATATAAGTTTTATTTATACAAAAATTCTACCATATATCTGATGATTTCTTGTGTGTGCGCGTGTGTGTGTGTGTGTAATTGTGTGTCTATATATATTTATATAAGAAAAAAAAAACACGTCGTTTTTAAAACACATAATGTTATATATAGCAGCTAAAGTTAAATTTTATATATTGTATATATACCAATACAAATACAAATAGAATATGAAACCAATAGAGACATATATTTGACCGAAGAACGAAAACATCAGTAAAAATATAGAAAAAATTAGCTCTTGTCTTGTTAGCTATAGTCAGTTTAGTTGCTTGCTTTTGCTTAGTCACTCACACAGCACTCATTATTAATCATTATTATTATTATTATTATTATTATTATTATTATTATTATTATTATTATTATTATTATTATTATTATCATCATCAGAGAAATATATATCAAGAAAATTATCGCTACCGTTGTCATTATCAAAACATCATCATCATCATCATAGCAATATCATCGTCATCACAATGGTATTATTGAAGATAATATAATAATAAAATAAAATTTTGAAATTTTTCATATTGATACGAGTAGTACACGGCGGCACATTACTATTCTATGTATGTAATCTATACACCATTTATTTATAATGATATATTATACCTACAATAATATAGTAGTAAACACATGCTCAAAATGTTCATATTGTACGTACAATGTCTACTCTTCTTCTGCTGCTGCGACTTTATATATTAAATTGTATGTTATATCTTTAAAAGTCTTTGAATAATGAAAAAAGAAAGGAAGACGTGAAAATGTTATAATATTAACATTAACTATATATATACATTGCACTTGTGTATACACGTAAGTGATACAAACAAGAACAATAAATACCGTTGCATTTTTCAATACCTATACCATTTTAATATAATTATATAATAAATTTATAATATATGCACGATGTGGTGGATGCGGCGCGGAGATGAAGAAAAGAAAAAAACTATATATTAATATAATAATTTATATAAACTTTGAAAGAAAAGTGAAAAGTGGAAAAAAATTCACTCATCTGTTATTTTAATATACCATATATTATATGTTAAGATAATATGATATAGGTATACGCGTGTGTACAGTACGTGTGGTGAGTGTATGGTACATTATATATTTATGGTATATATACATCAATTGGAAAATTTGATGATGTCATACATATTATAAGGTATTTATTTTCTATATATATATATATGGAATATTGTTCATATACACAAGGTGTCCACGAGCGATGCGTATTCCTTCAAGGGGGTGTGATGGGGGACATAATTCTAAGTCGAAATTACTAAATAACATTTTTCGATTTGGGGCTCTGTTTTCGAGATACAAGGTCCTAAGAATTTTTTGTCGGTAGTCTAATCATTAATGGACCAATAACTTGGAAAATAAAGTAAATACAGAAAATTTATAATATACCGAATTTGTAGAGAATTAAATTCTGAATTAAAATGTGTTATTAATTTTTTTAGAACTTGCTTCAATTTCAAGTTATCGAACAATATAATTGTAAAATAACTATGTTTTCTCAAAAATTTTGTACTAAAATGAATATTTTTTAAAAATCCAACGGCGCATCATATTATTTTTATATCAAAAAAATAGTAAAACTAATTTATTTCCCTATAATTTTATAAAATATTTCATTTAGCTATGGCCAACAGTTTTTAAAGTAAGTTATAAATGTTTGAAAAAGTGTTGTAATTGAAGAAATAAAAAAATAACAAACTAAAATTATAGCTATTTGAAACAAAAAGAAAAGTAGGCTTATTTAAATTTACTTTATTCCTAAGCAAACACCGCCTACTCTTCTTTTGTTCCAAATAGTACGAAATTTTTGTGAAAAGATAATTATTTTTTAATTATATTGTTCAAGAAACTAAAGCAAATTAAAAAAAAAAAAATTTATAACACAATTTAATTCAGAATTTAATTCTCTACAAATTCTGTCTATTATAAATTTTCTGTACTTACTTTATTTACCAAATTATTGGTCCATTAATGATTAGACTACCGAGAAAAATTCTTAGGATCTCGTATCTCGAAAACTGAGCTTCAAATCGAAAAATGTTATTTAGTAATTTCGACTTAGGATTATGTCCCCCATCACCACCTTGAAGGAATGCGTACCGCTCGTGGACACCCTATATATAGGTACAATAATATTACTATGGATTTGAACGAGTGCAGATGTGGTTTCAACATGATGGTGGCCCAGCACACTGTGGAGGGAATGTTAGATGCTGACTGGACGCAAACTTTTATCAAAGATGGAATGTCAGAGGTGGGCCCATAAGCTGGTCGCCACGTTCTCCAGACTTAAACCTGTTGGATTTCGATTTATGGGGTTGCCTTGAAGAAAAAGTCTATGCAACTGTGATTAATTCACGTGAAGAGTTGATTCAACGTACTGAAGACTGTATCCAAGAATATCGCCGCAAGTCACAACAAACACTTAGATTGATTCGGTCTATTTAAAAGCATTGCTGTCTATGTATTCGAGCTGAAGGAACACATTTTCAACAATTACTTTAGGCTTTGTTTGTTTAAAACTGTGGTGATATGCGTGCGTGTGCTTTCGTGTGTTTATGTGTGTGGGCCTTTGTTTGTGAGATCGTTTGTGTGTGTGTGAAGGTTTGAGTGAATGCATAGGAGTGTATGGAATCAATTATCTGTCACGTCCGTATTGTTGGTTCTGGATAAAACCAAAAAAAGATAAAATTTTTCCATAGCGAAAATCAATTTTATGCCTACATCGTTGTAGTTATTTGTGAATATCTTTGGAACCAGTTGAGACCTATCGTAAAGTTATAGTTTAAACGAAAGCTTATGAATGTGGCAAGTTTTTAAACTTATACCGAAAAAAATTTTTCATCATGATTTTTCGACTTATGCTTGAACAAACTTTCAAAAAGAAAAATGGCGTTCAGCTAACTGTCAACATTTCTGTAAGTATCTGGATAACCACATGTCCGAATTGCCTTATCTTAACGTCAAATTAAAGATCTCGGTATGCTAATGCTAATAGTGTATCAAAAATTTAAAATCGGTTAATTTGTTATTGAGATATTGATCCCAGTAGAGTGCAAAACATTGTCTGATTGAAAATTTGGTTATTTGCGTGTAACTTGGTACCGAAGTCGATTCGGCCAAAATGTTATATGATATTTTCGACGCAAAATGACCCAGAAAATCTAGTGTTTTCGTATTGCCGTCGATAATTGGGACACCCTGTATATTTACATATTCTCTAGCATAATTTTTATTATATGTTCAATATATACCAAAGTTATTGAAAATATATAAAAGATTATTAGAAAATTCTTTTTTAAAAAAAATATAATAAACCGATTCCTATACATAAATCTAAATCTAATATTAATTAGATATACTAAAATTTGTTTTGTTACTCTATATTTCTCAGATAGTATTATATTTCGATATATATAAATATATAAAATAGAAATTATCATTTTATTTATAGGTATATTGTACCATCTCCACAATCATTTATTATCTCTATATATATATATATGCGACGTATATAAACAGCAACATAAAATTACATAAAAATCACAGCATAAAAACAAAAAAAATCAAAAAATTATAATTATAAATTGTAAGATTCAGATATAGAATTACCACCATATGATAATTATTACTTTATTTATACCTTTATTATTTATAGTTACGCAGTTATATGTGTAAAGTAATAATAATAAATTTTGTTATAATAAAACTATATGTCGTTAATAAATTACTTTAATTATATAATAAAAATATATAGGCAAATATCATGAACTTGTGTATATTATTAATATTACATTATATTATAGAATTCAACTTTTCTAATGATCCAATAAAAAAATAATAAATTTGTATAAGAAAAGCGCACACATTTTTCAATCAATTTTATTTTTGTATTTATTAAAATGTCATAATATAAAGTGACGTGCATCGGTGGTATCGCCGACCACGCATAAATGTATATACAAGAGATACGAGGGTAGAGTGATAAGTACCATGTGTTCTTAAGATAAGATAAAATATATGCTAATACAATAACAATAAATGTATTTTTCCAAGGAAATCTGTTCATACATACAAGATATATGTGGAGCTCTATCTGAAATAACGAGACTATAATAATGATGTATAAGATTTTATTTTAAATTTATATATATTTAATTATTATTCCCTTTTTATTTCCGCCACTTATTCTTTCACGCAGCTTAAAAGGGGTTGATTTCTTGTTCATTTTAATGTAGATTTGACTGAATTTATGGGCAACATATATGATAGGTCAGATGAATAAATTGCATGCTCTAACACTGAGATGTTATACTTTGCTCGTACGAACATCTATTGAGCGATGCGTTGTTACGATGACTGCTTCTTCTACAATTCGGGTAATTTTTATTCTTAATTTTTCATATAGTTACGCAAACAACCTCAATGTAGTAATGTGGATTAATAGTTTGAACATCAGTAAACCCAGTGAAGGTACACAAACCCATATGAATATCGAAAAAAGAACACCACCAAATTATCGATTTTTTTCAATATTATTATCTGTGGAACGGTGACCCGGACCATCATCAGCATCAACGTCTTCTCTTGTCCATCTTGTAAATGTTTGAATCACTTAAAACACCGCAAATATAATAAACATTCATTGCGATATATGTATTTCGCTTTTAATAAATGCGATAAGTTTCAGTAGCGGTTTTTTTTTTCGAAAAACTAGTGAATAATTTTATTTTTAATAGAATATTATTAAATTGAATAGCCAAAAGTGGCAAGAAATAGTAAACAGTCATTCCGTTAAAATAAAAATATGATAACATTTTCTATTAATTGGTTCGTATACTCGTATAGCTCTATATATGTATTGGAATCCACTTATATATAAGTAAACATGTTCACGTGTAAAACAGAAGATTCTTTTTTAACATTGCATGAATCAACCATGTCGTAAGCTACAAATGACTGCAATGTTAGATGCCGTAAAACGAGGAGTAGTATGGCGAAAGGATGACTTTACGGAAGACAAAAAGGGAGCAAAATCTTATTCGATATATACCCCAGCCAAATCATCTGTTTAAAAAATAAAAATACGTAAATATGTGTCCATAGATGCATCGTCACATTGTAATAATAGTCACCAAAATTTTTTTAAGCCATCACAACACAACATGAGATTAGTAATATATTATTGAAAATATGTATATATTTGTGGGTAGAGAACTCGTTCGTTCGGAAAGGGTTGTAACAAGTGTTACTGATTGAATGACTGTCTGTTTGGATATAATCCACCAAAATATATAAATCAAAACATTATTTTTTATTAATATTTTGTGGATTTTTTTTAAGTAAATTAAAAATACAAATATTTAAGAAATAAACTATTGTTTTTACGTAATTATTTATAAACTTAGTAACTTAAATTAATTAAAAATCAAATTGATTTATAAAAAAGGATTTCGTCTTACACTTTTCTTAGATTTGAATTAAAAACAAACCAAAAACAAAAAAAATAAATACAGGTATTCCCGCCAATAACACACTTAATTGGTACCGTATTATTGGAAATACGAATGTGTTATATGAAAATGGTGTTAGGAAACTTGAACTCCGCATATATTGTACAAATTTGAAGATGCGTACCGTGTTATAATAAACGAATATACTTTTCTTTCTATAATGACAAATATTTCATCATTCTGTTTGTTTTCTATTATTTCATCGGATGCGCATTTTAATGATTTATTCTTAATTATCGAATATGTTATTAACAAAATCTTATTCCATATATATAAGGACAATTTTTCGCATTCAATATATAAATTCATATTGTTTTTCTTAGTATTTTATTGTAAATCAGTTGTTGTGGGTGGGTATATACACATATCTTTTCAGTTATTATAATCAGAAGCGGCGCGTTACAGATGCAATATTATAAATGTTTTATTCAATGCTACTATATATTGTATATTGGTATTATGTTTAAAATATTTGGTTCACAAATATATTTTATTATTTTATGAATGAATCATTTTTAATTTTTTGTTTATTTAAATAATATTTATGAAAAAAGAATTTTACACACATATCTGATATGCATAACAAATAAATGTTAAAATAAATAATAAACGACATTCTTCAGTAAAATAAAAGCATATGAATGTGGAAAGCAGTCGAAGAATTATTTAAAAAGAATGCATATAATGTATAAGAGTACTACGGTATGTGACGATGAAGTGTTGGAATCACTTTAATGAATATTTTTGCTGTTTATATAGCCCGTAATTTATAATAAATCGAACATTGTGTGTCATTTACGATACATTTTAAACTAATATATACGTGTTAATTCATGTTTTCTGTCTTATCTTTTATTATTGTTATCACATGTGTTTCCTTAGCGCAGTTGGTGTTGATTATTGTTTTCAATAATTTGTTTTTTTTTTCTTTTATTTTTCATGTTTTCTCACATAGAGAATTATAAATAGTTTAAACATGACAAATACAAGTGTGTGCAAGCTATATTGAAAACGACGACTCTTCTGCTATATTGAAAGTGATCAATCAATTGTATACAATGCGATGAAGATTATATATAATTCGAATGAAAATGATAACTTTAAATATTACATATTACATAAGAATCCAAGTGATGACAATGTTTTTGTTAAACAACCCGTAAGAGCGCAGAAGAAAAAATATTCTTGTTCTCAATTCCTGGTTATTTATCAACAGATAATAAAAAATCAATTTACCAACCATCAACTATTTCAATAGAAATATTCCGTCTTTTAATCTCTTGTATATATAAATTCGTTTTTATAACGCAAACGGAATCGTATATGGAATGCATGAAGACAACGAAATAAATTAGCTATATGATTCGTAATTATAATTGAAAAATGCAGTATTATTAATTAATTAAATTGATGCATGTTTTTGGGTCGACTAATATAATTTATTCCGTATTGTCTGTCACTAATTTACACAATATATTCCATCAATACGGGGATTCAATGCTTTTATTATTATATATTTACTGAATCCTTTATGAAAAAATAAATGCAATAATAAAATTAACAATAATTATCTTCTACTTTACAGAACATATCCTTCTAAATATCGAAAATATGTATTATAATAAATACCAACAAATAAAATGGATAAGAGTTGGGGATGAGTAATGTTGTTTTGTAAGTAATTAATAGTTTGTTTAATTTTAATTTCAAATTAATTTTAATATTGTTAACCTATTCTTTTGGGAGCTATTGTATATAAAATATATTTAAAAACGATACAAAAAAAAACGGATTTTCTTCAAGTAATCCAAAGGTTTTATATGGTCGACCACATACTGAGCGTATAAATCAATAATTATTTAACATTTTATTTTATTTTTTTTTTTAGGTAAAATTGTAAAGTGATTCATAAATAATTTTTTATTGTAATAAAATAAATAAACTATAATTGTTTATTTTTACAGTACCACATGTTCAAATTTGACGCGGAATTTATTCATATCAAATTTAAAATACATTATTTTTAATCAACATTTATGTTGTCTCATTTCAAGTACTCCCCATCAACTTCTATACCCCTATGTGTTAGCCATTGATCCAGCTCTCAAAACACTGCCGGTACTCCCTCATTACCATATAGCCGTTAAAGTTTCCAGAGATTTGTGTTGAATGATTTCAGTGCTCTGATAAAGTAAGCTACGAAGTGGTTTTTTTTTTTCTTTATCGAATAGATAAGAAGTTACACGGTGTCATATCAAGTGAATTTGGAGCTTATTAAGTGATAGTTGTATTACTTTCTATAAAAAAATTTACGAATAATCTGTACATTGTGCGATGGTACATTATCATGAAGCAAAATCCATGAATTGTTTTTCCATATCTGTGGTCTTTTCTTACAGAATGATTTACGCAAACGTTTCATAACGCCAAAGTAGTATTCTTTATTAATTGTTTGATCTTGTGGGAGAAATTCGTAATGCACAGTACCATTGTTATCGATGAAAACAATGGATGTGACCTTTTTTAATTGAAAACGACATAGTTTTTTTAGATTTGTTTCTTCTGGAGACTGGCCATTGTGTCGATAGATTTTCCATTTGCGTGTCTTATTCAGAAACTCATGTCTCGTCCGTAGAAATAATACATGTAATAAATAAATCATAAATCGGAATTAACGTTAGAAAGCATCTCTTCAGCAACTTTAAAACGTTTTTCTTTTTTTTTTTTCTGCAAAAAATTAAGCTCTTTGGGTACTCTAATCTTGCAGTAACACATTTCAATGGGGGTTAATATTTTGATCTCTTCAGAAATGGTTAATTTTGATTTACCCATCCACATTTTTCTTATTTTCGCAACGTTTTCTTCGGTTTTGGTATTATTGATGGCGATTGCGGTGGCATGTGGATCACGGTCAGCGTTCAAACCATTTGTGTACTGTTATTTTCAGCTTCTTCAGCATCATCACAAAAACACTTTTCCGTATAATTTTTTCAATGTATCTAAAACATTTAATTTTGCGTTCTGGTAACATAAATACAAAAAAAAAAATCGCTAGTCAATATTTTCAATCCATATTAACATGATGGCCGACAAACAAAATGTTAACAATGTACAACAATAGGTTGTTAAATCAACAAATTGGTAAGCAATTAACCCACAAATTGGTAAGCAATGACAACAAGGATTGTGCAAAAAAAAGTAAAACAACAATTTAACATTATCGTTAAATGTGTGCGATATTGAAATGAGAAATTCTGCGTCAAAATTTGAACACAGGTATAGTAACCATTTGTTGAATGCAACAAAAAGAATATTAAATAAAAATTAAAATATTTTATATATAAAATGTAATTATTTTAAATATATTATAAATAAATTAATAAATTAACTCACCCGCGATATCGATGTCGTATCTATGGTATGTACACTAATTATGTTGTTATATTCTTCATCGATAATGGACGCATATGCATGTGATAAAACTGCCACAGTTATTATATTAATATATTAAAATGTACGCACGACGCACAATATACGCATCCATATATATGTATACGCGTAAATAATATAAATATAATTTGATGACGATGACATGTGTAAATTAGAACATTTATAGATAAGACGAAATTTATTATTACCATTCGCATTTAATCTCTATACATAAATATATATTTATGGATATATGGATGGAAAAAATGTTAAATTATTAATGTGTAAATTATAAAAATTATATTGTTTATTTTAATGTCTTTTTTTTTTTTTTTCCTTTCCTTTAAAACTCTAACTCTATACGTTTATGATATGATTTAATTTTAATTTCGTATAATTTTATGGTTGTTTTTTTTTATTTTGTAAATACATGATTTATTTGCATAAAATATTTGATGATTTATGCACATAAAAGTGCATTTGCTTATGTGGTATGTATGTGGTGCGAAAAAGAATTTAATTTTATGAAATATATTTTTACATACACTTGTTTTTATATTGATGAAGTGGACGACGATGCGGATGATGTTGATGCGGATGATGATGATGCGGATGATGATGATGTTATATATTGAATATATCAAATTGTGATATACTTAAATTTTTCTTATATTTATTTGATGGATCATAAACCATTGAAATAA
Organism: Bibio marci; assembly: GCA_910594885.2. Lineage (NCBI taxonomy): Eukaryota > Metazoa > Arthropoda > Insecta > Diptera > Bibionidae > Bibio > Bibio marci. The sequence goes on along the minus strand of OU343117.1, from coordinate 19,864,275 downwards.
TTCTTTTATTTAACAAAAAACCACACACACACACACATTAAATTATAATACATACGCACATCGCACTAAAATGTTATAATTTAAATTGATTAGTTAAATGTAAAAAAAAAAGAACAACGCACCACCGCAATAAAAAATATTTTTATAAAGTTAAAAATAAAAAAAATTAATAAAAAAACCACCAAGTCCTCAAGTATATATTATTATTTAGTGATAACAAATACCACTACATTGCAATCAATTGTAACATCATTTCGTAACTTTATATTACTATATTTTTATTTACACACATATTTATTTATTTATTTATTTATTAAATTTATATATTGTCTTTTATAATTTAGTTACAGTTTTATATACCACACATTAATTGTTATTGTATTATATACACATGAAATTCAGTTTTATTATTTTATTTATGGTATTAATATTAATTTATTGTTTTTAAATTAATTTTCATATTTAATTATGCACTTCTATATATTTAACACTAATACTAATACGTACTAATATGTACGTACACACTACTGCAGCACATAACATTCTTCTGTTGTGTGTTTGGTTTTTTTTTTATTTTTCTTTAAAAACCACATGCTCTTTTAAAATTTCGATTTTTGTTTTTTTTTTAGTGTACATCATCCAATAATAAAAAAAAAAATTAAAAAACCAATAACCAAGTTTAATTAGTAAAATACAACTAAACTCTGCACGATTGATTTAATTTAGTATTTCATTTTTCTGTAAGAATACAACACTACACTATACCACCAATTCTCACTCACATTCACTGTGCTGTGTGTGTGTGTGTATTGTTATTTTGTCTTTGTATATAAATAATAACAAAATAAATTACTAATTCAGTTGTTCTTATTTTAAAAATTTATATATAAAATTTTAGTATAGTTGCGCGCACGCGGATGACACTTTTCTGCGCTGATGTACTAACTACTATATTATTATAAATATTGTATAAGTAAGTAAGCAGCGCAGAGTTACACTACTCCTCTAGTATATTTTCATATATATATTTATTTTATTTATTATTATTATTATTATATTTATAGTAGTATATTTTCTATATATATATAAATGGATATTAGTATTTGTGTTTTTGGTGTGGTTTATTATTTTTTCAACTTATTTTTTAAAATATTTTCAAAGTGTATATAATAAGTCTGCTGCGAACTGAATATCTTAATAAAAATTAAATATATAATATATTTAACTTATATTTTTCTGTACGTAGTACGTATGTACGTACGTGCACACCACTCGGTTCTCTGTGTGTTGGTGGTTACGACGATTCTCTTGTTTTGTTGTTAAATGCTGATAAAAATAAAATATATATTTTATTTTCTATTTTTTTTTTGTATTTTGTCCTGTTCAAGTTCTTTATTGGTTTTGATTAGAAATCATAAAAATAAAATAAAATAAAATAAAAAAAATAAAAAAAAACCAAATATTATTAACAAAAAAAAAACCAAAATTATGTTATCGTACTTTTAGTTGTTGTTGTTGGTCGTTCGATATATATATATATAATTATTATATGTATGTACACACACGATTAAACTTTACTGGTTGACGGTTCTCAAGCAACTGGCTGCTGATGTTGAACACTGTTGTGAGGGTTCAACTCTGAAAATTCCGAAGAGTATGATGACGTTTTTTTTTGTTATTTTGTTGTTTTATCTGAATTAAATATAAATAAATATATATAATATTATTAATCATAAAAATAATAAATAAATAAATAAATAAATAAATAAATAAATAAATAAATAATAATTAATATACTATAAAAAAAAAATATCATACGTACTTGATTAATTATTTGGCATGGATCTGTTATGTTGGTGCGTTGAGAGTGGTTGCTGCTGCTGCTGTTGCTGCTGTTGCTTGGCTGTTATTAATTATATATATATTATTTTTTTTTTTTACACTATACGATGTTCTGCTAAATGGTACTTTGGTCTCTATGTGTATTTATCGTTTATAATTATATATATATATATATTTTTTGTGTACTGCTGTTGTGTGTTTACTGCTGACTTACTTTATAAAAATAATAATAAAATACCATCATTAGAATATTATCATCACATATTTATATATAAATAGATGTATTTTTATTTCTTATATATATAGTTATGGCAAATTTTGAATGCTGTTCCATGTATATGTGTATTTGTGTATAATACGATCGATCGATCGATTCATTTAGAAAAATAATATACTATACACACATAAATAAATACTATAATCATCTAATATCATTATATTGTATAGATGATGATGATGGCCGATGATCAATGATTATTATTATTATTATGATCATTAATATAATATCACACTCATATGCATTGCATATCGTTAATTTATTCTATTTAATTATTATAAATTAAAATGCATTTATTATTTTATATTATTTTAAAATATAATATTTAACATTTGTTTTAATATCTGAAATGAAAAAAATTAAAATTAAATATTTGTATTTGTTTAATAAATTTATATTTTTAATATATGTATTGCGTGTGTGTGTGTGTGTGTGTGCAGACAGTTTAAGAAGGTATAGAAATATCCTATATTATAAATTGGAGAGAGACATAGTTTAAGCTAGTTGCTGCTGCTGCAGCAGTATAATAATAAATAAATAAGAGGTAAATCAATGGTTTTTTTTTTATTTTCAATTTAATATATTATGATCAAGTGATCATAAAAAAAAATAAATTATTTTTCAAAATATTTATTAGAAATATGAAGGTTAAAAAATAAATTAATATCGCATGCATGCGTACATTGTTTGTTGTGTATATACGTTTTTTTTTCATATTATATTTAAATGTATCTATAGGTAAGTGTTTTTAATATATGTATCTTAAATAATTTATCATTATTGTTATTGTTATTGTTTATGATTATAATTTGTTGGTATTTTTCCTTTTTTATGATGAGCGTGATATGGTGTTTTTTATTTTTTTTGAAGAGATACACACATTTATAGTGATTATAATAGAATGTAATATCATACTTATGTTATTTTGTTAACATTTCCTATCAGCATATATATTTATGGCGACAAATTATTATCATGAAAAACGTTGGCCACAGCATTCCCAACAACTTGTCTACAAAATTGTGGAAATTTATCTTAAACATTAATCTTTACAGTATTAAACTAAAGTTATTATAAACCAGAGGTAATCATCCAAGTATTGATATTGGTTGTTCGATAGACATTATTATAGACTGATGTTGTGTCAACAATTCATAAGAATTCATAAGCAAAAATTATGGTACTCAAACCATTTGTTGGGTCTACCATTAGTTGTATACAACCCATTTGAATTGAATTTATAATAAGCAAATTGTTTTCATAAAGCCAAACTAATAATTTTTTTTTTTTTAAATAGAAAATAGTCGCAGCCAGTCAAATCAGCTGAATATTGTCAAGTGCTAAAACGCTGTTTTTGGTATGAAAAAAAAAAAAAATTAAAAAAAAAACGATGACAATTGATGAACGATACGATGATATATATTATCATAAGTCAGATGACAAATATTCCATTGAATTTTCCAGCTGACCACATTCTTTAACATGGACAATCTACACAATCAAATGATTGTTTTTACTGGAATGATAATACAAAATTATTCCGATGGAATTTTCAAATATCGACGTGTGTTTGTGTGAAATGCATACATGAAAATAACCCTAAGAATATTATTTTAAAACTAATTGTGGGAAATTCTTATACGAGACAATTATATCTATCTATGAAAATATATATAAAAAAAAAATATACCTTGGTAGAAATTGGTATTTAAAGGATGAATGTACGTGGAAATTAGCTTATCCGTTTTAAAATTTAAATTATTTCCACATCAAAAAGAAGGGGGGGAAAAAAACAGTATTCCAATCGAAATTTGCTATTTTCCACTTATTATAGCAATACACAATTAGGAAATTAATTGAATTACAATAACAACATTATGAAAACCATATGTTGGGTTGAATTGGATTATATCAAAATTAAAACAGAATGTAACTATATAATTTTGCATTTTGCACTACTCTTCAAATCAAATAATAACATGTTAAAGTTCTGTCCCATTGATTCAATATAAAGTTAAGTTAATAAATTACAATTATAACAATTCATAAATAAATTCCGATAGACTTATTTATTTAATTAATCAATTATTTTTATGTTAGTCCACACATATACGAAATTGATGATTTGAAATTTCTTGACACATTGTATGAAATTTTCTGGCAAAAAGTTGTTCTTTTCAACGGTGACATCAATTCATTTTCTATTCAACGGTGTTATATTTATTCTTTTTTTCTTTCGTCAAACGCATAGTATCTATTCCAGAAAGACAATAATCATCATGTTATTGAGTTATTGTAATACAATGGTAATTATGTGAAACATTTTAGAATTAAAATAATAAGGATTTTCTAATTGAAACCGGTATACTTTACACTAGATTAGCATTATTCATACTTCGCAGCAGCTGAAATGCTTAAAACCAAGTATATTAGTATATTAGATTGTATAATTACCACTGTGTTTTTATTATCTAAATAAAATTCTATTCTTAAACATATTATTTTAATGAATTTTCCCATGTTGGTATAAAATTATTTAAGTAATTTTAATTTAATTGATAAATAATTAAAGATTTTATAAAATTGTGAGATAATTGTTTATGGATTATGGACAGCAGAATGTTGGGTATTAATTCACAGTATTTTTAATTTAATTGATAAATAATTAAAGATTTTATAAAATCGTGAGATAATTGTTTATGGATTATGGACTGCAGAATGTTGAGTATTAATTCACAGTTAAATGATGGCTAAAGCGGATGTGGTAACACATCCCATATCCAAGCGCTTCCATCGTTATTTTGACCACTTTTGAGGCATGACCAAGAGAATTGTATTGTTGGAAAAACCACTTATCTTTTCTTTTGCATATTTTGGTTACATTTCTTTTAAAGGTAATACACCACTATATACTTTCCGGTCTCATCTAAAACTAAGATATCCAAATCAACCCTCTGTACCTTCTTTTAGATAAAGTATGTAATATTATCATTGGCACAAAAAAATGGAATGCATACGCAAAACACATCGATTTGCACGTTAAATAATAAGTGAAACAAATTACTTTTTTTATATCAATGATTGGAATGCAGTTGACCATGGTGGTCATTTGATAATGTTTAATGTCTTCAATTGCAAAATGTAGGAAATAGAAAATAGTCACATTCACAAGCTAAATCGGGTGAATATGGCTAATGTTGAAGCTAATATATAAATCTGATTTTTTTGATCAGTGATAATTTTCGCAAAATGTATTATCGTGCGATAATCGCCAACTGCTAGGTTGGTGAAACACGGTGAATACGACTGAGTAAACGCTAAATTATACATGGCATTAACTGTTGTAAAAACAAATCAGCATTGTTTTTAGATTTTTACTGTCATTCGATTCAATTGAATTCACCTTTCGTATACATCAATTTTTTCAGTTAAAATCTACGAATCTCCCTTTGCTAACTTTCACGTAATCAAACACTTTTTGAATATTTTCTGCGTCAGTGGTTGTTGATGGTCAGCCGGTTCATCGTCATCAACATATTTTTTCCCTCTTCAATTATCACCATAAATGATTAAAGCATTTGCTGTGTTTCGGTAGCAATTTTACCAATTTTTAATTGTAATGCTGGTATTTCGTTATTTTACAGGTTTTTCGACCGAGGTCAAAAAACTATGTCCTTAAAGCGTTGTATTTTGGCTTCCACTGAAGGAAATGTAATGAAAGTTTGCCAGTTTGTTCGGTATACAATGTGTAAACCAATTCGCAGTTGATAGACGGCAATATCACATCCATACATTATAAAGCCGTGTTTTTGGTGTGTATATTCAAGTGTTACACTGTCACGACACCAAAATCGATTATTGCTTTGATTTAATCGTTTTCATGGGGACAACATGAATGTTATATTATATGTTAAAGAATCGATAGCAAATTTATAGTTAAATTTATATAAATTACAACAATTCACTAACATTTGGTGTTTTTTGTTAGACGTATTTATGTGATTTAATTATTATTTATATTTACCCGCATATTATATACAAAATATATATATTCTTTCGTATGTAAATTTTTGAAAACTTAATTCTTTTACGAAATTTATGATTTGATTTGTTTTTGATGCAAGCACTCTATATCGACAAACATCATATACTTCAAGCAAACTGATATTTTACTGATATTATCTAGAAAAAAAAAAGTAAAAAGATAGAAATTAATATTAAATTTATATTTACACAAACCACAACAAATATGTGATGAACTAAAATATGAACAAAACTATATAGGTAAAAATAGATTTTTGTATAAATATCTCTATATCTAATATCTATATTATTAATATTGAATGTGATTTTCTCTGCAAGTTGAATATTTAACATTTTCACAATTTTCCAAATAATTTTAAATCAAATATTCAATTGCACATACCATAACATATGGAAAAGTTTCGGACTTAAATGTTTATGTGTTTCGTGTGAGAACAATGAAAAATAATTGAATTTATTTATCTATAATAAGTACTCACACACTATTACTATATATGATGATCATACCTAATGTACGATACACGGCTGTTATAAACACATAATAAAATACATGATATAAAAATAGGTATTATAAAAAAAAAAAAAAAACGAAATACATTTATATAATGAAAATCATTGGCAATCCGCAGAAATACACATCTTATTTTAATACATTATATACATACACTCACTTCAATACATTCAGTATAACATAAAGATAAAGGTTAATTAAAATCGAAAGAAAATTGTTTGTGAGAAATTTAAATGTTGTGAAAATAATAAAAAAAGATCAACATATAAAATCCACCTATTCGATTATTATAATAATAATACAATATTAAATGTAAAGATTATAATTGTAAAAATAAAATTCTTAAATGTAAAAAAAGGTGTTAAATATTTGAGAAAATAATACAAAAAAAAAAAAACATTCAACAATAAAATAATCCTATTTCGATATTATATAAAAATAAAATCGTTACATTTTTTTTTACTATAACATTGTAATGATTATGATGATGATGATGATGCAGAAACAATGATCGAGCAAGATGAAGAACATGATGTTGGTGTTGATATTTATATAACATAATGATGGTGATGATGCTGATGAAAATAATGATGATGGTGTGTGGTGATGTAAAAGATTGTATTAAAAGTTTGTATAATGTCCCAAAATAGATAGTCTGCTCTATAATACAAAACATATAACTAATATATATATATATTTATAATACAATATGTACGAACGAGTATTCGTACATGTATTCGATGTGGCCATAACACTTTTTTTTAATATTTACCAGCAGGAGCTGGGTAAAATAAATATATTGTATATGCTTTGCTATGGTGTTTGATGTATTTTGTGTTACGTATATATCGCACAAAATACAAGAAAATTTTTTTTTCGAAATAATGAAAAGAAAATTTCGAAGAACTCAAAAAGAAATACACACACACACACACACACACACTATTTCATATTATTCTAAATGGTATATTCATACATGCAACAAACATTTTTTTTCTTTATACACAATATTGTACAATATATATGAATATTATAAATTTATTACAAATACACATATGAATATGTATTCATTTTAAACAAATAAGTTATTATAATAAATTTAAGATTATGCATGAAAATAGAAAAAGTAATACAAAAACAAAAAAAAATTAATTTTATTCACGCGTATATTCAATCTCTGTGTGGACAAAACAAAAAAAATATATATTTTCATAAAATTCCATATTATAATAATATTAGAATTAAAATAAAAAAGAATTTCTCTGTAAAAGATATAAAGAATAGATAGAAAGATGAAAGTGTTTTTAATTCTACGCTGCTAATACACGCTGCTATGAAACTTTTGTCTAATATAAATTACAATTAATTGGTTATTTTGTTTTGGAAAATATTAAAATAATAAAAAAAACAACAAAGAAATGGGTCAATTTATAATATTGTAATAGTTACAAATGCATTGTATATAGTGTAACAAAAATGCGCAGTTTAAAATACAAACTGCATTTATTATAATATCAATTAGGGTAATAGCACCAATTTTAATGCGTCCGCATCACTCATCTCAAACAAATGGATCTAAAGAAACATCCGATATTCTGATAATTACACAGACAAATTGATGATTTATTAATATACCGCCCGATATGGGGGGAGTAATTTACCAACTTAAGTGTAATTAATGTTTGGCAATAGATGCCATTTAAACTCCACCATTCACGTATGCAAGCAACATTATTATATTATTTTTAATAAATAAAATTGTAGACACTCATTTATTTTGTTTGTTAAAAGCATGCGGTTGCTTGGAATTTTTTTTTATATTGCGAGCACCGTATTAAGAAGATTGCCCATTGTGGTTCAATGTATATGGTTGCCCCGAACAATACCGATGCAAAATAATCAATATTTTATATTATTCTGATGTTAAACGTTATCCTAAAATAAAATTATTTGACCTACTCAAGGGTATGTGTATAACTTGTATGGAAACTTAAGATAGCATTAAAAAAATATTTTCACAATCTGGTAACACGTTTTACTTGTCATCATTATTTAATCTCATATATATATAATAAATTACTAAATTTCTGTAGCATGTCTCATGCAACATTTCGAAGAATTATAGATAGACTGTATAATAATACATAATTTTAATAAATATAAATATTTTTATTTTACTCTCAAATCAATCAGTCTTTAGGTTTTTGTTTCTTTTTTGCGGGATATATAAGCACATTTTAATAAGTGAATTCCAATGAAATTAGCACTGGTTTTATTTTTGTTAATTGAGAACACCTTATTAATTTTTTTATAAAATTATAAATGATATTTTATTTATTATAAAATTGCCATAATTTCCTTAATATTTTGATAACTTGTAAATATCATGAATAAAATTGCTGCTTGTTCAACATTTAACCCACATATAAATACCTCTGGCCATGTGGTCCCAACCCGAGAAATAACTTGGTAATTTAAATATAAAACAGTTGGGAGGGAGTTTATATGCATGATTTTGACCATATATAATTATTTTATTCATAAAAAACAGTGGCAATTTATGTATTTGTTGTGATCTGTAAATAAATAAACTAATATTAATTAATTTTAGATTGTAACTGTTGTGCCGAATTTTTTAGCAGGCACCTGGAGACATCAGTTGTCGCAAAAATCGTAAATTGATAAATAATTGAATATGCACGAATAAAAATAAACGAATATGAGTCGCGATTTGTTTGAAAATGCTTTGAATAATTACTGCAACAATATTCTTGATGTAAAAATGAATTGATCATGTTGCCACGGTAAATGCATGAAATTTTTATTTTATAAATATGAGTTAATTATAGATTTTCGAGCCACAGTCGTTGAAGAATTTGTAAGTGGTAAGGAGTCCAGGTTGCTCCAAGTGGTCGTCGATCGGTTTCAAACGTGAAATTTTATGCACAGATGGATTACATAATTACCGTTAAAAAACTTGGTCGATGTCATTAATGTGGTGAAAACAATTAATCAATGTGGTAGTTTAATATGAATTTACAGCCAACAAATCTATTTTCACAACAAAGTGCCACTCGATATTCAAATGATCTGGAAAAGAACATATAATAAAAAAAAAAAGTATAGGTCAATTTTTTTTGTTCACATATTTTACATATCTTTTATCTATCTATGAAAATTACGACGATTTCTTTTACTTGTCACGATACATATATTTTTTGAAAAATCTACTTTACTTTTGGTATTCGGAAGGCGATGGCTTAATCTTAATACTTCTGACAATTGGTTTTGTATTTGCGTATATAATCTTCATTCAATATAATACCAGAAATTAACTGTCATAGAATTTCTTGATGGAGTGCCAGCACATTCTGATCGCTAAACTTATAGGTCACCATTTTTAAATGGTATACATATAGGTATAATATATATATATATGTCGGTTTCATAGGAATCCACCGATTATTAATTTTTATCAATTTTTAAAATAATCACTTGCATTTAGTCATATAGCAACAATGTGTTGCTAAAACATCAATACACATTTTATATGATATTAATGAATGTATTTATATATAGTACTAAACAGAAACACTATTATGAACCGGCCATTAATGTGCTGCAAATCATATACTATAAAATATAGTACACCACGATATTAAACGAGAATATATATAGAAATATGCATCGTTTTAACGATAATTCTATACATTATATAATATGGCATGTTATATTTGCAATAAATGCAACTACAAGGTGAAATATAAACTATAAACAAATATTTATATTTTATATAAATGTATGTTCCTTCCGCTCTTGTTGTGGTGGTATATATTATTCATACACACAACACACAATGTTTTTACACTGCATACTTATGATGCATGAAAAATGAAAACAAATTCCCATATAATAAATATAATTATTCAAATGACATAATTTTCTTATGATTATGGATGATCATGATTGTTGTTCGCTGTTAGCTGTAGATGATGATGATGATGATGATGTTGATACTAATGATGAGTATCATACAAAATTATATATAAATAAATATGAAAAATATACTTCTTAACCAATATACGAATTATAATTTTCCAAATTTATTTCCATTATTCTATAATATCTAATATATGTGTTATATGAAGAAATAGCTAAGTTATATAATTAATGATAACAAAATAAATAACATTATTTGTGTGTAATTGTGTACGAGACGAGTACGTACAATAAATATACAATTGCACACACATAAGTGATATAACTATATAAAAACTACTATATATAACTAGTATATTATCAATATTATATATAATTATAGTATTTAGTCAGTCATTAAATCAATGTTTTTAAAATTGATAAGAACATGTTTTTTTTTTTTTTTTGATCTATGAAAAATAACATTTTATATAAATTTAGAGTGTGTTAAAAGTTATTAAAACATACATATATTAAATACACACATATTCACATATAAGAAAATAACTATAGTATATAAGATCGATCTCTTTATTTTTGTGTCTCACTTATAATAAAACAATTTCAAAGTATTATTCATAGATTGATCAAAAATAATGTTGAATTAAAAGACAAAGTATTCATTTTATTCAACAATATTTTACATTTACATACACATGGGGGATCCGAACCGCGAGCACAAGCAGCTTTTTATGGCTGTACAAGAAAGTATTATGTCTGTTGAATTGAAACCGAACCAAACTATTAATTGTGAACTCTACTAATCAATTTAAAAAGCTATTATTATAGGAGTAAAGTAACTCAAAATTTGACAAAGTCACGATAAAGTGGTTTTTCAACAAAACAATTTGTCTGCTCATATCGCAAAATCGGTTAAAGAAACGTTGGAAAGCCTGGGATGGAATGTGTTACCACACTCATCTAATTTCACCAGATGTTGCTCCATCAGATCATATCACTTGTTCAGTGCGACGGTCGAGTGATGTAAATTCATATGGCGCCCCATATAAGCTTGTCACTTTGATTCTATCGCAATTGAACAAATCACGCGGATGATATTGAAAACAAAAGATATTGTTCTGTTCCTGTGGACGTATCACAAACATTCCATCAAGTATGACACAACAAACCAAATGGTATACATATTAAAAAATCAGCTGCCACACACCAATATTATCAAATCAAATGAAATCATACCTAGAAAAATATATATCGATAAATTTCGGTTAAATATTAAAAGGTAATCAAAACACTACAACAAATAACATTGGGACTGTGTATTTTGGTTCCACTATTTTACTTAATATATATACCAAAAAAAAAAGCTAATATTATATGGTAGCAATATTTGTGGATGACATTGCAATATTGACTTCAAACCAAAACGGCGAGAATCAGAAAATGATTACAATAGGCCAACTGACAAAAATTTAAAGGTGATTAAATTTATGGAATACAATAAAATCAGTACCTGTTACGTTTACAACAAGAACGGGGTAATTTTACACCATACTAATGCAGACAATACAACAAGACTCGACAATAAAATTGGCCCGCCGATAAAATTGGAAAACGCATGTAATAAATAAAAATAAACAACTCAGTCTTAAACTCAATCAAATTATATACTGGATCCTGCGATAAACATTACACTAATCGCTTCATTATACAATATATTAATGTACAATGCCATATTAAAATTATGTGGCATCACCAGCTATTCAATGTTCTTATCTATCAACAAATCATTGCAGTTTTGATATTCGAATGTCATCAACCAATATGAAAAAAACGAATATATAACTAATTTTGAGTTATATTTGATCATAATATGTAATATATGTGTTTTAGGTTTTGTGAAAATGCAATCGAACTTCTTTAATTTTGTATTAATATAAAATAGTTTGAATTGGAATTATTGTTTAGACATTAATGACTAACAATAGAACCACTCAAACAACTAGTGTCAATTCGGCGATATGGGTGACGTAATACTAAATAATGTAAAAAAAAACATACGTTGACGAAATCCAATCAACGTAAAACATAAATGTATAATAAAGAATTTTTACCCATATTCAAAAATGTGGATAATTTATAGTTTATTAAAATCTTTATGTGTTTAGTCATTACAAACATGCGAGTTTAAGTCTAAGTACGAGAATGGGATTCCATCACTCTACCCTATACTAATAAGTGTACAGTGTACAATTGTATACATATGTGTTTATTATTACGATATACAATATATAAAAATTAATTAAAAATATGTCAAATGTTATATTATGATAAGAAAAACAAATATTTCAAGTTATTGTCCACACATTTATTTTGTATTTTATGGGATACAAGAGATAATATGTGCATATTCAATATGTATAACAAGAATTATTGTTTGTCTTTGTATATGTGAAAAGAAAAAAACATATAGATTATTATATGGAAAAAGTAATGAAGTATAGTTTAGTCATATACTGACTGGTTTTATACCATTTTATAATAATAAAATAGAATAAATGATAAGAAACGTAATTATTTCTTGTGTAATTGTCATCTTTGAATATTATTTATTTCATTTGATTGACATTGTGTAATGGAAAAAATATTTAAAAATCCATTTGTATATAAATTTTAGTTATTTATTGATAAGCTCCATTTTTTATGTATTGTAATTTTCGTTTATTATTATTATTTGTTAAGCGCATAACATTCATCATTTTGGTAAACCATTTCGCGTAGAAAAAATATTATCTATCGGAGACCTTGTCATATAACTCCAATTGGTGCTTATGCGTATCATCAATCAACCAAACATTCATTAAAATTAAGTTGGTAAATTACTCTGGATGAGAGTACATGCGAAGAATTAACCATCAATTGGACTACAACTATCGATATATATATATATAGATGTTTCGTTAATGCTATCGTTTTTATATGAATGATATTGGTGTCGTGTGCAGATATTTTTATTGTTTGAATAACGGTGAACAGAAAGATATTCGTTTTTTTTTGTATCCAATAAACGGACAAATTGTAACTAGTGTTATGATTTGGTAGATTGGAAAGTTTATTGAACGAAACTCCAATATTTCTACTCGGCTGATGGTTGTGATTACCCATCAATTGTACCACCTATTTTAAAACACACTTAACCCCACCGAACATTTCTTCTTCCGATTACTATACTTGTTTCATTCGATGACTCATGGCCTGACTGAGCAATACTTTCATATAAGATAAGAATAAAAAAATGACTAGATTCGTAGATAAGCTCAAAACATGAGTCGCTCTTTCGACATTGGATTCGTATGCTGCCAGAAAGATGTGAGAAAGTAGTGGATAGAGCGATAGCACAACTATTCCGTTGACCGCAGCTACGTGTTAATATTTCCTCTATAAATTTCTTATTTAATTAAATACTCGAATGTACAATTCCCATCTGCAATCAATTGTACAATAACTTTGTCTGCAAATAATAACTGAGCTGAAAAACGTCAGTAGATAGATAGATGCAATTGAACCCATTTACTTTACACGATCGACTAGCATTAAGCTACCCACAGCGTAAAAAAAAAAATTAATGACACCAACAAAACAACGTCAAAAGCTCATGAATGTATTTTCTCAACGTGTATATAAAACATAAATAAAGGGAAAAAATAATTTTCCAATATAAAAAGTGTAAGCAAAAAGAATCTGCGTAAAAAAAAAGGCGACTAAATTGTTGATAACACACTCTTTAATTGTCTGCTAATTTTTATTTTCCAAAATATGCATATATAATAAATGATCGTATTTTTTTAGGTATGGATTACCACCTCTAACATTGGGCTATATAAATTAAATTCGTAAACTATGCAAAAAGTAATTCTACTTTGCACTGACTATATATAAATATATATTTGGAAAAAATCGAAACAACACACGTAAAAAGCATTAAATAAAAATTGTCTTATCGCCCTTATCACGTGGTATATCAGAAGACATTACTAAATTATTATATTTACTATATGACTTCAAATAATTATATACTCTTTTACATTCACATTTATATCATATACGAAATACATAAAATTAGTATTTATATTTTATTTTATATAACATATAGAGATGTTTGTTTTTAAAAATATCTTTTGGGACGACCAAACAAAATTACAAGATAACAATATTGTAATAAACAACAACATTAATGTTTTTTTTTTTTCTTATTATTTCTTATATTTTAATTTGGTTTTTCTATATTCAATTTGAAAATTTTCAATATTAATCATAATATAATAATATAGTATTGTATTTTTATACATATAATATTTATTTCGATGTTTACCGAATATTTATTTATTTTCTGTTTTCTTATTATAACATATAACTTTATATTATATTGAATGTGTTGTGTGTGTGTGTGTGTTACAATATATTAATAGTAATATAGTATTATAGTATAGCTACTCTATATAGAGATAGACTATATAGTATAAAGACTATACTATTATAGATAGATAGAGCGTATAATTTTAAGTTAGTAACATATAAATTAATATATTAAAATACAAAATAATAGTATACGTATTATCAAAAAAGCCTCTTTGTGTCTTATATTTTGTATTGTTTGTAGTATATATATGATCGTATGTGTACATACAAATATAATATACGATTCTTAATGTGCACGCCATGGCCAAATCAATGACCTCCACTGTCTATTATCAGTAGGTGCTGGCTGTCTTCTCATATAATTACATAAAAATCAAATATATATAATTCGTACTTCTTCCACTTCTTCTGTATATGTGTATAAAGTACGTACGTACACACGTACCTATTTATAATAATTTTATGCATAGGTATACATAGGTATACAATATATGTAAAATTGTAAAATATACCGAACACAGATCCACATAATAATATTGAAATAGATGTGTGATATAAAATAAGGAAAAACATTTTACTGTATACTCTAATGATATTAGAAATATTTTCAAAGTTCATAAATGCATGAGGTATTTTGGTTTTCTTATATAAAATACAACTGATTATGTGATAATGATAATAATAATACAAAAAGAATAACCTTTCAACAAAATATATAGCTACTGCAGTTATAGTAAATTAATATTAATAATACAATATAAATAAAGTTAAAATATGTGTTTACTTAAATAATATACACTACACACACACACTCTGCAACTGTCAACAATTGAAACATGTAAAAATATGCTCCATATATTAAGTTCAGTAAATATTATATAAGTAATATTTGAAATAATGTCTTTGTTTATTACACAATTTACATATAAATATTAAATATAGCGATACGGTTTAATATTAAAAACTGCATAATAAAAAGTTATATCATAAACGAATTATAAATACATTTATAGACAAACATTTCTTTGATGGGATAATAAGAAACAATCGAATATATTTACAAAATTCGAATGTTAATATTCTCTTGAATAATAAAATATCGCCTATGAATACACCAAAAAACAACCAATTATTATTATTATATGATAACCAAATAGTATATTTATTACCAAGCATCGTCCGGCTATATAGATGCTGCCGCGGTAATACCCAAGATTATATTTTATATTGGTTACGATTACGGGGTTAGAATCCGAGGTATGCGATAAAACGTATAGTAACGAATGTAAAAAACGAAAATTAACTATTGTGGAAAAACTTTGTAATATTAACGATGTGTTTGTCGAAAAATCATCGAAATCACATAATATATGGGTAACGCAATCCTAACACCGTTAATTGTTTTTAGTGTATTGCGTGCACCGATCCTAACAATCTGTCAAAGTTATTCAGTGTATGCCAATGTTGACAAAAATTGTTACCGAAATCGCATATGGTGATAATTGGTAATTCAAAAAAAAAAAACGGTTGTTGAGCATGCGATGATGAAGGTTCGTTCAGGTCGACTATAAATAACGATCACTGCGAAAAAAAAAATAAAAGTTAATAAGAAATCTTTTTTAGTGAGATTCATGAAACAATGACCAAAAACAACAATTCATTTGATTTTAACTGAAAAAATTGGTCTACGAAAAGTAAATTCAAGTATGTTAAACAGCAATTGATTATGCGATGAGCAAAAATTGGACCGAATTGATCATTCCAAAGACATCATTTAGAAACGCTGGAAGAGATAAAGTCAAAAATCAATCAAAACATTTGTTTTTATGATGCCAAAAGTATTATCCGCAAAGGATTTGCTCCAAGTGATACAACGGTTATTTTAACCGGCGTTTTATTTTATTTTTATTATATTTAAATTGTATTTTTCATTTTCGTCCTGAATATCGACAGCAAGTTGGTGATTATTGCACGATAATAATTTTACTAAAAATGTATATCCTTCAAAATCCGCCTATTCATCCTACATGCCTACATGTCGAGCAAATTTTTTCCAATTAATGAAATTCATTTCTGCGTTTAAACACAACTATACCGATCAAAGAATGTTGCCGTATTTGGAATGGAACCAATCGACATATTACTTTCATAAACAATTTGTTGCATTACATATTGCGGCAATACACATCCATCGGAACAATAGTAAATAAATAATAAATAAATAAACAAAATCCAGCTCTGTCACGCTTTAAAAGAAAAAACACTCTAAATATACTACATAAAATTATTTTATAATAATTAAAACGTATAAAATTACTTTTGCTTGTACCATATAATTGATTCGAAATGAACCATGAGTTACTCTATCCAAGTGATTAAGTCTTATCATATACAATAGATTGTTGAATTTCTTAAAGAATCATATAGACATTACACCAGATATAATACGTGAGAATGTATTTTTATTTTCAATAACTTTTAAACTAAATATTAAATATAAACTATAACCAAATGTACACACAGGCACACTCATATACGCAAACACACACTATTATAGACTCGATATAATAAACAAAGAACAAAACGAAAATATATGTATCACCAAAATGATAAGAGAAACGTGATTTCTTTAACATTAAAAAAAAAAATACAAAAATAATAATAATAAAAACAATTTAATTTTCTGTAGTAGAATAATAATACACTTAAACTTATTATTGTATTTGATTTGTTAACGCTCTTTAAAATTTTGAAAAATATCTGTGTGACATTGTTCATTTATTTGTAGTTGCAGTAATAAAAATTTATCTCTATTAAAATACTTTTTTTTCTTTCTATATATAATACAATTTGTAAATAGTTACGAAATTTATGTAGTTAAATATGTGTTTTACAACAATCATAATCATTATATGATGTTAATCTTAATAGAGGCGACCATAGAACGTCAAATCTATTTTGTGTTAGTCTTTAATCTTGTGTAACATATTTTTCCTGTGCTCAAATTACGGCAATTACGATCCGGTTATGCTTGATATAAATATTAGTCGATCCATCTTTAGCCAACCCAATGGATTCAATACTATAATGACTTCACTAGTAGTGCCGATGGTCCATCACACTTCTTGTAAACGCTTTCTATTACCAATGTTTTTCGGAAACTTGTTATCGTATATGATATATCTGCGTTAAATTGCAATATCAAGTTTATCTAATTGGTTCAATGTGCACAAGTTTTTATCCAGCACGACAATGGCAGCTTATTAGTTCGCATATATAATTATTGTACATGCAATAGGCATATGCAATCTTCAATACAGAGCTGGCGAGTTCTATTCCACGGTTTTGATATGAGAAACATTTTTCAGTATTTTTCGTACCAATTCGATCAAAAAAGAAATATCTTTGATGTTGGATGCTATTCGCAAACTTTATATGCATTAAGGAAAACCGACCCAGGAGAATCATAAAAGATCAATGGCAAAACGAAACATACATGGTCACAAAGAAATGATCTGCATAGGTGGCATCAATAAGTAGTGGTGAAACACGAATTTATAATACTGCGTTGCCGCTCTAATGAGTACCAACGTCAATTGAAACAATTGAAAGATGAATTGTTGCGAAAAAGACCAGCAAGTAACAAGCATAAAGTCACCCGCTTGCAGAAATATTAACTTCCACAATTGTACAACTAGAGTTTGAAATTTAGTTTAGTAAATCTAAGCGACTGTTTTTGATAATAAATAATTTGTAAATGTTGAGCAATTAAAGCAATTAAATAATATTAAGCTTGATGCCACCAAATGGATAATAGTAGTTTATACACTGAATATATACAGCATTCCGGACTTGGTTTCCAAGAATAGCTGAAAGATTCGTAAAAGGTTGCAGTTGAATATGGCAGCCGAATTCCCACATTTTAAAAAAAGCAAACAAACAACATAAATTACTATAACTGTAGTATTTATGATTTTAATGGAACTGTCTTGTTCTCTATAATGAAAAAGAAAAGTTATTCAATATTTGTTACACTCGCTAAATTTGTCAAGATGACATCGCAGACAAGAAAATGTGAAAGTCATCTATATGCCTATGGAACCTTGGAGCAGCATTTATAAAATAATAGTTCGCTAGTGTACACAATCTGGTAAACAAATTGATAGAATAATCATATAGAAACACAGTTGCGGTAATTTGCAACATAATATAATACGCAGCCATTGGCGCATGAGATAATGTCCGCAGTAGAAAAATTTCTGTATTAAAATAAATACTGACAAATACTTGTTTAAATTTCAAAAATTGGAGCGATCTGTTGAACGCGACTATCTATAATGAAATTTAACCGATAAAAATATTAATTTCATTTAGTACTTATTTAGTTTTAAACCATTTGGACTAACACGATTATGAATCTACCGCTACTTTTAATTCAATTTTAAATATACTATTAAGTTTATATGAATTCCAATTGTAATTGTCATTACGATAATATATAGTATACGATTTGCTCAATAAGTAGTACCTTCCATTACATAAATTACATATAAATATTATACCTATGTCTTCTATATTAATCTATAGTATTATATAATCCTCTTGCGCATAGGTCTAGTTAGACTTTAATAGAAAGAAAAAAAAAAGAGTAAAAATAATATGTTTTGATTAATACTTATTTAAAAACATAAGATAAAAATATGTCAATTCATACAATTATAAGAAAACATATATTTATTATGTCAAATATAAGTAAGTCATGGCGTAACCATACGCTATATATTGTAACCATAAACTTAATAATTAAGTACGTATACATGCGTTCCATGATTTACATGGTTGTTCGAGTGTTAATCCAAAATTAAGTTAGATTTTTTACTTTTTAACACAGGAGTTTTTTTTTTTGTATAAGTAACAACATAACGCCGGAATTCCGGAGTTAAAATTAGTTTCTTGAAGTTGACGATGTGTTGAGATTAGCAGAAATTTTAACATAGATATATAGTTTTCGTTTCATACTATTAATATATAGGTGTACGAGTACGAGTATTATATATGCATTTGTGTAAAATCGTATAAATCAAGGACTATCTGTATATTTTAATATTTTAATATACTATGCATACTCATAAAATAGTAGAAAATTATAGATAGACTCGCAGAATGCTTGGTCAACAGGCTGATTAAGATGTACACAACGTTTACACAAAGTATAGTATGAAAACCTTCAAACAACTTTTAATTTATATTTTGTACTTCTAATAGGTTTTCCATCTAATTACTAATATTATTATTGTTTATTTCTTTTATTGCTATTACATATATACAATATTTTATATCATCGTGCATGCTGCACTGTATATGGATGACATGACTATATGATTATTTGTTCAATTGCATGTATAATTTATTATGTTTTAATATGCAGTTTCATTGCAATATATGTGTGCAGTTGTTTTTATATTTATTTATATTTTTATTATTATTATTATTTTTATTTTATTTATTTATTTTATTTATTTTTTTTTTTTTTCATACATATAAGTACAGGTCTATTTTCGAGGTTACCAAGTAATCGCGTACAAAGGCAATATAAAGATATATTAAATTAGTTAAAAAAAAAAATAAATAAAAAATGTATTCTAAATGATCCATAATAAGTTTTTTTTTTTAAGTATTTATATATTTTGCATTGACATAAAAATAACAGATAGGTAAACAGTACGATGTTTTATTAAAACAATTTGTATTAATTATTGAAGACTGATAAATAAATATATATTGTAGAACAGAAGAGAACATTTCTTAATTATTATATATATTATCTTGTATTTAGTATTACCACCGTTACTGTAAATCATCATTAAGTCATGTATATATGTTACTTCAAGTGGAGCATATGTGGCACCTACCTAACATGCATTACAGTCTTCATGTTAGTAAATTTACTGCGAGTGGTTTGTAATAAATAACAATACACAGATTGATCAACAATTATCTATTAGATTTTTTAATGTCATTTCTATATGAGTAATTTGTACGAATTACATTGTGTAATATAATTTAATATCAGGAAATTGAAAATGAAATCACTCAGTGGTATTGCAGTGGTATTGCGCTCATGTGTATTAATCGTGAAATATAGCGGGTTCAATCCTCGCTATTTTCATGGGAAATTTTTCGGTATTTTAATACGGAAATTTTCCCGCTGGGTTACCATTTGTTCGTTTATGGAATAAAAAAAAAAACGGATATCTTTGAAAATATGGTGTTGGACGCTACTCAAAGATTAACAATGTCTGCACACTATCACTATGAGCTAATCACACATATAAAAATAATAAAATTATGAAAACATCTATATGTACTTTGATTCTATTGATATCATGGCCATAGATTACGTGTAGATTTATAAACTTTAATTTTGTAACAACTTTTACATAACATGTGTTCTAATAAGGTGTCAAATTGGCTAAATTGTGATACATTTTGAAACAGAAATTATGGTGACAGCTGCCTGAAGGCAATAATCTTAATTTATAGACTTGTTACAGTTCTTCTCATAGCATGTTGTTATTTTAATAGTTATTATGTGAATTTATATTTTTTGGATATTCTAATTGGAAAAACGGAGCGATTCTTATTATATGGGCACAATATCAACACAAGCAGATATACAAACTAAAAAGTATTTTGGATAAATTGGCTTTCTTTGCAGTTGGTACAGTATACTTAAATCTAACCATAATCCCAATTCACAAATTATTTTTAATAATATATAATATTTCAAATACCTTTATGACTTATAATAGTTCCTGCTAATTGTATTGTATTATGTTTATAACATGTATTATTTCCATTTCTGCTATACTACGCCATTCCATAGAAATGTAAAATGTTGAACAAATTGTTCATTATCATTACAATTTATGAAAAAATAAAGCGTCAATGTCAAATGTTAAGCTATAATAATAAAAATAGAAATGAATTATTAAATTTAAAATACCAAAAAACGATTATTTACCAAAACGTTATTGTGTTCCATCATCGCCAATCCAACCAATGGAAAAATAATATCTGCATATGGTATATTATAATTTATTTAAAGCACCAACATACAAAATGGACGATTTTTTTCTTCCTTCATAATAGAATAACAAAATATGAATATGCGAAATATTTTTTATAATAATGACGATGGATGAGATGAGATGAAGTTAAAAAGTTATCATATAATATTATTGATGTAACATAAAATAACGCATTCTTTAAAACAAAAGAACAGTTATATAAAACTTGTAAAACAAAAACTTTTCGATCGCTTGATTAATATGTTATAACAAAATTTTGCGTTGTCTCGTCGCAATTGTAATGAAAATGAAGTCCTTTTTTTTTATACGCTAATTCCAGTGGTTAAAATGCAATTTTTTTTTCGTATATTGTAATATAACCAGTAATAAATAATAATTATTTTAATTAACTTTAAATACGTATTAATTTAAGCCTTCAATAATAAATTAATTAATTAATTATATAATTTTATTTTAACCTATAATTTAATTACTTGACTATCCATCTACAATTAATTACCACTGCTCACATACATGATAAATGGAATAAAATAAATTAATTTCCACTTTCTATATCCAGTGCCACTTTACACTCTCCTCTCACTTCACTACCGTACAAATATTCAAGAATGTAGTGTGTGCAGAGTGCAGTGTAGTTACCGTAGTGACAGAGATCAGCCAATGAATTAGCTGGATCATTTTTTATTACGTAATTTCGTTACGAAATTTTGACATTTCGTTATATTTCTCTTTTATCCCCTTGTTTCCATATGCAATTTTACTCTCATGAGACTTTACACAAGAGACACCTGCAGTCGCGATTTAAATGTTTGTGTCTTTTGTCAGGTTGTTAATATACGCATCGTTTAGCGAAAACAACATAAACTATACGACACGTAGTTTTGGTGATATCGTGATTGTAATCAAATCTTATTGTTAGTTCAACAAGATGTATTCAAAATAAAATAGCAGAATTACAAAAATATATAGTATATAGTATATTATAGTATAAGGAAAACACATAAGAGTAAATGCAAGCGTCTGCGACTCTGCGTTGAGCGATTACATTTGAGATTTTAGTTGCAGGAACATGCTTATTGGTTGCATTTTATTTTTAAGCTGTCATCGCAGGTTGAATTTTCAAATCGTGTTTATAATACTAAATTTTAAAATAAAAATAATCAGAATACTTTAGATTTATATTTTTAAAAAATGAATGACGATTTTATGTAAAATATTTGTATAAATATTATGAAATATTGTATTTCTAATGTGAACAAAGTTTTATAGTGAGACTATAGTTCATATTTTTAAATAATTACTAAAATATATATGAAACGATGTTATGTATATTATTGTATTTTCATTTTAACATTGTACAATGTTTTTTTTAAATCGGTATGAATAACGACACCTATAAATCTTATTTTCATTCTTCTTTATATTAATTATACCCTTGTTCCATGTATAATTGTATATTTAAGTTCAATATATACAATCATTTCAACTCTTTCATTAAATGTAGCAGTACAAATAACTTCAAATAAGATTTTTCCTATGAAATAACTATTTAGCTTTTTCAAAGCACACATTTTTGACAAAAAGGTGGCACTACAATAATTATTTGGATATATTTGTCATGATGCAAACCGAACGACATTAAATATACTTAAATTCTTCGATATTTCATGAATTAAATAACAACACACATAAGAACTTGAAGAACGGATAAGATAATTGTAGTCTATAGATGTAGAAATTTGGACACAGATTTTTCGTGTATTCTCATTTGCTAGTTAATTTATTTGATAGTGGCTCAAAATACTTCATTACCGATGTGTTCGATAAAATTAAATCGAACGTAATCTTTTAGGTGAGCTGCTGCTCAGTTCTCTCATTTATTTATTTATTTTCTCATGCTATTTTCGTTAGGTAAATGAGTAAATATTGTTTTTCTTTTCCCTTTTTTTTAACATTAAAAACACCAACAAAACATAAACAACAATATATGCATTTAATCAAAGATGACTGAAACTTACATTATAAATATAAAAGAATAAATGTATTATACTTTATTTTATATATTCCACAATAATTTATGCATAAAAATAAAGACATAAAAATTATAAATTATTATCAGAAATATAGCAACAATAAAGTTTAAAAATTAAAAACATTTTCCAAAAATATAAGAAGAAAATTCTATTGATAAGATAGAAAAAGATGAAAAATAAGAATGAAATGATATAATTTCTCAAAACAAAAAATTAATAGAAGCTTTTGCTATCAATTTTTGACATTAATACTCGACACACACACACACACACACAGAACACTGGTACACTTTTGGGTAATTCTCTTGCATTTTCAATGTGAATTTTAGCTCAAATGAGTTTCTACATTTTTTACTTTCCCATTTTTAAAATTCCGTGTCGATAGTCAACTTATCAGACAAAATAAAATAAAAAGTAAAAGTATTAAAATATAAATAATAATATACAAATTTTAAAACAATTCACAACAAAATTGTTTTACATCAATTTTGTTTATAAATTAACTATAAAGTTGTAAATAAAATAATTTTAACTCATTAGAAATTATAAAAAAATATATAATTAATATGGTTAAATTATAAATTTCAGCTTTAAGGCCAATTAAATTAGATTTTATTAAAAAATGAATGACTTTTTATTTTAATTGGCCTCTAGCTGTACAACCTCAACTGTTAATTATCAAAACAAAATATATTAATACAAAATATACATTTTATATTAAATTATTTCCAGCTCCCCGAAATGTTGTATTTGCAGTAATAATGGTTCATAAAGAAAATTATTTGTATTCAGATCCCAATTTTTGGTATTATAATTTCGTGTGAAAGTCAAAATCATTTACGAAATACATTAATTATTTATTTGTTATATATTATATATATATACTTAAATGATATTTGTCTATTTGTATATTTTTTATTATCAATTATAATTAAAATTGTGATGTTTAAATAATACAAAGTTTTAAGGTAAACAATCAAAAACGTAATCTAAAACCGTTCTGTTAGGGGCGTCGTGTGGGTGTCGATGTTTGATAATTAAACATTTTTTTGTTTTTTTTTCTTAATTTGTTCATATCAAATCATTTTTATAATATTATTTTTACAACCTATCTCAATATCAATTATATAGATAATATAATTAAAACCAAAATTAATTATTTTGCAGATGATACGGAATTTATTAAAATCAACATTTTTAAAACAACATCTTTTATATAAAATATTATTGTCTTTTATTCTTATATTGACAATAATATCAATTAGTTATTGGCCTACAAGTAAAGGTGCATTAGATCCAAGACAATGTTTTTTACAAAGAAAAGAAAATAATTTTCATAAAGGACATAAAGATTCAAAATTACTTGAAGATGTCATGACAGCTAAAAGAAAACCAACACCGGGTAAAACGATATTTTTCCACGAGACTTCTTGTTCAAATGAATATATTAAATTAAATCCAAGGTAAAATAATTGATTTGTAATTTTATTCTTATTTTATTTTCATTTAATATTTATGTAAAATTTTTTATATGTATAATGCAAACACACATAGACAAGCTTGTGCTATTGAATCAGCTGCTAAAATGAATCCTTTATTGGATATATTTTTGTTATTTGCGTCACCAGTATCATTTGATAATGCGTCATTACAGTCATTTGTCGAAGTTTTGTTAACATATCCAAATATTTATTTAAGAAATGTTAATTTATGGACATATTCAGAAAATACACCGATTATGGACTGGATACGGGAAGAACAATTATTTCAATCGAAATATTTAAATTCTCACATATCTGATTTTTTAAGATATTTAACGTATGTTTTTTCTGTTAAAGAAAATGAAAAATTTATTAACATTATTTATATTTAGCTTGTACAAATGGGGTGGCACTTATTTAGATCTTGATGTTATTGTACAAAAAAATTTGGATGAAGTTCTATCAAATTATGCTGGTGCTGAATCTGATAAATTTGTAGCAGCCGGTATTTTAAATTTTGAACATGAAGGTATGGGTCATGAAATTGCTGAAATGTGTTTAAGGTATATTTATATTCTGTATTAGAAATCTATTGTATAATCACATTTTTTATGCTTTTAAAGTCATATATTGCTCCAAGTGGAGCTTTATGTCATCTAATAAACCTTTCATTACAGCCAAGTTGGTAAATTACTCCGCGCATGGGAGTATATATAACAATTTACCAATTGTACTGTAATTAACGATATATAGATGTTTTCAAAATACTATTATTTTTATATAGGTGATTAGCCCATAGTGATGTGTGTGTGTGTGTGTGTGTAGACATTGTTATCGTTTGAATAGCGTCCAACACTATATTTTTAAAGATATCCGTTTTGGTTTTTATTCCATAAACGAACGAATGGTCACCCAGCAGAAAAAATTCAGTATTAAAATTAATACCGAAAAATTTCCTATGAAAAATAGCGGAATTGCACTCGCATGATTAATAATATATATTTCGGCGCTATGCAACTGCGCTACTGAGTGCTGAAACTTATACTTATTAATTATTTGCAAATAATTAAATTTTTATTAAAAATGTATATCATACACTTTTCTTACAGAGAATTTCAAGTTAATTTCAAAGGTGAAGATTGGGGTAACAATGGTCCAGGTGTTATAACACGCGTATTGCAATATCTGTGTCAAACTAAATCACCGGCATTAATGAAACGTAGACGTTGTCATGGTTTTAATGTATATCCAGAAAATGCTTTTTATGCAGTACAATGGCGTGATTGGAAATATTTCTTTTTAGAAAAATTTACAAATAAAACGTTAGAATTAACAGAAAATTCAGTAGCAATTCATGTGTGGAATAAACATAGTCACAATACACCGGTAAAAGTTGGTTCAAAAGTTGCTTATGGTATAATTGCTGAAAAATATTGTCCAAAAGTCTACAGTTCCTGTGGTAAATATTTTTAATTTATTTTAAAAGAGTTTATTTTTGTATTTTATTGTTTTTTTATTTCGGGATTATATATATATATTTTATTACTCTTACTTACATACAGGATGTTCTCGAATCTTACGTTGTCGTTTTGTTTGAGATGTAGGTGTAAAACATAATAACTTTTCATATAAAACTTTGATTGCGTGTATACATTATCTTTTACTTTAATTTTCGTAAAATGTTATAAAACAAATATTTTTGTAAAATTTTTAATTTCAAAGCATAATTTTTTAAATCTTATGCTAATGCAGTCAGTGGGTGTGACTGAATTGTGTACGCACACCATA
This sequence comes from Bibio marci, assembly GCA_910594885.2. Taxonomy (NCBI): domain Eukaryota; kingdom Metazoa; phylum Arthropoda; class Insecta; order Diptera; family Bibionidae; genus Bibio; species Bibio marci. Next base: position 19,836,853 of record OU343117.1, on the reverse strand, counting down.
TGTTAATGTTGGTACCAATTTTTACATATATTTTTATTTTTGTATTTTAATGAATCCTGTGTCATATCTAAATAATGTTTATTTAGTTTACTTTCGGTAAGAAAAGATACGTTTATAATTTGTTGCTATTCCATTACCGATTATAAATGTAATGTATTAGATTGCTTACTCATTAGTCATTATCTTTATGTTTTATTTTTACTTATATTATTTGGAATTTTCGCATCCACAAACAATTAAAAGCATTGGTATACACATCAGAAAGCAATATTGTGAAGATATATTTATTTAATTATATGTATGTATTGGTTGTGTATTGTGTGAGTGACTTGTGTGTAACATATTTGGTGTATAATGTGGAATATGAGTATTGTGATTATTAGTTTGTGTAAATTGAAATGAATTTGTTTGCTTTGGATGTATTATTAATTTTTAAATATTTATTTACGATTTATTATTATCTATTTAATTTATATTTATATTATATTTATTTATTCCTGGTCATAAGTTTACTGATTTATTTACATTTATACACAAAGTCACTATATTGTAGTTCAATTAAAAAATAAAACAAAACAAAAGGCATTTACTCAGTGACTTTCTCGCATGCAATACTGTGAATTACAAATTTGATTTTATTCACTTGACTTAACATCGACACCCAGACTATATAAACAACTAGTATTTTAACTGCAAACGACTACAACTATTTAGCACCAGTGAACATTCACTTTATAGAATAACAAAACAACGCATTTGTCCTATTTTCCTGAAATTTTCAAATGAAGCGGCTTTAATTTTAAGTTTAAAATATATTTGTGCAAGTAATTAACATTATATCCAAATATTCTTATTATTGTTCCGGTACTATTCGATTTATTTCAGATTGAAATATATACTTTTTATATAAGTGTTTAAGATTTGTCGAAGTAGATGTGACTACACCGTACTACTTCCGAAAACAATATTCTCAATGAAAATTAATTATTTATTCAAAATTTTCTTTCTTTACTTCTTTTCTTTCACAAATGACAAAATTCCGTGTTCATAGAACTCTTTCATTCAGTCATCTATCCAATTTTAGAATATTTCGATGGAATTAAAGTGTTGTTCGGAAATTCCGAGCTGCACCGATCACAATAAATAGTAGTCAGTTTTCAAATATATTTTGACTTGTTTTCGCACATGCTGTCGAGCATATTGTGACTGTTTCCGTCAATGCTAGTAAAAATTGCGTACTAATTGTGACGTTGATGGTGTACCCACCGCTTAGGATTGCCGAAATACATCCATTGTTCAACATTGTCAGTACAAATTCTTTTGTATTTTGCTTAAACAAAATTTCAAATGCGGTTTTTCATCTTTCGATGTCTCTTATAATTTTCAATTCATACTCAATCAAATTTCTTGCTTCCTGAATTTTCCCCCCACCCAAGACAAAAAAAATTATTTCTATTCAATGTGTCCAGCAATTTTTTTACTTTGTGTTTAGTCTTCATTCGGCAAAGCTTACAATCTGGCGTCTTCACAGTTTTACGGTGGTTTTCAATCGTGTCTTTATTGCTAAGGTCGAAATCACAACTATTGAAGCGACAACTGCACTGCACAGTTGTGTAGACTGCAACGTGTTCACCAATAATTTTTTCACATCATATATACTTAATATCGGGTACAAAACTATGAAAACCTATTGTGTTTACCACATTTATTGATGTACTTAATTTTTAAAAAATTAAAATCTATACATTTCTCACTATATTCACTACTTTAGGACACACCATTTTCTTAAGATAATATTTGCGAAATTATGTGGCACTATTATTATAACATTTTAATCGTCATCAATTTGAATAAAATGTATTCAATATTCTTGTATTTCTTCACTTAACCATTTTTGGTGTCCCCTCACAAAATACTATACCAAATGGAATCGATCGACTCTATATATCATTCGCATCTGATTAACATTTAAAATTTTAACTTGATTTTTATGTATGAACTTTAATATTTAACTAATTTATAAGTAATTTTTATAATATGTGTAAGTCCGCGTTGTCCCTCCCAACCAAAACAAAAAAAAACATGTATGACTAACTATAAATTAGAGAGACAGGTGTTATATGTGCGTGTGGTGTAGACTTCGAGAACATCCTGTAATTCACCAAAGTTTGCATTATATAATGTTTAACATTCTTATTTTTATTATTTTATATTATTGTTTATTTTTATAAATGTTTAAGAAATCACATTTATAATTTTATATTTGAATGATTTCTATATTATCATTCGTACTCTCAATCAATGTAACATTAATTCTAGTTATAAATATTATAATTATTATTAATCTGTGTATATTTAAAATATTTTTTATTATAGTCATGTTTATAGAACAAAGTTTTATATTTAAAAATTTTATTATTTAATTATTGTATTACTTATTTTGTTTAATATTGATAATTTATATTTTTTTTTTCACCGAGGGTGCCTTTTTTTCTAGTGTTTATTATTTTTTTTTTTTATTATTATTTTTGCTACAATTTATTGTATTTAAAATTTAAAATATTTACGTAATCAAAAATTATTTAATTATTATTTTTCTTTTTTGTTTTTTTTATTATTTATTTATAGATATATTTATTTTTGTTTATTATTTTATAAAAAAAAAAAAAAAAAATAATAACCAAAAAAAATTACAGAATCTTTATAAAAAAATTTATAAATTATAGCGCACGTGCGCAAAGGCTTAAACACAATATTTTCTATATTAATTTAACGGAAAAAAAAAACAAAAAAAAAATCTCAGGTCTAACGTTCAATAAATTACTTAAAATAATTTTTATATTATTTAAATGAAATTACATTTTATATTATTTATAATTGCAATTATTTTTAATTTAACATTTTATAATTATAGATTAACAAATGCTCGTATTTAATTCTGAATCTCTTTTGTATTTGATTATTTTTTTTAAGTACACATTTAATTTTTTCAATCTTTTTGTTTATTTCTTTTTTTTTTCATTTCTAATCATGTTTTAGTATTTTTTTTTTTTTTTCATTGTATAATAATAAAATAGATTTTAAGAATAAGAATAAAATTTTGTTTTAGTCAATACAATTTTGTAATAATAAAAATGATAAGTACCAAAAATTGTTTTAAAAACATGTTTTGCTGCCGCCACAGCGTTGTCTGTTGTAATAAGAAAATTATGTAAATTGTATGGGTAAAGGAAAAAGCGTGCATCTAATAGAACCACATTTTAATATTCTTCTAAATAAAACTTTCCAGTTGACCACTGCGGCGGTTACTGTATTTTAAATTTTTGTAAAACTCATTCAATTTCGAAACATTTTCGATGGATGTGTGTCAATCAATCAATCAATCATAATTATACCTGGAGCTGTAGTCAACATAAAATGATCGCCGACAGTTTGGAGGTAAATCTACACATTGCACTATATTCATTACTTTAGGACTCACCATTGTCTAAAGATAATTGCGAAATTATGTGGCACTATTATTATAACATTAACTGTGATCAATTTGAATAAAATGTATTCAATATTCTTGTATTTCTCTACTTAACCATTGTTGGTGCCCCCCCTCACAAAATACTATACCAAATGGAATCGATCGACTCTATATACAGTTTTGGATGTATTTTGAAAGAAATAAAATAATAAAACTAATTAATCATTTGATTCAAACTCATCGGTATTTATGTGGCGCAGATTTCTGAAACGGTTTTTGGGAATGGTTGTATAATTTGACTAAGGATTCGTCCTGCGCACTTACATTAAGTCTGATTCAACTCATTACGGAATGTATAATGAATATCTTAAACAAGTACAACATTAACAATCGTGGCGCTGTATGAATGAAGAGTGGAAATCGAGTGTGTGTTAAACATTTTTTGCAACTATACACACAATTGCAAGAACAAAACGATTCCTCATGCTATACGTACTCTAATGATTTTACCTGAAAATCATTGACAATTCTAAACTGGTTCACAAAGAAATTGGATTGAAATAGGGCAAACTATGCGCGATGTTAACCCAACCAGTTAATTTATTATTCATTTTTTATCAGATAAATCAAAATAACCGTTGGACAATTTTCGAAATTATATTGACAACAACCAATTTCAACATTTTCACACATAAGACTTATAGATATCCAACTGATTTAAACTGATTTATTTATTAAAAAAGGATTAACCATTTATATGCCATTCTTAATTTACGTGCCTGACGTGTCGCTAATATGTCTACGTAGGGATTTCATTTTAAGGAAAAAATGGACACCGTCAATACTGTTAAATGATTAAAAATAATATTACAAATAAAATATGGTATTGACAAGCAACACCATACCGTCGCTTGTTCAGTGAAGTAAAATATTAATGAGTCTTTTACACCATTAAATGTCAACCACCACCATATCATTGTTTCAATTGTACACAACACACGTAACTAAAGGAAATCCGAAAGTATTCTCATAGCAATATTATTAGCTGTCTGTAAACCATTCAAACATGAATTTAGTGTAAGACCACGATTTAGCTGCGGCGATTGGGAAACAATCGCGTTGACATTCATCACAAACAAAATAAATATGTTTGCATAATTGAGGCGGTGATGAATTACTCACGCTAACTAAATAATATCTTGTAAATCATCGGTGGTTAGCTTCTAGTAACCGTCCTCATAATACCTTATACTATGTTCAAATGTTTTGGGAGAGTTAACGAACGGTTTTTGATCAGCAGTCTGCAATATTTATTTAACAGATATGCCTTCGAATAATTCTTTATTAAGTTATTAGTGTTCGATGGCGGGATACAAGTAATGACGAACTTTCGACGAAGTGTAAACAAATATAAATTATATTGGTGGAACAATTCATTGAATGGCTTTGAGGATGAGTGTGGTGAATGTTAGCGTAGTGGCCTTCACAAGTCGAATTTACAAGATGATACTATTTTATTTATGCTTTTTATGCGTTTCATTATAAGAAACAACAGAAATTATGCTTTCCATTTTTTCTTAAGAGTAATCATATCGAACGTGATAACATATACTGAGATAGCATTTTTTCGGTCAACATATAAGGACTTAACTTTTCAGATATTTCCATAAAAAATAATATAATGATGTTATTGTTTTTAACATCATCATTTCTTGAATATATTTATTTATAGAATGATGGTACACACATCACATAAACAGTACAAAAAATCATTGTTTCCTTTCGTAACGATTAAATGGTAGTGGTCGTCTTTATATTGTTTGAAATGCACAACACAATCATCGATTACATACACAGTTCAGCATATATGTTGAAAATGAGGTGAAAACTTTGTTAACTTGTCTCGTTTGTAAAACTCTAACGAACAAGAGGAATTTTAGCATTCGATTGGCCACTTTGTGAGCTATACCAGAAAATGGATTAACATTAACCGATTTTGTTGTATTATTTAAAACAAAATTAAAATTAAAATTACATCCTTAGCAAAAAACTAACATTTATTTATTGATTTTTTTTTCAATATATATTTTACAGGAAATTTATATAAATCTTATATTAATTGTTTATTTGTATTATTATTATTTTTTTTTTCAGTTGTTGATAGGTGTAAAAGAACATTAAAAAAAAAAAATGAAATAAAATAAAATGAAAAGAAAAACAATTAACTACATACAATAAAATAAATGCCCCTTAAAAACTAAATATATCCAATATTTAAAGTTAACGTATTACAATTAATATTGAAAATCATAAACATAAAAAAAAAAAAAGATATAAAAAATAAAAAAAATCAGACTAATGACAAATAAAAATTACAATTAATAATAAATAATTAAATTATTTAATTTAATGTGAAAAAAAAATAAAAATAAAATAAATAGGATCGCATCTCTAATTTATATATTTTTTTGCCTATTTTCACATGGAAATAAACATTTTTTATACCTATAAAATTCGATTTCATTATTATAATTAAACACTAAGCCATCCGAATATCATTATTTATAAAACAATTCAATTCGTGTAATATGCTTTGTTACAATAGTTGCAGATATTACACTGATACACTTCCCAAAAACAATATACAGGATAGAAAACATATATAAAATAATATAATTGAGATGATCGAATATAAAAAAAAGGATACTTTTAAATATATTGTATTGTACATTAATTGATGAGTGAGGTGGGTGACGTTGGATGGGATTTTTAGATTTTCTATTTTTAATTTAAGATCTTTTATTCCAGATATTTTATTTTACATATCAATATCAATATCACTTTGTTCATCTGATGAACAAACATCATCCGAATAGGAATGGCTAATAAAATCATTGTCACTGTAATGACGGATGTTTGGCATCATTTGTCTAAGCGATGGTAATAATGTTGCTGATGATGATGATGATGATGATGATGATGGATGTTCGAGATGTTCGAAATGTAATGTTTGTCGTAGATTTTGTGATGATGGTGGTGGTGGTGGTGGTGGCGGTGGTGATGATGATGATGATGATGATGATGACGCGGATGAGGAAGATGAAGATGATGATGATGTTGATGATGATGAAAATAATGGTATTGTAGTAATATTATCATTTGTACTTGTTGACATTACTGGATTTAGATGTGATGTAGTTGTATTAGGTATCAATTCATTTTTCATTTCTGTACAACTTTCTTGCATTAATATAGTAGGTAATGTTGATGTTATTTCAGGTATGTGAGTTGTATAAACACTGACCACTATATAATTTATGTAAAGTAAATTTTTAATATTTTTTAATTATTTAAATAAATTCATTCAATTTATAAAAAGTAAAAAAAAAAAAAATTACCTTGAATATTATCATTATTTAAATCATCAGTATTAAATATTAATGGTTTACTATCACACAATGATAATTGATGAAGATTTTGTTGTTGCACATTTTGATATTTATGTTGTTGAGATTCTAATCGATTTTGATTGGTATTATTATTGCTAATACTTATAGTAACATTACTATTTATATTACTAATATTATTAATACTATTATTATTAATACTATTATTATTATTATTATTATTATTATTATTATTATTATTATTATTATTATTATTATTGTTATTTGTATAAAATGTATCTAAAGCTACATAATTTAAATTATCATCATTATTCATTACGTTTTGTAAACAATCCAATTCTGGGATATGTGGACGTATCTATAAATAATAATAAATAATAGGTAAATTAATAAGAGAAACAAAATGTATAAACAATTATTTATTAAAAATAATTGAATTATTAATTTATATAAGATATTAACCTTATAACCATCGGCTCTATGCGGATTCCTACAACCCCTACATTTACAATCTATACAACTTTTTGAATCAACATAACACGGACATCGTTGCCCACAACACGTTAATTTACCCGGTGTTGCAGTTGCATTACCACAACGACAACCTTTACGCTTTTGCAATGTTTTTGATCGTGATGGAATTGGTTTCTTAAAATTTTGTTCATGTGGTAAATCTTTTATTGATGTAAATTCATCATCATTTGAATCCTGTTTACGTTTTATTGTAATTTTATTACCTGAACCAGCATAAAATACAGAATATAATGCCGAACCATTTGATACTGTTTTAATAGGTGCTGTATTTACGCACACCGTTGATGAGGTTTCTTTAATAATTGGATTTGTTGATGAATTAGTTGTATTTGTAATTGAATGTTGTGTTTTTTGAATAATATTTGAATTATTAATATTAATGTTATTATTACTACTAATATTATTTTTATTATTATTATTATTATTATTATTATTATTGATATTATTTTTATTACTATTATTATTACTATTACTATTACTATTATTATTATTATTATTATTATTATTATTATTATTATTATTATTATTATTACTATTATTATTATTGGTAAAAACACATGGTAAAATTGAATAGGCTGATTTTGTTAAACCTGTGTTCATAGTGTAGTTATCACTAAATTTTGCACCCTCTTGAATTAAATCAACTAAACTTGTACTAATCATACTATTACCATTGTTAAGTCCACTTGTATGTGAATGATTGCGCATTGCATTATATATCGGTGATGATATTATATATTCACATAATCCCTTATAGCACTGTAACAATATACGTAATTGAATGTTTACATTATATTTTTGATAATCACGACACCAACTACATGTTGGTTTTAAATTTTTTCGTCCACCAATGCATGTACGACAAACATGATGTTGACAATGGATTCCAATTGGTGTATACGGTTCCATTAATAATTTACCGCAAACAGTACATGATAACGATTGTCGAAGATATGGAACAAGCCGGTATAAGTCTGTTAATTGTTGATCACCAAAATCATTTTGAAACACTAAGCGTGACGTCGAAACATATAAACTTATTGCATTCATAATATATTTATAGAAATAAATATATATATATGTGTTATGTTTACGTTAAACTTATTATTTAAAAAAATGTATATAAAATAAATAAACAGAAACTAATTTTTATTATTTTTATTGTTTAATAATATATTTTGTGTTGTTTGTCTTTATTTCGATTTTTTTTTATTCTTTTTTCGTCTTTTGACATTTTACTTTCGTTTATTATTTTGACACTCTCTTCTCATATCGCGCGCAACCCTCTGCCACTCAAATTATTCTATCTTTTAATTTGGTATGAAGTTTGTTCTGTTGCTTATTTATGCGCTATCTCTACGAATAGTATATAATTAAATGTTATTGATATGAAATCTTATGTGGTTATCGTTATTTATGAAATATCTGTAATGTGGAAATCGTTGTGTTGATATATCGTCTACATATAACCACTAAACTTAAATTAAATTAACTAATAACTCTCCCATAAGAACAACAAACGATGAATGAATTAATGAAGAACAACGAGATGAACAACAAGAAGAATAAAACAATTACAACATAACAGAGATATAAACTGTAATGAGAATGCCAATACAAAAATCTTAACGATAGGTATGTACCTATCATCAAAAATTATCGTAGGCAGTCGATAGTATGTTTGTCGACAATCGTCTATCCTCATCGACTCCGATAATTCCTCCCAGAACAGCAAAAACGTGGATACAGATCTATTGTTATTATTTTTGTATTGTGATATTCTTATTACAATTGATATCTCGGTTGAGTTATGTGATTGTTTTGTTCTTCTTGTTGTTCTTCAATAATTCATTCATCGTTAGTCTATCTTGTTGGATAGTTATAATAGTTATTTTAATTTAGTTTATTATTTTATATTTCTATAAAATTAAAGAAGTAAGGCTCATTTCATACCAAATCAATCAAGTCAAGCCAATCCAGTCTGTCGTTTTGAAGTTCAGGATAATTCAGCACAGTAAATTTACAGACTGAATTGACTTTATTTTGTGTGAAATGAGCCTTAGTAAAAATTGTTTATATTTTTAATAACAATTAAATATTGCACGTATTTGTATTTCTCTTCTATTATTGGTTAATAATAATAATTCCATAGCCGTGTTACAATTTTTAAATTATAAAAAAATGAATAGAAAAGATACAATTTAAGTATTAACAATAACAAATACTGCTTTTTTGTGATTATATGAAGAAGAAATATTATTCACAACGATTTCCACATTGACAATATTTCATAAATAACGATAACCACAAAATCTACTATATCGTAATTTTGAAACGATAAACGATACGATCGGCATCGGCTTTGATATAACCACCCTTCGGGGGGTGGTGTACTGTAGTGTACTTTAAGCTCTATATAGAGTAAGGCCAAAACATACTGCCGTGAGTGACGGACCGTTTTGAATAGAAACAAAGCATTTTGTATATCTGAAACATACTGGTGGACGGCTCGGCCGGTTATTGTCTATTTTCTATTAAATAAAAAAAAATTTATATTCAAGAAGTTTTTTGACAATTTATAAGAATTAAATGTCAAAAAACATCCCATTGGTCACGGCAGTATCATCATATCATATTATGTGGTGTAGTAAAAAACGGTCCGTCACTCACGGCAGTATATTTTAGCCTAATGACAGTTGCTGTTGCTCTTTTTACCGCTATAGTTATGTGGTACATGGTTTGGTATTACGCATTCATTATTTTATCTTTTATTACAATTTACAATTTTACATACGTGGTATAAAAAATGGCAGCAATTCTTGTAAAATTGTAAAACATCGAAATTAAATTATTTAAAAATAGATAAAATTAGTATATTGATTGCAATTGAATTGAAAGTTAAGCCTATAAGAATTATAATTTGCATGAAGAAAACTACAATTAAGCAAATAAATTTAGAATATAGTTGCGAAACAAATAATAAATTTTACTTTCAATCTAACCTATAAATATAATATATATATTAATAAATATATTTCGGACATTGGAAACAGAACGGACAGGTGAAAAAATGTTTGATTTTATTTTAATTCTGTTTTGCTATTACGTATTCAATATTTATAATATGTTTAATCCATTATCATATTTTATGATGCCTACTAATTTATATTATCTGCATGCTAATGCGATTACTTCTATTACGTCACATAATTTCTTTTTTGTTTGTAATTGCATTTAAAGAGAGTTTAGATCGGCGGCATTGCTTTCTATTTCTTATTAATTTCTATATTATAAATTCGCTAAATTACATGATTAAAATTTTATGCAAATATATAAAACATAATGTTTATATTATAATTAGGTTAAAATAAAAACTTTTTATTGTAGTAAATTAAAAGTTGTACATAGGTCAAAACCAAACTATTCAAAATATTACAACAACAATTTTTAATATATTTTCCACCATTTTATAACAAAATTGATGAATAAATTTTTTTACCAAATAATTTTTATATGATAATCATTCTAACATTCTAACATTATATTATAAATTTATCAATATTTTTCCTGCAATTATATGTAAGTTTGACAAATAATTAAATAATTTTATTAATATTGCATAAAAGCTAGACTTAGCAGATTTAAAAAAATAAGAGTAACAAAATCTCCATGACTACTGATCCATTCAATTCAGATAAACCAGCACTACAAAAGTTTCTTTTTATTTATATGTGCAATATTCAATATTATTTCAAATTTAATATTCTGATTATTGAAAATATGAGAAATATATGGTTTTTTTTTTTGAGTTTTTTTTTACTTTTACTATATTCGATATGTCGCTTCGCGAAGAATGTTAAGTATAACCATAAATAATAATTAAACGCAATTAGTTACTTTTTCAAAATAGACACACATAATAAAACACAGGCTACAATAATATTGTTAAACAATATAATAATTTGAATAATCAATCTGTTTATATTTGTGTGTGCTAAATAAACATAATCATTAAAAATGCAAGATAAGTAATTGATTTGCCATTATTTATGTTACGTAAAAAATATTCTCATTACAAAGATGTTGCAATACACATGCATTCCTAATATTTAATACACATTTCCATATTCACTTTACCGAATTATCTTCTGCTACGATTTTCCCTTTTCATCATATCAGCGGAGTCAAAGAAGAGAGATTGAGAATAAGTAAATTCTAGAAAATTCATACTTAGGATAAAATTCAATGACAAGTACTATTTATACCTTTCAAATAATCACTTTTATTAGTCCATACTTCATTTATATCTCAAATTTGATTAAAATCGATTGAGAATTAAACCAAATTCAAAGCATTCTATTTAATATTATATTCAGAAAACTGTTGATATTATTTTGATGATACTATATTGGATGTTGATCTTACTGTATATAAAATAAATGAATCCCTAATTTAATGTTAATGATTTACATTAAAAACTGGCATACACATATTATATTTATTTAACTTTTTATACACTCTCTAATTAGTTAATTTTGTATTGTGTAAGATGTAAGTGAATAACATTTTAATTGATTAAAATTACTATGAATGAAATTTAACAATACACCAGCAGGCTATACATATGCATTATCCTATAGGATTTAAGAATTAATTTAGTTTAAGTTTTTATTGTGTTTTTCGCATTTTATTTATATATTCATAATAAATGTTTGTGGTGCACTTATTTATTTTTACAAATATATAAAATAAAAATATTAACACAACATTTTAAATCTCAACAGATAAATCACGTATATGGTGGCACTGACACAGCATTTGATATAGTATCCGGATCGCTGTAGAATATCTCTAGAAAAGCTACAGGTAATAAAATTCTCTATTTAAAATTATTATATTTTAATTTGTTGTTGTAAAATTTTCAAAAATATAAAATAAACAAACTAAGTTTCCGCAAAATAGAAAGAAAAAAAAAAATTAAAATAAATAAAAATAAGATAGAATGTAGCATATGTGTATTTATTTAACACACATTTTTCATTTCAATACTGCCAAATATATTGCCGATACTTACTACACACATTCATTACAATTATTATATACTAACACAAAAGCATCCCACGCATGAATGAAAAGAAAGTAATAAAAATACACATATAGTTACATTCTATATAGTGCGCGTATTACATCGAATTTATATTTATTTTGAAATAGATTTTAAAATTAAAGACTAATTAAAAGTATAACTTTAAAGTGGTTTTTATCTATAATAACATTTTTCTCTCACAAAAAAATGTTTCCGATTCTATTTTGTCTGCATATAAATATTTCCTTTATCTTCTTATTTTTAATGTTTTCAATTGATACACAGAATTAGAATTTTCTATTTTGATTTATACGCCTTGTGCACACAGTGGTATAAAATGGTATTCGGCTTACGTACGTTTTATTAACATATTTCTTATAAATTTAATTTTATAATTCATTTAAAATAATAATGTAAAAAAATTACTTAATTTAATTGAAAATTTTTCTGTTACAGTGATTTTTTATTTGTACACAATTTTAAGGACTTCTGTTTTGTTTCACATTTAGGTAAATTTTCGGACAGATAAATATCTGCCAGATATATCTATCCGACAGACAAATACAATTTGGTTTTTTTTCCAAAGTATTTTTATTTTTTTTTGCAGATAATATTTGTCTCAAAATTTATTTTTCACGTAATTTGTCATGCGTTTAAACGTAAAACATTTAGGATTAAAATTAGATTATTTTATTATTATCTAATAGATAATAGATAAATTTATTCGGTTCTTTAACTTACGTTTATATAAGTTTATCTGCCACATAGGATTTATATGTATATGAGTTTTCGATTTAACAACTAGATAAACTTATCGGGTAGATATCTGTAAGTGGAGAAAATTGATATAAAGGGGTTGTTACAATGCCTGAATATTTTATTATTAACTGTCCAACTCATTGTAATACTTTTGAATGAAAGTTATTACATATAAGTGTTTGGCTAGATGTAAGTTAATGATTTCGGATTTATTACTAGATTATTATATATTATAGTTGATGTCTAAATTATAATCACGTTTCACTTATAGTATTAGGTATACAAACTTATTTCTCGAATTGGAATCAACGGAAAAATATATTTTATCCAATAATGGAAAAATGTTGAAATTTGGAGAAAAATATACTACTTGCCAGCTATTTTCCAAAGAAGACGACTGCTTGTGGAAACTTATATAATGAATATGCACTGAACAAAAACACAATGTTACGAATTGTTTTAATAACGCTTTAAAAGTGATGATTGATAAAGCACAACAAGTTCAATCAGTTGACCATCAAACATTGCAAACATTGTGCTGGATGAAGAACCTTGCCACAAGCATAACAATAATTGACAGAATGATTGAATATTATCCAACAAGTAATATCGTTTAAAAGCAATAGAAATGATTTAAAACAAAAATTATGAATTGAATGAAAAGTAGAAGGAAACATTTTTCTGGTGAAATTTTGATTCAAAGACAAAAAGAAAAAGTTTTTTTTTGTATAGCATTGTTACGGCTGATAAAAAGTGGATTTATTATGAAAATGTAAAGTGAAGAACATAAGAATGAAGAACATCAACATAAATGCCAAAGGGTGGTAAAAAGATTATGGTGTGCATATGGTGAGATCAGAAGGGAGTGAATTGTTAAAAACTGAATTAAAACATTAATGCTCAACGCGTTATCAACAATAATTGATCAATATGAACCGTGCACATTGAATGGACCAAAAGATTAAAATAAAAATTGATTTTTCAACATGTCGCAACATTTCTTAAGTACACATTGGAAGCACTTGGATGGGATGTCTTACGCCATGCTATGTGTTCACCAGATGTTGCTCAGATCTTAATTTAAAATAACTGAATATTGTTATTGTATTGAAAGTATGGAAGGAACACATATTAGACGGTGTTTCATTATACTGTCACTTTTCAACTGATATGTGTTTGTTACAATACAAAATAAAATAATTATAATACAATACATAATTCGTTATTAAATGTATGTAATACAAATGGTACAAGTTATAATTATTTAGGTAATTTTCACTTTCAATAAATAACAATATCCAATTATTTTAAATATTTTTTTTTTTTTTTCAGGCATTGCTATGTATAAGAGAAACCTGCGATTATAATTTGTTTCGGTATATAATTGTTGTAATACTTCAGAAATCAATAACTTATACATTTCCCCCCCCATTCACCAGATAATAATTTTCATTCGAAATTAATGGAATAGATTAATAAAAAATATTTAGGAAATTTGTATACTAAAATTTTAAGTCATTAAATTTGCGGACATAAATGTGTCAGTATAACTGGAAAATTACTACAACAAATTTGCCAATCGCTGTCCAGTAGCAGGATAATACCAGCTATACATTGTCATAGAGCTATATTGGCATTTTACCTGTCTATGATTAACTACATTTTTGAGTAGTTGCTTTACTAAATTTATTTTAACTAATTTTTTTTAATACATAATACGAATACCATTTTGTAGCACTGTATATTTATTTTTACATATATCTATGCTATTTCGTGAGTATGTACCAACAAATACATTTATAAACTATCAACTATAGATAAAAAGAAAAAACAAAAAACTTAAGAAACACTGATAAAATGAATACTAATGAATTAAACAATTAAAAAATTATTATTAAAAACGATGATCATGATATTCCTTTATAGTTTATATACAAAATATTATAATATTGTGCACACAAGCTGCTCCACATGTTTCGTATATATATATATTCTTGTTATATGTTGGCAAATCTATTTGTATATAATATATATTCTATATTCTATATATAAATATATATATATATATATATATCTAAAATATTATCCGAAAATAGCATCCCGACGCTAAATAATTATTGTGTAAAACATATAAATATTCGATGGTATCCGAATCGAAAATTGTGGACTTAAAATGTAATTGGTAAATTCGAAAAAATTAGTTAGTGCTGTGTTTTTGTCGAGATTTGAACTTTTTATATTAACATAGAAATAAGAAATAAGTGTACGTGTGTGTGTAAGTGTGAATGTGAAAGTAAAAAAATAATTAAAATTAAGTTTAAGAAGAAAAATTTGATCAATTTAAATTTTTTTAGGTATGAAGTGTTTAATTATGTACTTTTTTAATTAGCCAACTATTTTTCTGTATGCGAACAAAAAAATTAATTTATTATTTTCCTGTTAAATTTAAATTAAATTCAGAGAAAAGATGTGATGACATTTTTGTCACCGAATTGTTATTAATGCTTTTACTTTAAAATTATATAGTTATTAACTACCACACAGTTATAACTTCTATAGTTACTTACTCTATATGTACAAACTTATAGTCATGTCAGTTAATGAAAATTAATTTATAATTCATTATTTTCATTGTGAAAATAAAAAATTACATTACAACACTTTGTGATTACATAATAAAGTCATTCATTTATTTTCTATTTTTTGATCAGAGTACATTAATTAATTGAATATTTAGTTATAAATAATTAAAAAAAAAAAAAAATTTATTTCGAAAATAAATAGTAAATAGTGAGGCTAGTTCTTTTTCAATACATATATCATGTCATCACTTCCTTTAGTATAATAATTTTTAAATTAGTCATCATTAAAAATTTATTTGAATCATTATTTTGTTGTTCTATATTTGAAATTAATATCGAATTATATATTCCAGAAACATAAAAAAAATAATATTTGCTCGATTGTAAATGGATCGTGCGGCACACATTTTTCATTTCATTTCACCATTGAAATACTGTTAAAAGACAAAGCAGCAAGTATATTAGTATATTAGCAACAATATATTATTTTATAGCAAAAATGTGTGGTTTAAGAAAAATAAATGAGAAAAGTAATTTTTCTATTTATGAATTTTCCAAAAAAAAAAACAGAAAAAATAAAAACCGAAAAAAAGAAACACACTCTCCCCGTTTCACTTATTATTAGTATTATTATTAAACTATAGGCGCGTTTAAGGAAAATTTTAATTTTTTTTTCTTTCATTTGGGGTCTACACTACCGAAAATATACTATAATTATATTTATTCTTTCTTTTATTTAAATTAAATTCCTCGTCGTCTGTTTTTAAATCTGCTATTATTTTATTATAATATTTTCGCATTTTGCAATTCTATATATCACATCTGCATTTTGTACACACACACACACACACACGCATATACAAAAATACATAAGTGCAAATAAATTCTTTCTTTCAAAGCAGACAAAAATAAATTTGTCTGGAAAATGTTTTTGAAATGTGTATATAAATATTTTATCTTTTATGTCATTCGAACATTATTCAAGAAGAAGCCCTCTTTACTGTTCAATATATATATTTTAATGAAGTGTTAGATTTTATACAAAATTTATTTATATATATTATATTTACAATAATTAAATGTTAAAGTGTTCAATATAATAATTTACAGATCAAAAGTATTATTTATAAATATATTTATTATGGTATTATTATTACTACTACTACTACTACTACTACTACTATTACTAGTACACTATTGTGCTACCATTTAATTTAACATTAAATTAATAAAATATTTTCCGATTGATAATTTTTCTTTGATGACTGGAAAATTTTGAAATATTTATATATGTGTGATGTGAAAAACTCATGTGTGTGTTTGATTTTGCAATTGACGCACAATTTCACAATTTTCTTTGGTGCGTGTTTGCAAATTATTGCCTATATAAACTAGAGAAAGCATTTATATTTATAACACAAATGTATTAAAGATATGGATGTACGATGTACAGTATAATAGTACACACATTTATCATATAAATACGTATGATAAAATTATATAAATTCATAAAAATGATATTCAAACATAATCATTTTTTTTAATTTCCTACTCTAATAAATAATATATGATAATTATTGTTGTTGTGTAGTGACTTTGGCAATTTTCTTTTGAACGCGTGAAGCGCCATTTCTATATCAAATTTTGGCATATATCCAATTCAATCGTCTTATGCATATTCATTTTATATATATCATCTTTTAGCGTGTAATTCATAAATATATGAATAGACAAATTCCACAGAATTTTCAAACATTAACAAAAATGTTACATATTTGATTGGTACATCGATTAAGATTAATGAACAGAACAATTTTATATATGTACTATAAAATGGGATAGATTCTAGCAGATGACATCTATATGCACTAGAATTATTCAAAGTTTTGCGACAATTGCGTACAAATAGCAAATTTTAAGTAATACATTATGAAGGAGGGAATTTTATTAGTTTCTTTAATTAAATAATTTTTATTATTTATTTTTACTTTAAATTTATATCCTTTACCGTTTTTTTTTTTCATTGCTTTTTGCCATTATACAATTTCAGAAAAACTTTGGACAACTAGTGCACAACACCGAGTCATCGAGACAGATTCAGTTCTACTAATTAAAGTGATATATTTTATTATCCTTATCACTGTGTGAAAAATTAAAATTGAAATTCGAAACATTTCCATAATATCAAAACAGGAAAAAATAGATCGAAAACTTGTGGAATTAGTCTATCTTTTAAATTTATGAAATAGAATGAAATATAATGATGGTAATGGCATCCAATGCCGGAATACATATACGCACACCATATATATAATATATAGATACATATGTATAACTGATCATATATAACTGATCATCTCAATGTATTATATATTATTAAAAATAACATAATTATGAACTTTCTCATACTATAATTTCATCAAATGATGTGTTAATACTCTATTTATTTTATATATATATTGTATATCGGTGAATGTGTATCAGAATGCGATAGATGAATTCAATAATTTAATTAAAATTATTTATTTAAATCTCACAGTTTTTATTGAAATAAACAATGGTATATTTTTTTTAAATCTTTTTAAATATACACACATAGTGTGATCCATAAAATTTGAATACACTGGCATACAGGAAATGGTTGCGTCAAATGTTATAAATAGATAGATAGATTAGATGAAAAAAACAAAATAAAAACGAATGCATAATTATTATAAATTTTATATCGAATTGTTATTGTTGCAATATAAATAAATAATAATATAAAATTTCAACGCATAATTTTTGTCTAATAATCGATTATTTTATACAATTTAATTTCAGTTTTACGGACATGATTATAATAAACTTAATAATAGAAAAATAACAAAATATAAACGAGAAACATTAAATTGTGAAAAGGTATGGCAGGACAACCGAATCAACCACCACGTGGTTGGAATCGTGCTGGTCCACCTTCACCTATTCATTTTCGACCACCATCACCATGGGCACCATCGCCACCACCTATAATATCCGGACCCCGTCGATCATTAAATTCACCGGCATTTGGATCATCAAGTCCAGCACCTGGTATGATGTCACCGCGTTCATCTACCCCAATGTCACCTATGTTTGGTACATCTGGTTTACGTGGTACACGTGGTCCACAATTACCGTGTCCACGGCCACGTTGGCCAGGACCTGGACCAGGTCCACAACAACTACATCAACCATTTCAACAACATCATCAACAACAACAACAACCACAACACCATCAACAACAACAACCACAACCACAACCCCAACAACATCATCACCTACCCCAATCAATGCAACGTGTTTCGCCTTCTCCTCCAACGATAGGAGTTAATGGACCGAGACCATATTTTAGACCACCATTTAGTCCAGTACCAAATAGTTTTATAAGTTCATCACCAGTAATGTGTCAAACGCCACCCGAATATTTATATAATAATGGACAACAATACGAACCACAGCGATCATACGAATATGTTGGTGTTCCATTAGAACCACCGTTACCAAAATCATATATTATTTATGATGATGAAGGCGAACAAGGTCCATCAACAGCCGAAATTATTGCAAATCAATCACAAGATTATGTTGACGAAAAATTAGCAGAATATCAAATGACAATACTGCAATTACAGGGTGAGTTAAATTCAATTTATATTATTTTTTTATTTTTTTTTCTTATTTTTTTCAATTTAATAATACTTTAATTTAACTATACGAATATCATTTCGTAAATAATTTTAAGAGCACAAGTTTTTTGAAATATAGTGTCAGTTACAATCATGAACAATTTATATTTATATATACTCAATCACTGTATTTTACGTTTTAATTATTTCTTATTTCTTAAGTAACTCCACCAAGATGGTGTAATTTTTTTGAATTTACAAAATAGGTTGTGGAAATTATGTTGGAATATGTATTTGTGTTTATTTTTCATTTAGTTTGGGTTTGAAAATTACTGTCTCGGGTCGAGTGAATATATATAAATCAGTTAAAATAGACAAAATCCAATACAATTTTAGTTGAAATTTTTAGAATGGAATAATCCACTATGTTAATTGATTGGCAAAGATCGAATAATATAGATGTTTCCTTAATTTCATTATTTTGATATGATTAGTTATTTTAATATTGGTGTGGGCGCAAATATATTTCATAAACGAGCAAATGTTAACGTAGCTGAAAAATATCAGAATTAAATACAGAAAAATCTTTGTCAAAAGCGATTCGCATGAATGTTATCCACTGCTACACTGAGTGTAGAAATTTAAAACTGTTAGATTTCATATCCAGTTGGGAGCATTACCTTGTATTTTTATATTAGAGATTAGAATTTATGTGTTTCTAACGAATCTGAAATAATAATATTATACATTTTCCATTTACCATTTGCGTTATTCTTTTGAATTATGTTAGTGTTTGAAGATCAGTGTATCTAACAATATGTGACAAAAAAATCCCTATGCAAATAAATTTAAAATTCAAAGAAACTTGAGGTCTTCCATTTTAATTAAATTATTTGCAAATGAATAACTTTAATGTTCTTGGATAATTTGTCAAAAGACGAAAATGAAAACTATATGCCAATTGATCAAACAACAATACTTCGTTTATTTTTATACACTAAATATTCTATTTTCTTAAAAATAAAATATTAAAATTAAGAATTAAATCAAAAATATGTGGGTGTTGGACGGCGGCCGCCGGTTATATGTAATTGTAATTTACTTTTAATAATTGTAATTAAAAATTATTAATATACATTTTGTTGTCACACAACAACAAGGTTTTTTGGTAAAATTCCAAATTTAATTTTCATTTTAAATGACTGACAGTTTTGATGCAGTTTAATAAACAAACCTATTTTCAACTTTTTAATATTTGTGTTTATACCATAAATTTTATTATTACATACATTAATTAATCTTAAGTATATTGAATTTTGCTGAGTAAGCCCTTGAAACCAACAAGGGACTAAAAATAATTTGTATGCTAGTTTGTGATGATGCTTATGTGGTGTGAATTTGCATTGTGACGATGAAGAATGATGTGATTATTTATGTTTTTGTTTGTTACTTCAGTGACATTTTGGCAAATAAAATTGTTGTTTACCACTACCAATCAACATTGACTATTCTACAATTCTCCAAATAAACCACATTCACAAAAAAAAATACTTTCATTTACTATGCACACAAACAATTTCTGTATTTAAAACATCTTGGAATACTCAAACAGCAGTTTGCTTTTTAATGTTTATGGTATTAATGATCATACGTAGTAAACCAAACCATTGCTGATCTTCTGTATCTAATTCATAATTGTTACACCGTCAAAACCACTCATTCCAAATGACATTCGATGTAGCACAATAATCACATAATTTCTAGAAACTGTCCGTAAATGAATGTTTTTTTATCGCAAAATTTCCATCTATTCAGCGCAATAACAAAAATAAAAACATTTACTTATTAATTGCAATAATTAAATGAATAACTAAAGGAGTAGCCTTCGAATGAGTTAACGACATACCATTTACAAAAAATATCTTTTCATTTTACCTTATACCATTAGGTATAGAAATAAACAATTACTTTAATTACTAAAATGCGTTGGAAAGAGTACAATAAAAAAAAAATGATACGTAAATATATTTGTATAAGAAAATCAATATATAAAAGAAAATTCAAGTGAAAATATTTGAAATAAAATTAGAAAATCCAATAATAATATATTTTTTAACTCATTTCTTAAAATACATTTTAAACTATATTTTATTTATATGAATGACGGGCCGGTTTCATCATTTTCGCAATTGAATTATAATATAAATAAAAATATTACACACACATATTAAGTTTTTGATTAATCACACCAACACGCTATAACCAAACGATATAATAAATGAATTTCTAAAATATACAGTGAGTCAATTATTTAACAAAACTTATAAAAAATATGGTACCACTGACAAGTGGGCTTAAAAAAATTGGTTCCACTGATTAAATATTGTATGGCATTGGTGGTAGGGACACAATCAATTATAAACATAGATTTGTTTCAACTTTTTATTGTAATATTAATTCTATCTATCATAACATGAATCTTGGGATTTTAATAATCTGAATCGTTCGTTGATATGTTTTTTTGGGCTTCATTTTGGAAAATGAGTTTATGGTTTTCAAATAGAATACAACTATATTACCAAGACGTTGCAGAATTCCTCGACCGGACAGATTATGCAATCCTAGATTTTGAATGAATCAGTGCCAAATTTGTTTGACAATTGTTGCAATCGACACGTTGATCATAAAAACCCTCGTGTTTCGATAATTGTTAATACAAAAGTTATACTTTACATACCGCTCCTCGTATGTGTCAGTAAAATCAAGGTCATCAAATAGATTGATTAGTGCCCAGCTAATATACCACACGAGATTGTATTAACGGATCAAACAATCGATAACGAGACCGCCAAATACATTTCTTCCATTAAATTCGGATTGGAACCAGAATACGATCAGAAACGTCTATATATTTTGTAAACCCCACTGCCATTCCAAATTGCAGTCATTCTGGGTTATATGAAATATAGTATACAAATTCCACAATGATGATGACACTTTTATCGTGATACTCTATGCTCTCTCATGAAGCAACCGCAATTAATATGGTGATGATGTTGACAAGATGTGAGCATTAATTTTAGGAAATCTTATTACAATTAATAACATTAATATTTTCACAAATAACAATAAGTATTGCTAATGAAGTTTTTTATTTATTTATGAAATCAAAAAGGAAGAATATTTGAAAATTCGATGTTGGACTCTATTCAAAGATTAACTACTATTTATGGTATAACACTGTGTGCTATATTCGTTTATATAAGAATAATTAAAAACATCTATACGGAAACATAATTACAAATCAATTGGTGAAATATTAAATAATCATATACGAAGATATAATTTACCAACTTGAATGTGGGGTTCGGGCATTATTATGTGTGCTTGAATTGGCGGCCATGTCTTAGCATTTAACACACATTGTTCACTCCGAAAGGGCAAACGAATCAGAAAAATCAGAACAAGTAGTGATGCTATTGTGAGGGATGACTCCGTATATGTCTGCGTCCTCAATCCACAGAATTTATTCGACAGAATGTGAAACGCATAATTATACGCAGAAAAAGTGAAATGTTTTGTACAAATGACTGTATTTCTTCATTGTTTTATGACTACAGAATAAATGCTATAAATGTTAATTGGTGGTAATTCAGTCAGTTTATTATTCTTTGTTATAATGATAACAATATAATTTGTATTATTTTTCTTTCTTTTTAAATTTTGTTATCTTTTTTCATAAAATTATACTTTTTCATAAATAAGTATTGATTCTGCCAATGATGCAAAGTTTTATTATTTCATTTTTATATAAATATTTATTTTGAATATATTTTTTATTTTCTTATAATTTTATAATATAAGTGAAATTATATACCGAATAATATATATAGTGTATACTGTGTACAGGGTGTCTGTCGTAGTACCCTTATTTGAAATTTATTCTATCAATAAGTTTATAATTGTTATTTAAATAAATGGCGGTTTAATTGTGTTGCATAATCGTAAAAAAGTAGGCGAATGAAAGTTATCCTAAAATATCGTATATTTATTTTTTTGTATTTATATGAATTTGAATTATATATTTAAAAAAGTCGATACAAAATTTATTCGTGTGATTAAAAAATCACGGTCCTGGACTAATACTTTAATTCTATAGATAAGTCTCCCTTTTTTCAATCATGCGGTGTGTTACGAATTATATTGGGACACATACCTCCCGAATTAAAATTACATCTATGAGCGATTTTCTTCTACACGTACCTTGACATCCTGTAGTTTATATTAATTTATTTTCGAAAAATATTTGCTAAACATTTGCTAATATTATAAACTATCTAACATAAACCTAATTAATGAGCATTTGGAATATATATAAATATATATTAATATATGCATTAATTATTTTATGTATTATTTGTTAGGTTGATCGATACGAAACATTGCGTTTGGTATATGGTTTTTTTAATTTCGGATGTTGTACGTTGGTGTTGCATTTGCATTCAACTATATTGTAGTGAGGCCTGAGCGTTTACTATTGTAGTACAAAATCTCTATTTCATCGCATGCCACAATTCTCTAGCTCTGCCTTTAATTGTCGTTTTTATTTTCAATGAATGTGAACCTTCCATTTTTAGTTTCTGCAAAAAGTATTTTATAAAAGTTACTGTGACACCTACAACTCATAGGATATAGTTTAAAAAAAACACTTTCACTATAAATTAAGACGTCGCATATGTCCTCAACATTAGTACGATATGAAGTAAATAACGTTTCATATCGAACAACTGCATTTTTAATATAGATATGTATATATGATATTTTAATATATGCATTTGATATTGTACTCTATTTAATATAATTATAGAATTTAAAATTTCATCTTTATATATACAAGAGAAAACATTTTTTTTTGTGTTGCCTTCTGTACGATATAAGAAGAATTATTTGCGATATATATAATTATATTAATAATATAATATACATTTGCCAAAACGACAGGTTACGTTTGCATCTAAATATAAAATGTTTGTAGATTTATGTGAAAATGTGCACATACAATATTTAACTGTACGAGAGGTAAGGCAGACCGGTATTTTCGTATATGCGAAACCAATTTTACACAATATGGTCTGTAATTTTTGGTGTATATATAAAATAATTGTTACAAAGGAAAGATCTACATGAAAATCTGTTTAGTATAATTTACATACGATCTCTAAGTATAGTTACAATGTAATATTTATGAATATGACAAATGTCATAAATTTTGTTTGAACAAAACGATATTTCGTTATTTTTACCATATCACTGAAGTCACAAAAAAAATATAGTGAACTCGTTCATTCCGGGTCATATAGCATTTACTTTAACTCAACGCTTTCAACCGTTTCATTTAACCTAAACGTTTATATTAACCCCATTCAACACTACATTTACTTCATCATACCTTACTCATATACCACCACACGTTGTTGTAAATAATGTATAAAAAAAAACTATTGACGAAACTCCAACTATTGTACAATATTTAAAATAAATATAAACTTAATGTACTCTGAATATACATTATAATAAATATCCGTCATATAAAAGAGATTTTCGCAGCTGACGCACTTTCTGTGACATGTGTGAACATCCACATGTTTATTTATTTCTTTCTAATATGAATAAATATAAATTTCTATATATATTTATATTTTTTTTTAATAACCAACATAGGCGTAATATTTTGTATGACAATTGCAAGACATTCTAAATTCGAAATTCGTAAAAGAAAACGTTTAGTAGTAAATATGATAATGATAAGATATAAAATTATTTGCTATCTATATTGTATTTGTTATATGGTATACAACAATGTTCAGGAATAGATAAATTAGGTGTGTGTGTGCATATGAAATGTTAGGGATTTTTTATTGTCTGATAGAGGCATTTATAAGAATAACAAATTGAATGAATTTAAAAACCCCAAATAATGAAAAAATTCCGCGTCAATAGAATTCTTCATTTTTTATAGCAGTTTCATTTCTATTATGTCCGTGCTGCATCGATCGAAATAAGTCTTTTAGCCATAATGGGTTGGTTTTGATGAACCATGTGCATATTCGTGTAGTTTTCACACCTTTTTAAATAAATAAATACGAAAATATACTTTTCTCTGAGTTTTACATGTTCAAACATAAATATTAGTCACATTATCATATGATGGTAAATCACATGTTTTCGGTTAAACAAAATTGGACGTTTTTTGCTTTATTTCTCTATACATGAGTTACTGAGTTGTTCACAGTACTTGTTGTTATGGTTTGCATCACGTCGAAATAACTCACAGTAAATTATTTCATTGAAATTCTACCAAACATACCGTAACATCTTCATTGGATGCAAGTCAGTTTTAGCAATTGGTTTTGCACATACTTTTTCGTTGAACATTATTGTATAGGATACATTTTTCATCGTCTGTTTACATGTGGATTCAATGAAAGCTCATTTTTATGCTGTATATAAGAAAAGAAACGGCAGACGAGATTTTTCTTTTACTGACTGTGTGTATCGAGCATGGAATTTAATCGATCATTTAAATGACGAAAAGCGGTTGAATTATTAATGTTAAGGAAATCACTTCTGTTGTTATGCACAGAACCGTAGCTTTCATATGAACAGAACGAACATAGAAACGGAGCGCGTATGAGTTAGGGGCGCCGAAAACTGAACAAAAAACGCTAAAATCATCTCACAACTCAATTTAAAATTAATATTACTTTCCTACGGCTGTCTCGACGAAACGTTTTTTTTTTTTTTTTTTAGTAATATCTCGGGTTGTAGTTATTATTTTCTCATGAAATAAAAAGCAAATGAAAGATGAAGGCATCGCATAAAGAATGTAATAAATTATTTTGTTATTTGAGTACAAATTAATTTAAAATTGAATGTTTTTTTATACCATTTATGTTAATTACAACCCGAGATATTACTAAAAACGTTACCACGAGATTGTCTCGGGGTGAATTAATTAGGCGTAATCAAATTACGCCGAGACAACGTAAAACCGTAGGTGGGGTCTAACGAAGATATAAAATCCATATATTAGTTACTTTCATTCGTTTTTTACTTCACAAAAAAATTTTACCATTTTGATGTCTATTTTTGCTGGAATATTAAACCGCATGGGGGTTAAAAACAATTTATAATAAAAATTAAATAATTGTATTCTATGGAAGACTAGGCCTGTAATGGAAAAACGGTTCCAATGCACACAACCAGAAACAAAAAGAAGATTCAACTAACAATAAAATATAATTAAATTGCTAAGATAGAACAAAAATAACCAATCAACAATTTTCCAAGTCTCTGTTTTAGAAGAAAAATCTATGAATATATATTAAACAATGTTGATACATTTTTATTTAAGGGCATATTTTCAAAATTATGCACAGGGCATAAAATTTGCTCGGTACGGACGGTACGGTTGTGCATGAATTATTTTCCACTACAGAATTTACAATATTATCATGAGATGGTCAACTAGAGTATAGTTGATCATTGACGTTAAAATTATAAATCCAAAATATATACCAAAACCATTTAGTGTTTGAAAAGTAGAAGCTCAATTTAAATAAATAACCTTAATATTATTCTGTGCAATTTCAATACTGGCTAATGCTAAACTTACATATATCAATGGTTACGGCCACCGCGTAAATGCATTCAACATAACAAATTCAAATAGAACCACACTGTGCGGTGAAGTTTCTACATCATCTCTATGAAAATCGTCTAATAATTTATTTATTGTTTGGAGTATAAAAATTGTATTTTTAAATTTACTTCGATAAATATTAACATTTTTTTACATACATAACATTCGTTTTTGTTTAATAGTTATTTCCGATAATCATAAAATTGTGTCAAAATGATAATTTATAACTTAAACATTTAAAAGCAAAATTCTCTTATTAACTCTTACTTATACTATTTAGTTGTGGTGTTATTATATAAATATAATAAATTTAATTATTATTAATGTTTTATCTATCAGTGTGGTGTATCTAATATCATTTCAGAAAATAGTCATAATCTTATATTTACTTACGTTTATACATTTGTTTTTGTTAAGAATATATGCAGAAAAATTATATTTATTTTATTTTTCCTCTCATCATTTTAATTTATATTTAGTTTTTTTTTGTTCATATGTGATACATATACGAGTATTTAAAATAAGAAGTGTAGAATCCATGTCGTTTTACAATCATCGATATTTTTAGATATTTTTGCAAATTATTATTATTATTATTATTTTTTTTATTTTTATCAGTTTATTTAATTTCGTCGTTTTTCTTCTCTTGCTGTGCTATCGCAATAATAATAATAATAATAATAAATAATAATAAATAATAATAATAATAATGAAATGAATTTTATAAAATAAAAAATTACACATGACATAGGAGTTATTTTGATTGTATTATTCTACTATAATTTAATATTATAATTTTTAAATTAAATTATCTATTTCCATTTTTTACATTTGTACATTTTACAATCATAAATTTTGCACATTATTTTGTAACATAGTGTTTGAAAATTAAGTATATGTATTAGAAGAGGTGTATTAGCAAAATCCATTTATTTATTGATAGAAATTTAATTCAGCTAATTTTAATATTAATATTTTGATGTATACAAATAATTATATTCCATATTAATTTTTTTTAGTACTCGTACAGTATATAGTTTATTTTAATTAATAAATTTTAAATGAAATATCAAGATATTAAAGAAAATTTAACGTCCGCCAAGTGGATAATAATAATAATGATATGACGATTTACGATAATCGATTAAATTTATATTTATACAGAAACAGACTAGTACAATAATTGTAAATGTTCATGAATATCCTTCACGAAAATGGATAATATTTTTTTATGTATGTAGACGAGGTGTGGCTATAAAATAACGATAATAATGCTAGTTATATTACCCACATCAATATAGACTCATCTTCTATTCGTACAGGGCTCCATATAAATTTTCCATTGTTAAAGACAGCGCTGGAATTCTTCTTTTGTGAGCTACTTCTTAAAGCGTGCCATGTTAGTTTCTTTCACAACTTTAACGATCTTAACTCTTGTTCCGTTTTTTATGAAAATTTGACCTTAGCAAACAGACGAGCTCGGCTCGTGAGGCAATGTCAGTGGGAGCAACCCTCTGCTTTCTTTTAATGAAGAGTAGACAGATAAAAGACACATGGTGCCAGGTTAGGCAAATAAAATGGATGGTCTAACACTGAGATGTTATACTTGGCTATAAACAAATTAACGGACAATATAGTGTGAGAATTTTATAGGCACTATTTTCGCATATTAAAATTGTTATGTAAAATTTGTTTTATACGCATTCCTTGCAGTTTCAGCAATCACACGAATAACCAACGGTGTGACATCGGATCAAATTACCGTTTTTTTTTCAATATTTTTATCCGTTTTTCATTTGGATGGGGCTATCCGGGCGTATACATCATCTATTACTATAAATGCTATATTATAAATGGTATACGGCGAGAATAGTCTTTATTATTAACTCTCAAAAACATCGTAATTTGATTTGGAATATAGGAGTATATTACTAGTTCTCCTATTGCAAATTACTTTAAAATTGATACTAATTGTAAGAGCATTTCTATACAGACCTATAGCTTGTATAATTTTCCAGCAAATTAGGTGGAAATGTAAACATACCTGTATTTCTTCTAAACTGGCTTGCGTCAATTTTATCTCAATTAATCAACAAAATAGTCGTAGTTGTTTTAGGTATTCCTGCATCGGATACCAGTTTTGAATATGTGCTTTGGGTACCAATTTGGAAGGAGTTTATTATATTGTTAACGCTTACATCAAATTTCATATAACATCGTTCAGTGATTTCTGCTGTCTGATCATTAGAACTGCCTGGGCATCGATTTCCGAGAATTTCCATAGAAACTATATGCATATAATCATATAATATATAAGGTTTTGTATACATCAATAGAATTTCATTGAAAAAAACTTCAATATTGAGTGATGCCTATATCTGCGGTATATTGGGTATTGTGAGAGTTGTTTCACCAAATGTCTATGTTGTACGAAAATAATGATGCTGCGTATAGTACCACAAATTACTTTCAATTAACAAAACTTGTATTACATTTTCTTCATATACAAATGTGTTTGTTTATCTTTATCGTTTTTGAAAATACTTATACTTTATCTTAATAAAATTCGCATTTAAAAATTATATAAACACATTTATTGACAATTTATTTTGATGATTTCATTTATTATATTCATAGTAATGATGCTCCTTTTTTTTTCTTTGTGTTTCATGATTTATCTCACAATAATATGCATAATTAATTTATTTTTAATTAAATTATTTATACGATATAATGTATAATATCATGTGTGTCTACACATCTAAAGACCCACACGTTATAGATAATTAAATATGTATGGCTTTTATTTAATTTAAATATAATACAATAGTAGGTAATAAAATAAATATAATTCTGTGTACATTTGCATTTAATATGTATTAGTTTAGTAGTAAACGGTCAAAGTTACGTCAACGCAATGAATTATTTTCTACATTATTTAATTGAAATTTTTGCATTAAAAATAAAATTAACTTCATATTTTGTTAAACATATTGTGAAAATGTAAACAAATATATGAATTCAATTTTAGCGCAGCATTCATATTTTTATTTTGATCAGGATCAGTCATATGCAAAGCTATTGTATATAGTAATTCATTTTGCTCCATATGGTATCTACCAAACATTCAATACAGCCAAATTGGTAAATTACTCACCATCGCAGTATACAGGGTGTCGACGGCAATACGAAAACACTAGGTTCTCTGGGTCATTTTGCGTCGAAAATATTATATAACATTTTGACCGATTTGACTTCGGTACGAAGTTACACGCGAATAACCAAATTTTCAATCAGACCGTGTTTTGCACACTACTGGGATCAATATCTCAATAATTAATTAACTGATTTTAAATTTTTGATACACTATTAGCATTAGCATACCGAGATCTTTAATTTGACGTTAAGATAAGTCAATTCGGGCATGTGGTTATCCAGATACCTACAGAAATGTTGACAATTAGCTGAACGCCATTTTTCTTTTTGAAAGTTTGTTCAAGCCGTAAGTCGAAAAATCATGATGGAAAATTTTTTTCGGTATAAGTTTAAAAACTTGACACATTCATTAGCTTTCGTTTAGGCTATAACATTACGATAGGTCTCAACTGGTTCCAGAGATATTCACAAATAACTACAACGATGTTGGCATAAAATTGATTTTCGTTATGGAAAAATTTTATCTTTTTTTTTGTTTTATCCAAAACCAACAATATGGACGTGACAAATAATTGATTCCATACACTCCTATGCATTCACACAAACCTTCACACACACACACACACACAAACGATCTCACACACACCCTGTATAACAATGCACTAATTGTACTGCATTCAACGAAAGATATAGATGTTTTCTCTATTTTATTATTTTTATATGGGTGATTGGGCCACATTTGTTGCATTTCGATATTACAATAGTCGTACAAAAATTATATTTCGGAACGCTGCTTGAGAGATTTTTGCAAATGGGAAATCAAAACGTAAAAAAAAAACTGGCAATATTCAATTTTAAGGAAAAACGCAAAGAAAAAAAAACCGAATTTCACGTGTTTATAACTAGATAATTTCTTTGATATGTTAAAGTTAAATATATAAACATTATTAAAAAGTGTGTTACGTATTTTAAGAATACCATGTATTGAGTTGCAATGAATAATAAAATGTGTTAGAGAAACTGGTCTAAATTTAGATTACCATTTCTTATACATTATAGTGTTACATATACAAGACATCAATATTATAATATATCCTGCTTCGAGCTTTCGTTTCTATTATATAGTCAGTCATACGAACAAATATCAAAAATAGATTTACACAATGAAATAAATATTATTATTACATTACTTTATAATACAAACAAATCATAAAAAATTTTTCAATCAATCAGATCTTCTAATAATTTACTGAAAATTTTTCCGATATTTATACCTAACGACGAGTATATTATATAAGATTTTGTCCATTTTCTTGTGGAAATTATTTAAAATGATGTTATAATATAAAATTGAATCTATTTAAAATAGTAGCCAAGTTAAAATCGTTACAAATTAATATATTAATGAATTGTGTATAGTAATTGTTTTTATAGAACCGATACCATGCATTAAATTAATACGAAAATAAATACTGGTATTGTGCAGAGCAACGTTTTGTTGAGTTACATTTTCATAGCAAAAATATTGTTGGATATATATTTTATTCTGGGGTGGAATCATGTAAGGTGATAAGTGACAGTCACCGTTTTGATATTCAAAAGTGATCACCTATTTTTTTGGCATCATGTAAGGTGATCATTTTTAAACTTACCACAAGGTGATTTTTATAATGTCATTCGACGTTGGTGAGAAAGAAATATATTTTGACATGTTCTTTCTTTATATTACTGCTAAAAAAAATAAAATCTACAAATAAATCATAGAAATATAATAAAAATCAAGATAATAAAATTTTAGCGTTAATAAAAAAAATATATATTTACTTCAGTTTCGATTGAATTATATTCTTCAGGGACAATGGAACACAATGGTTTAGGATTTATTTGATCGTAATCTACAATAAAAAATTTACTATTTTAATAATAATAAACAAATTACAAATTTCCGAATTAAAATAATTTGTAAACAATTTAAAATATTAAAATTGAATTTTCGGTCTGAATGTAGCAAATATTATATCATTATTTTTCTTTTAACACAAATATAGAATATATCCAATGGTTATTGCCTTAAGAATATTGATAAACTATATATTGCTAATCCATACTTAAAAACGCAAGTACAAATATTTGATAAAATATATTATTTCTTTGTTAATGTTAACAAAAAAAAATTGAGAAATGTATTCTTGAATATAATATGAAAACTAAATATTTTCCTTTAATTTATTTTAATATTTTGCGTAGCACACCGATTCACAACAAATACAATGAAAGAATTTCTGTTGTTCCCAAAAAATATTAGGTTGTCAACTATCTCCCTTCCGCCTTTTTGCTCTTTATTCAATGCTTTATAAAAAGTGTTACAGTAATCGGATTTAGTTCAAATATGCGCCGTTTTGTTCGATAATCTGTTTCCATCTAGACTGCAACTTCATAATACCTCCCTCGTAGAAGCCCCCCTCCTTATTTGCGAAGAACTCGGACAGCCACTTTTCACAAGCCTCTTTTGAGATCAACTTTACACCACCAAGGGCGTTCGCCATGGACAGGAACAGGTGGTAATCACTTGGCGCTATGTCCGGGCTATATGGTGGATGCGATAAAACCTCCCATCCGAGCTCCCGTAGCTTCTGACGAGTCATTAACGAAGTGTGTGGTCTGGCGTTGTCCTGGTGGAACACTACACCCTTCCTTTTGGCCAATTCTGGACGCTTCTGGTCGATCGCCTGCTTCAAGCGGTCCAGTTGTTCGCAGTAGATGGTAGAATTAAGCGTCTGGCCATATGGGAGCAGCTCATAGTGGATGATTCCCTTCCAATCCCACCAAACACACAGCAAAACCTTCCTGGCCGTCAATCCCGGCTTGGCCACTGTTTGGGACGATTCACCGGCCTGCGACCACGACCGTTTTCGCTTGATATTGTCGTATGTGATCCATTTTTCGTCGCCAGTCACCATCCGCTTCAAGAATGGGTCGAGTTCGTTCCGTTTCAGCAGCATTTCGCAAATGGAAATTCGGTCCATTAGATTTTTCACTGTTAATTCATGTGGCACCCAAACATCAAGCTTTTTTTTGTATCCAGCCTTCTGCAGATGGTTTAAAATGGTTTGGTGACTAACTCCCATCTCCTGGGCGATGTCACGAGATGCCACATGCCGGTCTAACTCGATGTATTCCATGATTTGATCGGTATTTGTCGTCACAGGTCTTCCGCCGGCTGGCTTATCCATGGTGTCGTTTTCACCGGCTCTGAATCGTCGAAACCATTCCTCCGCGGTTCGAAGTGATAGAGTACCATCCCCCAAAACACCATTAATCTCACGGAACGTTTCTCTAGCGGATTTGCCTTTAACGAAGGAAAACTTTAAAATAGCGCGAATTTCGGCGTTAGTGAACTCCATGTTTACACGTCTATAACTGTTGAACGCAATATCCAAACTAATCATACATAGCGTCGTTTTGTTTGTTATGTCAAGAGCTTTCAAATTATGTACAGTGTTGCCAGATACGAGCTCTGTAGCGCTTTGTACATAGCCGCGAAATTAAAAAGACAAAAAGGCGGAAGGGAGATATTTGACAACCTTATATAACCTTATGCACAAAACGACAGCAAAAAAGCTATCACCTGAAAATCGTCACTTTTTGGTGATAGTCACCGGTGATATCGCCATAGCCGATGCAACATTTATAAAAGGTGACAGTGACTGTCACTTATCACTTTACATGATTTCACCTCTGGTCGAATTTCTTCAATATATTGTATTCAATGGAATATTTTTGTAATCGCTAGTGTGTGGACTATACACAATATTTAATAATATTTTATATTGTTATAATGTCAATGATATATACAATATATTGTATAACAATAACTATATCCAAAATACACAAACACACACATTTCTAAAAATAATTAATGCTGCTTTTTTTTCGGATTTTTTCAATCAATTTATTGAAAAATTATTGTGCTTAATACAAAATCGTGATCTTCTGGAATAAGATAAATGCGGGGGCCTTTATAGTATTTTATATATTATTACGATGTATTTTAATTTATTCTATTGAAATTGAGCACTTATTCTTATTATTTTATTTATATATATATCCATTTATCCATTTATCAGAAATAGAATTTATACAATATATAAAATGTTGTTTATAGATATTAAATTTCTTTATTATTTTTTCTAATGTTTAATTAAGATTATTATGGTTTTTTTTTTTTTCTTCTATAATAGAATTTAAATTTGTATGTATTTAAATTTTCCACTTTTAAATTTTAAAATTGATTATTTATAAATAATTTTATTTTAATTATTCAATTTTAATTTATTTGTTTAAAAAGTTATAGCATTTTACTTGTGGTTTTTTTGTGTGCGTTCGTTTAAATATATAGATAATTTAAAAATATAATATTTAAATAGAAAAAAGTGGAAGAAAAAACCACGATTTGATAGGTGAGTGAGGACTTAATTTTTAATTTAAAGTAATTAAAAATTTTGTATACAAAACGAGCGATATATTACAGAAATTTCAACTTACGCACAGCCAATGATCTTTGGTTGGTTACATGTATCTTAAATTCATTGTTTTTGGCGCTAAAATTCCATGTAATTTAATCAACATATTCAAATATTCACTATGTTAACAAAATATAGTTTGATGTATATATAGATATGAATGTATCTATAGTGCCCACGCACTTTCCTATTGTGGAATAAAAAAGAAATATATAAAATTTTTCATTAGTTATTCCTTGAGGCGGAATAATAATGCATAATAAAGAAGAGGTGCTATATAATAGTTATATATGGAGGGTTTTTACCTCACGTCAGACTTTACCTTCGAATTTAATTTAGCCAATTTAAGTTGTGCTCCATATACTCCATGGTCGATCCAAACTCTCCTTTTCTCCTGTAGACTCCACTCTAAGAATTACCTTGTAAAATTCTGTTCATGGAAAGCTCCTCATTACCTGTATTGTTTCAGGCCATCTAACACTAAGAATTCTTCATAGAGACACATATTAAAAAAAAATGTGTATTCGAAATGTGAGCATAAAGATGTGATCCTTCAAGTTTAGCTTGTGAAAAATAAGACACTTTTGATGTTTGAAATTCAATCTATGGTATGAGATTCTTTGATGTAAAATGTGGGCTATTAATTGTGCCTCCGCCAATAATGGCTGTTCACAGAAAAACCAATTAATAATTTTAATTAAATTGTATACAACTTTGTATATTCTTACAAATGATCTTCGTTTTATACGCAAAACAATTTATAATTTATTATTACAAAATAAAGTTTATATAAAATGACTTGTCAAATATTTTGATATATCATATTTCGGATGTGCTATAATTTTTTTTTTAATTGAAAATGAATCAAATGAATCACTTTGTTTAAATTGTAACTCGTTTAAATATTGTAGTATATATATATGCGCATGTGGGTTGTAATTAATTTATAAAAATTGAAATATGTAGGTTTATTTATGGAAAAAAAAAAATACAATATATAATAAAATTGTAAAATTAAAATAAATTCAATTATTTTTATATATGCAGTTTATGCTTTCACCTATACAACTTTTAAAATCATTTAATTATACTAATATCATCATCGGTTTGTAGTATTTGATTTAATACATAATTTTTTATTAAATGACATATTAATTAGTATTTTATCACAAATCACAATGAAAACACAGAAATAGTGTCCTCAAACGATAATAGAAGTTATTATTAAAATTATATTGCATTCATAATTTAGACAGAAATTGCGTTAATAGTGGAACCATTGCAATTATGACAGTCACTGGAGTATTAAGTTCGTACACTATTAATTCCAGAATAGTTTGGGACTATGTGAATATAGGCTTAGCGTACTTAACAGAAACAATAAAGTTTACGTTATACTGGGTGCCAATGGTCATGCTTGCAATAAAGCGTTCAGAACATCCTTCACAGACCTGATCCTTTCGGTGGAGTCCAAAAATATACTATATAAAGGAAAGGCGGTAAGCACAAATTAAGATTCAATGGGATACGGTATGGAACAAACATCGTATAGCTAGATTAAGACAATCAAAAGAACTTTTGAACAAAAAAATGGCAAAAACCTGCCAGAAACGGATTGTGACAGGAGGAATATGTACAGGTCATTGCAGACTAAGCAAAAATCGAGAAAACATCGATCTAGAGATAAATGATGAATGTAGATTTTGTGAATCTGCATAAGAAACACCACTGCATTAATTTTATTTAAATGTTTCATCTCATTTGTATATACCATTAATATGACATTTTGTTAAGACATTTGATCATCTTCGGGTATGATAACGAATTGAGAAAAATTTACAATTTAAGAAATATATTCATTTTACATACCAAAACAAATGATTCGCATGTATTTTTATTGTTCATATATTCAATTAACTGGTGGTGGATAAGTGTAGGTAATAACAAGTGTTAATTGTTAAATCCCGATAATTTTTGGAAGTTCACTAATGTTATGAATGTAAATTTTTATAATGTCTTAAAAATAATTTTTATACTGAGAATATTAAATTCTTCGTTATAATCTGTCTTATTATAGCAATACCTTTTATGGTGGTAATTCAGTTGAACAATTTTCCGTACATGAAAAACTCAACTTAGAATCGAAGTTTGAATAGCACGTGTTATACGCAACAACTGTGTCATTGCATTATGCCTTGATGCGAAATAACATATGAAATCAATTAAACTTTGGACTGTTTTATTTATATAGTTATTTAAAAAATATTTATATTTTATCAAATGCAATTTTAATTATATATTTTACAATAAATATAAAATAATTAATTAAAGTTAGTATTAATAGGTATAATTACATTAGGAATATATTTATATATAGTTGTTTGAATATAATAAATTCATTATCTAACTCCACACTTATACTAATATTTATACGAGTATTTTAGTATTTTACTATAAGCTATAGTGAAGTGAAATGGTTGTTTTATCGTTTTCGCACCTCAAATTTGACCCCGGTCTTATTAAATAGTCTTAAAAATCGGTTTAGCAATTATTTTTTTTTTACTGCTAAATACCTATAAATAATTTTCATGCAGATAAATAAATATTCACATACTCCTGTGAAATGTATATTTATTATTTTTTCATTTGTGTGTTGATAATTGTATTCACATATTTGTTTAATTAACTGAATTAATATTTATGGTATATAAAAAATACATTTCATTTGAGAAAATAATATTTGCAATTATCTGTCTTTTTAGTTTGCAACATAATCAATCTGAAAAATGTATGTACCACCTACAAACAAATAAAAGTTATATTTTAATTGTACAAAACTAATTATAAAATACTTATGTGAAATATCCTTTTCCAGTCATTTTTTTTTTTAAATACGGTATCTATAGAAGAATGTAAAAAATACAAAGTAACAATTTATCTTAACGATACTTGCAAAATACAATAATAAAGTATACTATACTTATTTAGCATACCAGACGAATATATCTATAGTTAATATAACAAAACAATAATATAACAAAATTTCAATATAATTTTCAATTATATTTTACGGTGACATCATTTGTTTTTTTTATAATTTGCATACTCGTTTCTGCCAGTGTGTATATGTGTGTAAACAACTAATTAATAACGATGTTGATTGTACATATTATTTTATATTATATAATATATATTCATATAGCCATACGACAGATTTTACAAACATATGTCCATCGGATGCCAATATTTTATATTATTTATAACAATTGTGTATGCCAAAGTTAAAAAAAAACAATTACCTGCTATTGTTATTACATGCTTTTTTTTAATTCCAATTTTATATATGCAAAGCATTAGTGCTATGTTCAATTGTTGCGTTTTGTATGTTAGGTGTGTACATTAGTTTTGGTCATTTTATTTTATTTTATATAGCTGCGTTGTACGTTTTTCAGTTAATGGAATGGATTAAAATTAATCGATTGCTGTATATTGTATGTAGATGAAATGTAGGTGTAACAGTTTCATTAGGTTTTTAGCACAACGTTCCCTTTTGATATCAACCAATTTCTGGGATCAATCCGGAGTACATAGGATTATAGGTAGAAGAACAGTTGGATGGTAAATATATCGTATTATCTTGGAAGAATTTAGAAACATAACTGTTAGAATCTTTCCCATAATATATATTTGATGCAAAATGTGCAATTACTTACTGTGAAATCTATAATGATAACGTTTTCTGTTAAATCTGCATATATAATTCTACTCCAAATTTACTTGAGCCAATTTCATTGGCCATAATTTTATTTATTATTATTATATAACAAGTCATTTTGCAGAGTTATTGAATTTTTCAAAAAAAAAGTAAGCAAAACCTGTGTGTATATGCAAAATTATAATAATTATTAATGATCTCTTTAGTGATTTTGCTGATTAATTTAGATTCTATAAAAATTACTGAATATAATATTTTTGAAACGCTGCATACGACTATATCTTTGTTTTGACTGGCTCACCTTCAATACGGGGAAGCTATTGTTATGAGTTTATTTATATATATAGATTGGTAGGTTTCATTTGCATGGACTAAATTGTTTATGGTATTCAAATGAAACGGAATATTATTTTATCGTTGATTTGTATATGAGTAATATATAAATTTGTTCCCAATAAAGTTATACAATTATGTTGATTTGCACAAAATTTCGTAAAATGGAACATTCTATATACAATTAGTGCTCTATCATTAAATTATATACAATTTATTGTATTTCCAGCAAGATTTCTTTAACTAATTCAATCACAAAATTTTTGCTTAATTATTATTTAATTTAACTAATTGAATATGATGATTTAAAAATAATTAGTAATACCGAAATTGTGTCTAATAATGTGATAAATTTTAATTAACTAAATAAAACAACAAAATTATGTTGCAGTTGAGCGAGTATTGGTTAAAAAAAATTTACTTTTTTGTTTTAATTGTGCCATAAAATTTCATTGTTTGTAGCTTCGAAATTATTGTAGCAACATTTAGTTGTATTGTTATATGACACTATTTAGCATCATAATAGTGCAGCGCAAAAGTGGAGAATTAATAAAAATACCTATTATAATCCATAAAATTAAATCCATATTTATTACCAAAACTTATCGTAATGTTAATGTAATGTTAGATGAAGCAAATGTAATGTAATTAAGTATATAGATCAAGTTAAACAGCTGTAATCGAAGATATGTATCGGCATAAAATATTCATCAATAATATTAGTATCGCAATAATAACGACAGTAAAATACACAATTTTTCTATATTTGTTAGGTTGCTGAGATTCAATGATATTTTTTTTTTGTCACTGGTGGTATATGATCCATTTTCAATCCCAATCTAAATAAGTGTATGGTTAATACTCTTGTCTATACTAAAAACAAAAAAAAGTAAAAAAGGTTGACGATTACTTTTATGTGCTATAATATAATGACCATAAAAACTAATATATTCGCAATATTAAACCGCATATATATGATATAGCTCTCTTACATAAACATACTTAAATCTTAAATACACTTGGAAATAAATATGGCATAAATTATACTAAAAAATATAAAAAATAAATTGTAAATATTTTTATTTTTAAATAAAATTAACTATACATTATTAAATATTATTAATATAATATTGGTAAAGTATTGTATATGATGTTTATTGTATATATCAATTTTAATATTTAACTTAATTATTATTATACATTAAAATTTGTGTATTTGAACGTTATAAATATATATAAGATTAGAGTTTATTGATTGTATTTATTAACTATTTAAGAGTTATCTTATCTTAAATACGGCAATGAACACAAGTATCAACAGATTTATAGTAAATGTATAAAATAATGAATAATTTTTTTTACATGTCTCAAGTGTCTTACCATAAACAAAAAACTATACCGTAGAATTGCAACCAAACAAATAAAACTCTTCATTATATAATAATGTTGTAATCTATAGCGGCATTAACCTTCCCAATTTTTTTTTTCTATTTTCAATAATAGGTCAGTATATTTACAAATTAATTTGTTTACATATTTATTTTCATAACATCATCAACTACAATAGTATAAAAAATTCATTATTAAACATAAACATTTATATAAAAATAGTGATAAATTTAAAAGTGTTTATAATTACAATTATATACGCACACAGCAGACTAGACACGTGTGTGTGTGTATATATAAAACTATATATATACAACCTGTGTCCCTTAATAAACGCGTGGCAGTGAATTAATAAACCGTAAAAATAAAAATTACATTTTCATAAAAATCATGGTATTTATTGCAAAAAAAAATCGACCATCATCAACAACAACGATTTGCACACGTTCAACAAGTGAATCAAATGACACATTTTCGATGTCTTCGGCTGATGCAAAACGGTTTTCATTCATAATTCAAATGAAGTTTAGGGTATTGAAATTAATTGATCATCATTTAATTGATGTTGAATTTATCTATCGTATATAAACCAGTCGATTAATTATTGTTTTCGGTATTCCAAGCTCCATTACCGCATGAATATGACTGAAGATTATTTAGAAATTTTCACCAAATCACACAAACTATTTCAATGTTTTCTTCAGTAAATATGGTTGCATCGACTCTGAACGTGTTCACCATCAATTCTATAGCTTCTCTGCCGTCTGTGAATCATCAATACCATTTAAAAACATTTGCTTTTAACATACAATTATCACTTATACGCTATTTCACACGCAAATCATATACGTTTGAGGAGTATTTTTTTTATTTTACCAATTTTAAAATATAAATATTCGTTCTTTGTTTTATATTAATTTTTCAAACCGACACACAAAAACAGTTGTAACTTTATGTGTTATATTTTCATTGCAGCTGAAAGTAATGTCATGAAATTTTGACCGTTTATTGTGGAACATTCACAGAGCTGGTATTCTATGGATTACATAGCCATTATTGCTATTTATTATGAGACAGCTGATGTATAATCAATTTTTTTTCTGTTCATACCTACTATACGTGTTTGTGTATTATGTACACACATTTGAAGAAATTAAAAAGTGAAATTAATATTACATATACCATGAAATTATAATACATAAAAACAGCGTTCCAAGTTCGTATTAGAAATCCAAAATAATAAAAACAAACCAATACTTAAATATACATTATAAAAAAAAAATGTATAATATCTTATAATTTTGTTAGACACAAAAAACGGAAAAAAAAAATGTAAACGTAACGCCATTGTATTCATATCATTTTTTATTTAACTGGAAAGATTTTAGTAAGTCGCATTTCTCGTAATATATATACAACAACAAATTTTGTTAGTCAAATGAATTAATGGTGGTGGAATGGTAAAATAAGATATAAATGATGTCATTGATTACTATACCGTCTTCTTAATGCGCAACGTCTTATCATCATCATATATATTTATACTTCCCTCATATCATAATAATATACTATAAAAAAATTTATTGCCATATTTTATTATTGAATTATTTGCCACTTATTAAAAATTTAATATTAGTTTACTATTAATGTTTAGCTCTCACTTCAGTTATATATAGATTCCGACACTATCAATATATAAAATAATTGCGATTTTATTTTATTATTATTATTATTGTTATTGTTATTATTATATCATTTATTTATCAAATAAATAAGAATGATCAACATTATAAATAAAATAAATGAATGATTATTTTACTGGTACAGACAAGTTTTTATACGTTCAATGTGGTGTATTGCAATAGAAATATTATATAAATGTGATAATACCTTTGAAATAAAATATGAGTATTTGTAATTTTGTGAATATATACGCCGCGATACAAAATATATTATAAGAGGGATTCCAAATGTGTATAATTGTATGCGCGATATATATGTATTCGTTACTACTGTGTACACAGATACATTATATAAAAAAAATATATATTTTATTGA
This sequence comes from Bibio marci, assembly GCA_910594885.2. NCBI lineage: Eukaryota > Metazoa > Arthropoda > Insecta > Diptera > Bibionidae > Bibio > Bibio marci. The sequence continues at coordinate 19,794,490 of OU343117.1, read as the reverse complement.
GACATATACGACGACGACGAATATAATATTAATTCCATATATGTGAGTAGTAAATGGTTGAAAAAGAGCGAAATCATATGGACGGTTTTGTAAGAACTGGGAATTGCGTGATAGAGATTCGGTGGTCAGTTTTCATTTTCAGCTATATATAATATTTAGTTTCGAACCGGCTTTCTAACTCTACAACACGCGCGCAGGTAACATTTTTATCGATCCGTTGTTTTTTTTCTTTTTATTTATTTATTTTTTTTATGGTGAAAGAATATTAAAAGTGCATAAAATAATTTTGTGTTTGTGAAAATTTATTAAAACGAAAAATACTATAAAAACCAAACTAAAAAAATTGTGTGGTAAAATATAAATTCAATTTGTTTTATAAATAAATTTTATAAAAAATTAATATTGTTTATAATATATACAACAGTGATTTGTATATATTTATGTTTTAACATTTAATGATGGATCCTGATGAGGATCCATCATCAGATTCGGCACATGATGGTGGTGGTGGCGATGGCGATGGCGGTTCAGATAATAATCGTGGTGTGGGTGCCGAATCACCAACTACGTCCAAAGAAATCTTAAGTCCGACACGACGTTTACGCGATAAGGTATCTTATTATGAAAAAATATGGTCAGCCGGTGGTGGTAGTACAAAACGCACGGTTAGCGACTGCGACGAAACCGACGACGATGCATTAACAATTGATGTAAATGCATTCGAGAAACGTTTGAAGGAAGAAAGTGAACGTCGTTTATTTGAAAATAGTCCAAAAATAGAAATAAAATTACGTTCAACACCACAACCATCACCGAGAAGTGTAGACACCGGTGTAACAACTATTCCCATTAATTTACGTGCTACGCGATTAAACTCAAGCGGTTCCGGTGGTACCGAATCGTATGAAGAAAGTGTTGAACAATCCACCGAAGAAGGTGAAATAAAAGGTAATGCTCGAATATTTAAATTCGAAAAAGTTACAGTAAAAAAATCAGTTAAAGAAGTTACACTAACATCACCAATTAAAACCATTTCTTATCAAACAACCGTGAGTCGTACACCATTTGATGAACAAACAAATACAGCAGCGACGTCAACATCAACAACAACAACAACAAGAACAACAAGAACAACAAACATATCGCAACAAGATGATTCTGCTTATCAAACTTATCGTACAGGTGGTGGTGGTGGTGATGGTGATGGTGATGGTGGTGGTGGTGATGTTGCTTCTAGTACATCATCAACAACAATACTATCCGAACGTTTTCCGTCTGAAGAAAATATTATTGAAACTCGTACTCAACGTACACAATCACATGAAAAATTACATGAAATTAATGTTGGTAAAAGTACCACCATCAGCAGCAGTATTAGTAGTAGTGGTAATAATAATAAAATGAGGTATAAAATTGGTAGTTCAGGTAGTGAAGAGGGTGTTATCAATATTCCTGTTGCCGCTGGCAACAAAATAACGAAAAGACAAAATACCACTGAAAAAATTATAAGCGGTGACAGTGGTGGTGGTCACGCTGTTGATGATACCATCAGTCCAGATTGGTATAACGAATATAAAACACAAAGTTTTCAAAAAATTCCAGCTCGTATCGATATAAAAAGAACAAATTCACAAATGGATACTCATATCAAAGAAATTAGAGGTACGCTATAAATATTATTTTGTACCATACAAGACGTATTATTTTTGTAAAATTTATTGTAATAATATTGTTGCTGATATAAATATATTAAGTGTATGTGATGTGTTTGTGTGAGTGTTTTTGTGAGTTAGGCGAACATTTTTTTAAAAAAATAATAAATTATTGCAATAGTACAGAAATTAACCGGTTTTTTTTCTGATGTGCTAAGGAATTGGTGAATGCAATATGCGATAATATTATTATTTTTTTTTTCCTTTTCAAATCAATGCCGGTTTTAAAATCAACATTTTATTATAATACGCTATAATCTAATAATTTAATAATATTAAATTTAAAACCGAAACATTGTATTTTGTAATTTTTAAAGCACCACAAAAAGTTTTGAATTTTCGTTTTAAAACTTTAAATATATTATATTTTTATATTATTATATTTTATAATTACCGACTTATTAATATATAAACTATAAAATTAGTATAGTTTATATATTTTTTTATACGTTAGTATGAATTACTTGATAAGAAAAATAAATTAAACCATAGTTAATTTTAAAAATTAAAAATATTTTATATAAATATTTATATACAATTGTTTTTCCACATTATATAGATAATTTCTTATAAGTGCAAATATTTTATTTGTAAAATTGTGATAAGAAAATTGGTTTTTAATTAAGATAAATGTTTAGATGTTTAGCGATAATTATATGTCTGATTAAAAAATAATTTGCATTCCATATATAATAAATATAAGTGCTATAGATTTGTGATAAATTTTTCTTCAGTATACTTTATCTTTAATTGTATATTGTTTTCGCAGTTAAAATTATATTTGCGATGAAAATATTTCCATGGACGGCAATGTTCTCTTAAAAATTCCTCTAGCAAATTGAAAGTTGAAATCTTCTATCTATATAGATGTTATATTCTTATAGTGAAAATTTGAAAATAATATGAATGGCAGCTATTTAACGGAACGAGGGATATTTTTTAAATTACTTTATTTCTTTTAAAGTTAACGAAACTCAACAACAGTATAAGCGCCATCAATTCAATCGCAGAATACTAAGGAAATTATTACTTTTCCACAGAAATCTATTACTAAATTAATTGTACACCTGACTGATCTGTCTTGTTAATTTGTATAGAATTTTTTATGCGGGAGCTTTAAATGGAATTATGTATAGGTAATTTTTATGAAATTTACTTCAAAATTCATATCCTGAATTGTTCGACTGATCCAATTGCACAGCTGGTCAATGTGGATGAAATTTGGTACACTTGGTCAGCAATGGAATTAGCTGCTGTAACCACATTTAAAGCTCGCATGCCAAATTTTTCATTCATTAGATCAGTCAGATAGATGTGTTATTTTATTAGTTAGAAGTTAGAATGAATTTTGAATTAATATCATAGGCATAGGAATCAATAAAAATTATTTTGAAATTAATTAAGAAATGTAAATATTTTATCACCGCTTATTATACAGACAGATTATAGATTATTATTGGTATAGAATTTTATATGATTTATTACAATTTATTACATATATACAGTGTATTTTACGTGGGATTGTCAAGAGACCGAAAACGGTCGCTTTTAAAACAGACATAGTTTACTGAATACAGAGTCCACACACAGCAAATAAATTTTATATTGTTTCTTATTTTAAATTACATTGACAATTAGTCTTTTATCTAATCGTATATATTTATTTGACACTTCCACAATTATATTTATGTGTATAATTTAAACATGATTTATTAAAACTTCAAAATTCATATAATTTTAATCAATAAATAACTATTTTTTTTATTATTTGAATTTTAAATTGTTAAGAAATAATTATTTTTTGCTAAAATATTATAAAAATTCTATATCACAACATTTTTGAATTGAATATTTTGTGACTTATCTTAATTTATGCATTATTATTTTATTTCTGTGTCAGTAGAATTTTCTGCATAATTAACTATTTTTTTTGTTGCTCTTTGGTTCCGGGAAATTGTAAGAATTGCAAATAGTAATTTATATACTATTCTTATTGGTTTATATACGGATTATGAACTATGGCAAAAAGAAAATAATCACATAATTTCCGTGTTAACCTGTTAACTGTTTTTGACGAGTATACTCGACATGAAAAAAATGCAAAATTTTGCGTCAGGACGAGTATATTCGTCATGAGTAATAAGTATTGACAATTTGCAAGACACAATTTTTATTCGAATTTTCCAAAGATGTCATTGAAACAGTATATTGGCCATGAGTAATAAGTGTTGACAATTTAAGATACACATTTTCCAAAGAGATCGAAACAATTAACTGGTTAAATAAATTCTATATTTCATGAAATATACCTGTTTTTTTGTAGTACAATACTATTGTTTTATAGTAAATGAAAACTCAATATTATATTCAATTAGAACTTTTCATATGCAAAATAAAAATTTATATTTACTAAAATAGAAGTATATGTGAAACACGTCAAGTTACATTTATAGAAATTATTAATGCAATTCTCTCATATTTACTTTTTTTATCATTGATATATTATTATTTAAAAACAGCAAAATTAAAATATGTATTTCTATAATTAAATTCATGAATTATTAAATAATATGCGACTTTGTATATATGTTTTACATAGAGAGAACATTATGACTTCATTCATTCATTATACTATGTCAGATATTTATATTAGCCATTATAATAAATTGAAGGTTTTATAACTCGGCTCACCTTCATAATTATTGTTATTTTATTTAATATGTTTCACACGGTTTTTGTTTAATATAAAATTCATCCAGACACAAATAAAAACCCACTTTGTATACTGAATTTAGATATAATAAATATTTGTATATGGTAAATTAAATTTATGATATAATTGCGGAATATCTATTCTCTCATATTGTACATTTCGAAATAATAATTTTTTTGCAATAAGCGTAACGGATAATACAAATTGTGACACATTTTAAATGTCAATCTTTTTTTACATACAACAATTTTGTGTTGATCGGGTTACGTCCTTAAGTTTTTTTTGTCCACGAAGAACGTATAGTAAATTGCTAAGTTTTGTTTTCACATAGGTATATTTTTCAAAATTCACCGGTGTTAAAAATTTACATATGGAGATTTTCCAAAATGCTCACATAGTAATTTACCAGCTTGACTGTAATGTTAGGTGGCGGGTTGACTCTAGCGCTATGTATGTGCAACCAACCTGTACATAGTTCAATTGGTAGAGAATGAGGAAGGGTGAGATTTTTTAGGCCAAATGCAACAAGTGAGCTTCGGTGAAAAGTGCAGATATTAAAATCTGCATTATATAAGCGCTTCTATAGCGTACGCAAAAATGTATAAAATAACATAATTTTCAAAGTGCCTTCCTAAATCAAGTATATCGAGTTAGAGTGAAAATGAAAAACGCAAATGTACATTTTTTGTCATGGGCGCTTCAAATATAATACATAAAATCCACAAGTAATATGTTCAATATATCAACCAACTAATTGTATTTGCATGTGAACAAGAAATAGGATTTTCATTTATACATTTATTTGTATTCACTTATTCACTAATTTTTTTTTGGTAGAGTTAGTTGCGAAGGCCTAGAAGAAGAATTCAGTTTTTAATATCGCTATATTTTTCTTATAACCTGTGTGAAATTAAACTAAATTATGAAAAAAAATGTGGGTGTTCACCGAATTAAATTTTTGCTGGAAAATCGACTTTTATGAATTATCATCTTTTTTGATTACGCGACATAGTTTTAACGGATTTCGATTTTTGTATACAGAATTTAAAATTATATTCAATTTCAAATCTTTCATAGCAGACATTTTTTAAATCGATTCACACTTTCAAAAGATATGATCGATTTTCCAATCAATGGCAGAGAAAATTTGTGGTATAAAGTGAATGGTACAATATACAGTACCATTATTTCATACAAAATGTCATTCAAATGGAAAATCGGTAATAACTGTTGAACGTGTGTGAATCGATTTTAAAAATCTCTTTTATGAAAGATTGGAAATTGATTATAATTTGCAATTCTGTATACAAAATTGAAAATCCGTCAAAATTATGGTTCGTAATTAAAAAAATCGATGATAATTCGTTAAAGTCGATTTTCCGGAAAATTTAGTAAGTGGACATTCCAATTTTTTTTTTTTTTTCATAAGGTAGTCTACTTTCAACTGCGTATATCAGAAAGATATAGTGATATTGCAAATCTGAAAAGATTTTTTCACATTTCGCCACTGAGTAGAGTATATGATGGTAAAATTAAAATGGAAAGTGAAATATTCTCACCGCGTTTGAAATATATATGACTTTTTAATTTTCATATACGTATTTATAGTTTGCATGCATTTTTTTATCAATTGAATACTCATTACGCGTCAGCGAAACGATATTAATATCCAGAAATATATTTCAAGGTTGTTTTCTTTAGTTAAAACAATATATAAATTCAATTTTTTAATTATCCAAATATGATTTGAAATCCTGTGTTAAATTACTCGGTAGTTCTAAGTAATGGAAATTTTTGAAACTGAAATATATTGCATCTCATATTATGTAGACTACAATTTAAATCGTTAGAAATGTTCACATGTGTACATTCGCCCTATATCAATAAGTAGCCAAAAATTTGAGAAGTCACGTGTTAGCTATATTATATAAGTGCGTACTATTGCTACTGATGCCATATATAATATAATGTTTATATTCGATTGTTTGACACATACAGATGTTTCTAATGAATGTACGTATAACAGTTGAAATTAAGTAAATTTTACCGAGAAATTAATTAATTGTTTACAGAAAATTTTTGTTTGTTTGAATATATATTGGTAGATAAAATGTTAATTATTTGTATACAATCAGCTTTAGAACGGATTAATATTGATATATATGAAAATTTCATGATTAATTTAAAAAAATTAAATTTATATTTCCTTAATTTGTATATAAGGTGTTTTTTACATTTTTTTTTAAGAACGATACAACGATAGTTTTATGTAAAATATTATATATAAAACACATAAAAATTAATAAAATAACATGCCAAATTTTTTTTTTCAATGTAATAATCATAGCGTATTTGATTATTCCAATTTTAGGGTATACTTTTTCTGTAACTATTCGGGTGTTATTAAAAATTGGCCAAAACGAAACTAACCAAAAAGGTATTAAATCAAAAAATCTTATTGACCAATTCACGTAAATCTATTTCTCCATCGTTGAATTGTTTTCAATGATTACAATTCATTCATTTTACTCTATCAGTGTCACACAATATTTTTGGTGAAAAAATCATTTAATGTGACATATATAACAATAACAATATTATTACCTTACAACGAATTTTTATATTTGTCTGCAATTAACGATCCTCAGACACCAAAAATTGCGATCGAACTAATTGTAATATTAAATTATAATTCTTAAATAATGAAATGAGAAATGAGTGGAAAAATGTATTACCCAATTTAAAAATTGTTTTTTCGTTAATTCTGGAGTTTTATTTTCCAAAATGTTGTAGAATATTTCAAAGGAAAATGGAATTGTATTGCCAGCGAGCATAAATGAAACGTTGATGTTATTTTACATTTAGTATACGATTATTAGCTAATATTGCTTGTATTATAAACAATTATAAATTATTTCGATTGAGTCGATTCTTTTTAATTAATTTAATGTATTTTATATGAGCAGATTTCCGGATGGCTTCGTTTTCAAATGGTCTTTCGTCAGTATTTAACACAAACAATTTAAGGAAGGTATGTAAAATAATTACAATGTTGATCGCTTTACACAAGGAACGACAATGTCTTTACAGACACACACACACACACACTCCTGACGAAGTTTACTATTTTTCATACCAGGTGCGTCCCATTGTGGCATCGTCTTCATTATTTCTAAATAAATGGATGATGGAGTACAATGATGCGAATGATACACAGACCATATGCGGTTTATTTTCAATTAATAATTTACGACAATATTGTTTATTGCCGTAGCTCTCTTATATTAAGATGTTGACAGAAAAACTTATTTCAAATGTAAAATAAAAATATATACAATATTCCTTAGCGTTGTTTGAAGTGTTGAACCGTTTTTTTTGGCACTATTTCTTTGCAAAGTAATTAATTAACTATATATTATATATGAAGAAAAAAAAACCACCCTATAAAATACAATGTTTATTAAAACACTATCATTGAGTTTGATCAATTATAATTCAATTATATAATTAATTTATTATTATTTAATTTTTTCTGTCTACATATTTATTAATTATTTGTAAATTGCGTAACGCAATGACATGACTGAATTGTTGTTTATATACAAATTTATAATGACATTTTATTTTTTTTATATATATACATTAAAATCGATTATAATAGATGGAAAATTGAATTTTCTTAACTTAACTTTGGTTGTTAGCCAATTTTAGGTGTATAACAAAAAAACAAACAAATACGTCTTCTCTCTATACATAAAATGGTTTCAATTTTATAATAAAATGTATTTTATTGTATTTATTTACGATGAAAATATGATATTTTTCATGTGATGTAATTTTGTATTTTTTTGTTTCGTTCTTCAATTTTATTGAATAAATACACGCACATTTATATATATATTTAATAATATAATATATATGAACGGTCGCACACACGCACATCATTAAAATAAAGAATTAGGTCACCAAATTTTTTTTATTTGATATATATGCGCGTTTGTTAATATATATACTAAATATCATTATTATTATAAACTATGTAATTTAGTTAGAGACTATGTTTGTTAAAAAAAAAATTAAACTAATTCAAAAAAATATAGTACAAATAACCAACGTTTTTCTCTTAACTTTGTTTAAATAATATTAACATTTAAGAGTGGTACACACACACACACCCAAGATATATATCTTTAGATATAATTATAATTTTATGGTTCTTTCGATATATAAAAATAAATAAATAAATAGAGAATGAACGTACAGATAGTATTTTTTTTTATTGCTATTATATTTTTTTCACACCAAATGACATTCAATTAAATTAAAAAGTTTATTTTTATTGGTATTAGGATAAAAAAAAATTTAAAAAAAGAAACCACTTGAATTTTTATATTCAATTCAATGTGTGTGTGTGTGTTTGCTTGTGTTTATATTTTGATAATAATATATAATTTATATAATCGTTAAAAATAAAACTAAAAGTATATTTTTTTCTGTATTTTTGAGTTCAAGGTTAATTTCTTTCTTTTTCTGTTTTTATATTAAATAAAAATTTGATATAATATTATTTATAAATATTTACGCATATCGTCACATCATATGCGGCGATCACCACACCCTAGATATTTAGGTTTTAGACTATATATATTTATCTATTAATATATATATTAATTATAGATTTCAATGGTAAAAATATATGTTTTGATATATTGTTTATAACAATATATTGACTTTTCTTTTCATGCATACATCGGTATTTTGTAAAATCATCCTAAACAAAGATGATGTGTGATATTTTGGTTTTTTTTCCATACTTACTATTTACTACGCAAGTATTATTATATATACATATTGATTTTTCACCTAATCAGCTGTTTTCAACTAAATATTACTAAGATATGAAAACTAAATTATAATTTATTTACCTTTTTATAAGTTATATTAAATTGAAATTGAAATTATTGGCAAGTTCTTAGTTTAATATTTATTTGCTATATATTATAATAAACGTGCACTCATTTTACTATAATGCGTGCACGTGAATTATAACTATTTGGCAACACAAACAAATGGAAAAATCAATAGTTTACAAGAAATACACTCATTTCTACGCATATTTTGTATTTAATATATTTAATTTGATCACCAACATTACATTAAAATAATATAATCTGAATTCTGATTAAGCTTCCATTTCTGTTATATAATAGTAGAAGAGGTTGTTATATAATTTACCCACTTTAAATTGAATATGTCAATATATATAGAGAGAATAAAACATATTTTCCAATATGTTTTATAATTTTTGGACGAAAAATTTATATTGAAATGTATGTGATATTAAAATAAATATTGCATATAATCAAATATATACAACCTCTGTTCGACAAATAACCGGTAACCGAATTAAGAAAATAGCCAAAAATTATGTCACTGATGAGAATGTTGTTGTCATGACTATATGGTATATGGATGGTGATCGATGATTGTTCATTGCATTCAATTGATTTCCTTTTATCGCCAAATGACGTTATGGACATAGAAAATATATTTTCATGAAGTTAAATCGTGCAATAATCACAAACTGATTGGCGCTCGATGATGAATATCAATGACCAGATATTGAAAAATACACTAAAATAATACAAAGCATTAATAACTTGAAAGAAATTCTTTGTGGATAAATAGCTTTGGAATTGTGTTTAACAAGTGAGAATTGTTTTTATTTTTGACTTCCTCATAAATGTGATTTTGTTTTGTTGATTTTCTTCATTCATCAATTTGACGCTTAATTCCTGGATCGTATTGAAAACAACGCATGTGCCATCAGCGCAATTACAATAGTTTTTATAAGACATTATCATCACTACCAGCGCGTTCATAATGGTTTCTTTGATTCGGTGAAATTGTTCATCATCAGACAATTAATATACAATGGAATAAATATTAAATTTATACACTAATTTTTTCAATTAAAATCTCATGAATTGTTTTTTTTTTGGGTATACAAAGTTTAATTTTTGACATAAATCTCAATAAATATTTCTTATTATCCTTCACGAAATCACGTACGATTTAATCGTTGTTGATTGGTTGATCTTAACTTTCCTTATATTCACTTGCTATCTATATATGCTATCTTTGAATTGTCGATGCTCTGCTCAAAAACTGATGTTTTGAATATAAATAATTATTATCATAAGTATTTCGGTAATATTTTTAACAATTAATTAACTTAATGTTGGTCCTTTGTTATCTTTATATATTTTTTGGGCCGATGCACAAAATAATACTGCCGCTGTTAATGCATTGTATATTGGCTTACACTGAAGAACATTAACAGTTTGTTTATGTTCGTTGACAATACATAAATCACTCAGCGGCCAGTAAATGGCGTTACCAGATCCATATATTAAAAAGTCATTCCGATTATTTTACGCACAAACGGTGTATTACGTAAAGACAAAATTATTTTATAATAATAAAATAAAAATGTTTTTCAACAAATATTCATAAATTTAATAATTATTTTTTATTTGTCTTTTTATTTATACACTTTATGGAAATAAAGATTATAAACACATACTATAAAATATAGGGTAAACAATCTATTGTGGTTTGTTTTATAAAAATCGAAAAGAATTCCTGCTGAAAAATGTTTACAAAAACTTCTGCATACTTTGTAAGAAACAGGAATTAAATATTTACTAATTGTAAGAAGCAAGTTATTAAATTTTTTAAACAGTCACAAATTTTAAAACAATGTAAGAAAAAAAGTAAGAAAATTTTTAGTCATCATTTAGTTCTTAAAATCACACATGATCCGTAATACATATAGTGTCTCCTATATATAAATGTTATGTGCATTTATTATCAAAATTACTCGTTAAATAAGATAAGATTTTGACAATTTTTTTTATAAATATACAAAAAAAAAAAGCAAAAGTCCATAATCAATTTAAAATAAAGATAATGGAGAGATTAGCGATTATAGGAAAACTAGCTTTTTGTCATTGTTTTTTTTGCATTTGTTTCTGATAATTATTGTTAACAATCTTAAAACCAAACAGAAAATATTTAAGTATGTTCTCATTAATTTTTTTTAAAATCTTTGATACTATCATTTATTATTATTTATGGATGTACGTGATATATTAATTGGAATTGTAAATGTGTAAAGGTATACTAAATCACAAAGTTACCGTCTAACTTTTTTGCACACAGAACGTTCTACAATATTAATCACATGTTGAACTTATTCTTTATCATTTTTTCTATTTCATTTCATTTCAAAATAAAAAATGATAAATTTTAAATTCAAAATACTAAATATTATCCACATTTTCAAATCCATCTGGCATTTTGTTCCGTGCACGATTTTGATCTATAGCAATTTTTTTTTCAAATTCTTCATAATTTTTGAAATGCCTATCACTTATTCTGTGTGAATTTAATAGAACATATTTCAAAAAAATAATATAATCTTTTATTTAAATAAAAAAAAAAATACGATAAAAACAAATCTTTTTAATAGGAAAAAAAAAATAAATAAACAAATAATAAAATAAAAAAGTGCAAAAATAATACTAATAATATTTTACTTTGAAAGCTAAATTGAGATTTTTATCTATATTCATATCCTGCAATAAAGTGACTAACGCCTACTGGAAACATAAATTTAATTAATTTAACTATTAGTGGGGGTGCATAAATGCTAATCAATTGTGAAATACTATCTACAATTTCACAATTTAAATACTTACTATTGAAATTACTCAACTGAATATTATATCATTCGTTCCTTTGTGATATAAAAAGTGCGTATCTTTCGCTAAAACGGAGTTATGACTAAACAAAAAATTTTCATTTACAAATAATATCTAATTAATGGATATTTACATTTTGTCCCAATTTATTCACACCCGCACTCCCAATTATTTCACAAGGAAAGAGTTTATATTTGTTACATTTGCAAAACATTTTATACTGAAAATATTACTACAATATATTCCATTTTTTAAAAATGTGGACGCTGTTGATGGTATTTATTTATAATGAGGGATTTTTTCTATTAAGTTTTTATTTCAAAATCTATAATTAATTTAATTTAAGCTTCTTGACTATTATTTTCATTTGAAATTTATTTGTATCGTATTTTTTTAACTGCATCTTAATAGTTATGCCTTTGTACATATTATGAGATGAAAAACGAAATATATATTTATGATGTTTTGAATGATATTTAAAATTCCAGCTTTATTTAATTACTCAAATTGAAAACTCATGAAATGTAATATATGCGCCAATAAAATTTATACAGACGTCATTATAGTTTGTTTATGGCAATACAAATAAACGCAATTTGTGGAGTAATTTAATATGTTTTATTTTATTTATAAATAAAACTTTGTTAAATGTTAAATTTAAATATAAAAAAATTGTCAGTCTGATACAACAGCACACGTTGAATACAATATGAAATGTTTAAACATTAAATTAATTATATTTTGTTGCAAAAAAAAAGGTATATGCAATTTTTACGTAAAACTGATTACAATTGTTTTTTTTTCATCATAAATACGAGTAATTTATATCACGTTTATTGTATAATAAAGTTAAAAAGTTAACTAAAATATATATTTTTTATATATTGTTTTCTATAACTTATATTATAAAATCAATACCTGGAACAACTATTTATAAAAAGAGTATTATAAATATATGTATTTTATATTGTTATAAACTACATAATCCCATATGCATTCCATAATATCTATAGTTATGTAGAGTAAAATAACTGGTTAATGCCTGTATTATAATAGGTGTGTATACATATGAAATGTCGATTGAAATTTTGCCTGAAATGTGGATTTATTTGAGCAACACAATGAATGAATTTAGTAATGAAAGTATTGCTGACTTCTTCAAAGTGTTATTAGGAGTGTCTGGGCTTCATCGATCACCAAATATGTTTGGTTTTACAACATCTGATCGAACATTATCATATGATAGATCAAAATCACTTCCGTTTCTGCTGACTCATTCTAGTTGTTGGTAACAATCTTCAGGGTTTTTACAATTCTGCATCTTTGAAATTTTGTGGTTTTCCAAAGCCTTTGTTATCGATATCTAAATCACTACTTTTGAAGAGCCTGACCAACAAACGTCTACATTTTTTTTTTGAGCAGGTGTGATATGCATACCATAAACCTCATATAAACGTCATGTACTAACCATCGATAAATATCCGCAGTCGTTTTATTCAAATGAAAGAACACTAACATAGCGTGCCGCAAAATCTCAGCATTTGATACAAAACTATTTTTTTACGATTATTGATTTAATATCACTTATATATGCCCGTTTACCATCCAAAAAGACATATTCATTATAATTATTGACACAATAACCATATGAAATCGACATGTCATATGCATAACACATATAATTCGAATATAAAATGTAATATAAAATACAAAATACCTTCGTGAATAAAATACCTTAAAATGGTAAAAATTTGTATTTGAATATATATAAGATTTATTGCACATTATACATATTCCTGGGTGCGTGCTAAAAAGCGTGTCTACGTGTACCAGGAATAAAGGGAATTTTTATATTGTTTTTCAACTATAACTATAACTATACAAATAATAATCAGTAAATTTATTTAAGCTACAAAATTACGGTAACCATCGAAATTTATTCATTCTTTTAAATTTATTTGTTTATATGTTTTTACGATATAAAACGTATATTATGTGAAATATAAACTGAATCGTTTGATTTTGAAAATGCAAATATTATATATTCATACAGTACGAAATGTATATAAATTAAACGATTTATAATAAACTTCGTAAACTCGTATATGAAATAATTTTTTCTTTGAATTTTGAATATAAGAAATTATTTCTTTATATTGATATAATTATAACAACGGAGACATCGATTTATTCGTTATCGAAATTAAAACAGGATATGTAGAGAAAATTTGGAAAATATTTAGCGTTTAATTAATAATTTTGGCCACATGTAAACAAAATATATGAACTCATATAGGATTAATTGGTGAATTGTGTGGGTGAAGTAATTTATCAATTTGCCATTATATTTATATGAATATATTGAACCTGATGAAAAATAATTGTATACATAAGTATTTGTTTATATAATAATGCCATTATAAACCTATACGAAATTCGAAATCGATGATAAAATAATTAAAATGTTAAGATGCTTGTAAGGAAATTACGCCTCTATGTGTTTTATTTTCAAGGAAATGCATAAACAGTGTTCTTATTAATTCTTATTACAAACTTGTATACACGATTTCATCAATTGGTCATGTTCTTGAAATCTAGTCTACCTGGGAATCTGATGTTCGTTATCAATTTCAGGAAAAGTTTCATAAATATTCATATATTATACAATCCTGCATTTTAAACCATAATTTACCAAATTCGATCAAGATTAATAAGAAATACACAATTTAAAAATGGTTCAAATAAAAATCTTAGATGAAAAGAGACTTCTTTTTTTTTTTTGCCCGATTGAAATAAGATAATATTTGTTTTAACAAATATATTTATTATAAATATTGATTCTCTAATAATACAATTTATTTTATTTATATGGATATAATACTACGAAACGGGTTAGTTGTTAACCGTTTAGGAAATTTGTATTAACATTTATGATTATTGCGATAGATTAATCTTTCCTATATAACAAATATAAAGAAACTTTCTAAACACATGCTGGTTGTTTTGCATTCAAATATCCATATAGTTGTAGTTACACCTGCGTAAATTTATATAATAATACCAATTTTTTTTAGTTCAAACCTTTTGAATATAAAGTGAAAGATTTCTATAAAAAATTCTAAAAATGTTGATAAGTAAAAAAACGGGTAAACTCAACCGAAAGGTTCTATTTTAATTTCCATTATAATACTTTATATAGCAAAATTTGATACACTTCAAAAAATAATCATAAAACACTTTTGTCTCTAACAATTTTTTTTTGAAAATACATTGGAATGGCTTTCAAATAATTAAGTACAGATCATCATCATTACAATATATTAATTTTTCCATAAATGAATTCAAGCATACCTTATTCCAGCATAAGCTCAATATAATACTTTGTTTAACAACCTAAAATTGGTAATGTTTATTTCTTTTAAATGTTGTTATTTTTAGTTTTACGTCAAAATAAAGCAATTCTGTAATGCCGTAGTAATTGACGGTAAATCATCCATAAAATTACTTTGAAAATAGTTCTGAACATTTTATTACAATATCCATTTTACAAATTATTATATAAAAATATTTTTGAAAGTGCTTGCAAAATTTCAGATATCAATAAATTTTATATTTGGCAGTCATTAAAATTCAATAAAACTTTTGACTTATTTGTTAAAATGGAGATTAGTGAATTTCGATTGATGATTATTGTTGATGGGTTAAAAAAAAACATCATGGTAATAAATCCAGAGCTTGATTAATGATATATCTGAACTCCGATTAGGTAATTAAAATGATTCATCAGAGGTTCATACAAGCACAAAAATAACGCCTCATATGAACATCACAATTTATCACCTAAACCCATGATATTGTGTGGGTATCAAAATATCTAACAACTTATAAATTGCATTCAAAAAATTTTAAAATGGATTGAATAAGAATATAATTATCTGAAAAATAAATTCGTATATTACTAATTATTATCACTTTTCGCTAAAACACCTATAATTCAAGTGAATTATGAATTATTAGTTTAAAAATTAAATTATGCATAAGAAAAATTATATAGACAATTTATTTAAAATATTTTTATGTTATTTTTTTCTGTTACAGAGGAACAAGAGCGAGTGCAAAAGAAGACATTTGTGAACTGGATCAATTCTTATTTAACCAAGGTAAACATCTTTTATATTTAATAATATTATAAATTCTTTATTTGACTTGGTTTTATATTATTTTCCATATATTTTATTTGTGTATGCATTTTATTTTAGCATTTTGTATATTTATATTTAAATTTTGGTATAGTGTGTAAAGAATCGTTTTGACGGCGATGTGTGATAAAACTTAGTGTGCGACGTGTCTTATAGCGTCTTTGTATAGATTATTATATAATGTGCCACAAATAAATCAGTATATATTTTGTTTTTAACGCCATTTGCTGCCGTAATTTAGCCATTAATTGATTTACCATATATATTTATATGACTTTTAACCAGAAAAAATGTTTTCAGATTACAATATAACTATGTTTTTCTGGTAGCCAGATTTGAAAGTAGATTACATTTTGGAAAAAAAATAAGATTGTTCACTTACTATATTTGCCGGACTTTTATAAATTATCATCATTTTCATTTACAAGCCATTGTTTTTTGTGTGAAATAATTATACTGTAGTATTCATTTTTTGTGTGTTTACACTTTATACAGTATCAAACATTTCTTCAAATTTTCACTTACATCGAATGGGATTTTATCGGCATTTCATTTGAACGTTTGAAGTGATTTTTAAAATCTCTTCTATGATAGTTTGGAAATTTATTATAATTTGCAATTCTGTATACAAAATGGAAATTCTTTAAAATTATAGTACGAAAGTAGATAATTAATAAAAGGTGGTTTTCTGTAAAATTTAGTGCGATTAACACCTAGATTTTTCATAATGTAGTCTAATTTCACCTGGGCTGTAAGATAAATATAGTGATATTCTAAACTGAATGCTATCTCATGGGCTTCGCCACTGATAAACACCTTTATATACAATACAATATTATTTTTATAATGGTTTTAGATTGTCATATACCGATACGAGTATTTATTATTTTATTTTATATACCACATTTTTTGCTACTAAATTCATTTCTTTCATAAAGTGACATGTTTTATTTTTGAATTTTTAGTAATATATTTTAATATATTCCAATTACGTATTTAAGCTAGGTAAAATTACCACCTCATGAACACCATTTGTAAACAATCACACCTATACGCTACGGTACGAAAAATCTAGGTTATGGCTTAACACTAGAATTTTGATGGAATTACTTCTTTTTCGCTTCAAAATTTGCAGGTGTTTTCGATGACCATTCCTGTTGATTGGTAATTGCAAGCAAAGTAACCTGTTAATTCTCTGTAATTAATTCATAGGACTATACTGTTCAGTCTTAGAGCCCCCTTAGTATAGTTAATAAATTGAAAAATATTACAACCAGAAAATTTTCTGAAAAAACGTTCTTTATGAATAAACAATCTTACGTTTGTTGATAGTTTTCACGGGGTGTTTAATTTTTTTTCATAGAATTGCAAAAATTAATAAATTTTTCAATCTTTCGAAAAATACATACGTTCGGAAAAATGAATATTCGCTAAAACTATGGCCTGTAATTAAACAAGTTGTTCATAAAATCCTAGTTTATCAGCTTCTTTATTTCCTTCATGACACCCTCATCCCAATAAGTTTAATCCTTTTTTGTTTCTGTCAATCAATTTATTGATACATTCTTGGGACAATTTTCTTTTGCATTTGTAACTACTTAGTGAGCACAAGTTGGCTGTATGACATTATATAACTTCCAATATAGCCATTGTGTATTGTCACATTTACAGCTTATAATTCTGAACAGTCGTGTATTCTTTACTGAGGTGTAAGTGCATGTGACTTACCTGTGCACACTTTAAATAACTTTTTCCATTGTTGATTCATCGGTAAACCATTTTTGGACATCAACCATCAATCCTAAACTATTTAAGGTTTTCATTACATATCCCTCTTCATAGGGATGAAAACACTGTACGTAGTTATTTTTACGTGTATTTGGTCGAATAATTCATCGTATATATATTTGTATTGATTCTGGGTCTTGCAGACACAGATCAAAGTGTGTTTTTTTTATTCACAACATCTGAAACATCAATTATTATCGCTTCTTGGCTTTGCAAACACATTTTATACAAAAAGATACCCTACTGGTTTTTGAGATATGGCAGTATTGCATCATCTTACTCATTGTTAGTAATTTTATTTTTTATATATATGCTGACTCATATAAAGTCATACGGAGCTTTTATAAATAATTTTCGATAAATTGTCATAAGTTTAATTTTGTGAATTATCCTACAGTGAATTTGTGTTGCCATGAATTAACCAGATACCCATTTGGTCACCGGTTTTGTTCACACCATTTATGAATTTCACCCTTATATACAATCACATCTTTTATTTACCTTCCCATTTATTATTTAATTAAATATAATTGTTGTCTGCGAACATTAGCAGTTTTACCTTATAACAAAATATTATACATTAAAGGAACATCTAAAATGTTTATTGAATAGTCTATTTTATATGCGAACAAAACAAAGCAGATATGTGGGTTTGGTTAGTTTTTGTTAGAATTGTCATCAACTTTTTTTTAAATTTAATTTGTTTGCCGTTTTTATAATATTATTAAATAATACACGAATACCATAATTACCATATTATTTACAATAATGGACCGAATACATTTAAATGATAATCATTAAAAAGTAATTCTCTAATATATTCTTCTTCTATATGCAATACTTATTATATTATGTTCGTGTGTATAAATCAACTGAATATATAAATGATCTTCTATACTGGACAATTAAAGTCATATACATTTTTAAACAATCGCATAGAGATGAAAAAATTGTTTTGTGGTTCGTTTCGGTAAATATATGTAATAATATAACAATTATTCATTAATTATTAATTATTATAACTTTTACAATCGGACATTTGTTACACAATTCAAACCAAAATTAGCAAAAAAAATAAAAATAATAAATTGACTTTATCCACTTCAACTTGTGTTTCTTTCCAGACTAATTCATTCAAACAAAAAATAATTCGATTTTTAACCGCGACAACCATAAGATTGCTAGAATTCTGAAAATATCGACAGTTATATTACTTGGGAGACGCTCAATACGTAAAATACGATTTTTAACGAAAAACTGTTGGTCTTTTATAACCGTCTGACCATCAATCACAAAACCACAGATTACATGTTCTGTAATTATTATTGTTATTATTTTATGCATATTTCGGCTGGCAAAGGAAATGTTGAACGACAGCAGCATGTCTCAACGGTTATGGATGAAGTGTTGGTAAAATATACAAGAGGCAAATGTCATTCATAGATGCCAACAATGTCCTGTCCATATTTACAAGGCATACAAAATTGGTGTAAAGACAATGATTTTGAAAAATGATATAGAAACAAGTTAGACTAAAATTTAACTTAAGCAAAGTTAAAAATTGATATTCAATTAATTTTCATGCATTATCTATCAAATTAAATCTATTTCAATGAATATAATTTCATTTAAAATTTTAAATAATCAATCACATCAAAAATCGTATAATTATATAATAATACTTGTTTTGTGTAATAGTCTGAATTGAAGTGAATTGAAGTGAACTCTATATATTTACAATTATAACCATAAAAATAAATAAACCTTTTTGTTTTGTTAAAGCAAGTTTTAATTTTACAGTCACGAAACTTCACATAGTGCAGTAAAATAAAATAAAATAAATCAACTATCCTTTATTATTGTCTATGTAATATATTCAAAACTTTTCAACAACTTTTTAATAATTAACATTTTTTTAATTTTAAACAAAATAATATAGGATTAAATATATTGTAGGTTTGGTAAAAATACAAGACAATATATACACAGTGTGTCAATTAATTTTTAAGTCTGGTGTGATAAACCTCAACTAACTCAAACGATGCGTCCGTCCGTCCGTTAGAGGAATAACTTTTTTTTTTCATGTAGTAATGATGGAAGAAAAAGCTGTTATTAAATGTATCACAAAACTTGATAAAAGTGCCTAGAAAACAATTGCTGAAGCTTATTATTTAAATATTTTGAATAGTTTAATGATCAGATATATGATAATGCACCGTGTCAAATAATGTTTGTGGGTTCAATCATCTATCATATATCGTTTGATTTAACACCCTGTTAAGCAAATTACAATGAAGTTAACAAGGTGTTATTTTTAGAGTGAACTAGAACAATTATTAAGTAACTGTGGGAAGTGACAATTATTTTGATTAAAAAACCAAAATTTATGTTAATAACTTGTTTCTATTTCATATTATAGATCCAATCTTAAAAACTCTTTGACACATTGTTTAATTTTTGTTGTTGTGATTTTAAATAAAATTTACTCTCATAATTGTTAAGTGAACTTCACATTCATGTATTTATTTTATTTTATTTATGTAGTAAATACTGAAAAGGAACTTCTTAAAATGAAAACTATATATATTTCGATCCTTAACTAATTATAAAAAAACATTTGTTCATTTTTATTTTTCATATTTAATATTATTTAAATTAAGTTTAGACACGAACTTATTGTGTAGAAATTATTTTGTTATAGGTACATAAAAATATACAGTAAAATTCTATGTTAACTTTATTTTATTTTATTTTATTTTATTTCAGCGTATTCCACCATTACGTATTGATGATTTGATTTATGACCTCCGAGAT
The DNA here is from genome assembly GCA_910594885.2 of Bibio marci. Lineage (NCBI taxonomy): Eukaryota > Metazoa > Arthropoda > Insecta > Diptera > Bibionidae > Bibio > Bibio marci. Next base: position 19,773,498 of record OU343117.1, on the reverse strand, counting down.
GGTACAAAACTTTTAGCACTTTTAGAGGTGTTGTCCGGTGAAAAATTGGTATTTACTATTTATTTTGTTATAAAGAAAGAAATAAAATTTAAGAATTTAACTTTTGAATTCTTTTTTTTTTTTAAATTAATTTTCATTTGTAATTGTAGCCTGTGGAGAGAGGTAGAGTTTTACGCAGACCACACTTTTTAAGTAATGCAAATACTGCATTACAATTTCTTGCAAGTAAAAAAATAAAATTAGTTAATATTAATCCTGCAGATTTGGTGGATGGGAGACCACCAGTTGTGCTCGGATTAATTTGGACAATTATTTTATACTTTCAAGTAAGTACCCATATACTAATATATTTATAATTATTGAATAAAAGACACTTAACGATACCATCAATTCATTCAACATTCTAAATTATTCCATAAAAATAAATTAAATTTAGTGCTATTAAAATTTCCATTTTTTATCACATTGCAATAAAATCATTTAGTTCAAAAGCTTATATTTTTTTTATTATTATCATTACATTATTATTGTTATTATTTTGAATATACTTACAAAATAAGGTTTCTGATTTTATTTGCAATACATTGCTTTTTCTCCTCTATTAACAAGCTACGACGGAGGAGAATAATTTTAAATTTGAAGGAATATTCTCCGGTGAGTTTTGTAAGCTTAAACAAATTATTACTTCATATATTTTTACATTTTCAAGTCATATGTTTATGTGGTCGTTTAACATGCAAATATAATTAATAATATATTGTACTAAATATCGGGATAAATATAAAAAAAATACTAATAATAATTAACACACACTTATTTTAATTAGATTGAAGAGAATAGTCGCGTTCTTGGCTATTTGGGTCATGGAATGAGCGGTTCACTTAGTTCTCTAGATAGTGTAACAGTATCAACATCTCATACACCAGTTAGTAGTGATATGAAAGCTGAAAAATGGAAGCAAGGTGCTAGGAAAACATTATTAAATTGGGTCACAAATGCTTTACCGAAGTAAAATTTTATTTTCTTATCTTGCATATTATAATGTAATTGTTTTAATATAAAATACAATATACGATTTTTTTACTTATTAGGGATTCGGGTATTGAAGTGCGAGATTTCGGTGCCAGCTGGAGAGATGGCGTCGCTTTCTTAGCATTAATAGATGCAATTAAAGCAAATCTAGTAAACTTAGCTGAAATGAAAAAAGCATCAAATAAACAACGATTAGAAGCAGCTTTTGATGTAGCTGAATCAAAATTAGGAATAGCCCGTTTATTAGATGCTGAAGATGTTGATGTTGATAAACCAGATGAGAAGAGTATAATGACATATGTAGCACAGTTTTTGCATAAATATCCAGAACCAAAGGTAAATTAAAATATTTAAATATAAATACATAAATTAAAATTAAATAAATTGTATTAAAACTAAAAATTTAATTTATGTAAAATAGGGTACAGGTCGTGATGGTGTGTCAGCATTACAAGAAGAATATAAAGAGTTTACACAATGGCTTCAAGAGAAAACTACATTATATGATAACATGATACATACAAATTCATTTTCACGAGAATTTAATGATTATTTAACTGCCAAAACAGAAATCGATTTGAAATCAACATTATACAATAAATTAAAAAATATAGTTGAGTCCCAAAGTAGTATGGCTACAATAGCACCAGCTGCTTGGGAAGAAATAAATAAATTATGGCATAAATTACAAATGCAATTGAGATATTGGTTATGGCTTTTGGATTCTAGTTTACCCGGTGACTTTGGTGTTGTTGGCAAATGGTTATCTGAAGGTGAAAAATTAATTTATACTGATGATATACCGAAAGCTATGAATGAAGAAACTGCTTCAATTATTAGTAAAAAGTTAGAAGAACATAAACAATTTTTCGCTGGATTATCAGAAATTCGTGAATTATTTGAACGTGCTAAGCGTTCACCTTTCATTAACCAAATCCCCTTTGAATATATAAATAGTTTAGAACAACGTTTATATGATATTGAGCCGAATGCAGCACAACGTAGAATTAAATTAAAATTTTTAGAGCACAAATGTTGTTTGATTGCTTTCTTAAATTTAATAGAGAACAAATTAAAATTATGGACTGTTAAATATGGACGAGAAGATCATGCTCAACAATTGCTAGAACAATATAAAAATTTTGTTTCTAGAAATAAAATTTTCCAAGAATTTAGTAAAGCTTTCGTTGATATGCAACAAGTTGTTGAAGAATATAAACGAGACGGAAAAATAACTGCAAATGATCACTATGAAATCGACAAATTTATGAGAGACATAGAAGATAAATGGAAAAGTGTTTCAATGGAACTGCGTTGCTGTCAAAGTATGCTTGAAGAAGTCGTTGCGAATTGGAAACGTTGGAATTCAATGTCCGATGAATTCGATGGATGGTTGAGTCGAGCGGAAGAAAAACAACGTGGAACTGAAGATGATAGATTAGAATTCTTCCAAGATATTAGTGTATGGCGAGATAAACATCAATTACTCGGTGATATAGCAAATTTCTTAATAGCTACATGTCAAGATAGCATAGCCGCCGAACTTAAAAATAATTATACAAATATGTCATCTCGTTTCGAAGCACTATTTTCAAATACAAAACAATATATGCATGCTGGTGATATACTACGTAATCGGCAGGAATATCGTAGTGGAGTGGAAAAATTAAAAATATGGTTAAAAAATGCTGAAAATATTCTTAATAAACAACCAATGGGAACGATTGAACAAATTAAAGCATATGGAGATGAACTACAAGAATTAGCTACTGGGATTGATGACATAGAAGACCTATTTAAAAATACAAGTAAAATTATTCAAACTTTAATACAAGATCTATCACGTGAAGAAGTGGAAAAAATGATGAACACATTGAAACAACAGAAGGAAGCGTTAGTTCGGGTTCGAGCTCAAATTCCACTTAAACAGCATCTTTTCCATCAATTATTAATTCAGCAGGAATCATTAGAGCAAGGACAAAAGGAGATTCATCAGTGGTTGGATGATGCTGAAAATGTATTACAAACGTTATCATTGACAGGCGGAAGAGATAAAATTTATGATCAACTCAATAAACATCGTAACTTTTTCACGAGAACTTTATATTATAAATCGATGTTAGAAAGTAAAAATAAAGTATTTCAAAGTTTATTAAAATCGGTAGCTTCCGATAAAAGTATTGATACTAGTGAATCAGTTCAAAAAATGAATCAATTAAATGAACGTTTTGCATATGTAACTCAAAATGCTCAACAATGGGAAAATAAGCTTCAAGAAGCAGTTCGTTGTTGGGATAACTTTAAGGAAAGCGAACGAATTGTTACAGATTGGTTAAATCAAGCTGATATTCTGTTATCCGATAGACATATAGAATCACAGCATTCCGTTGATAGTCAAAAAATATTCTTTGAAAATATAAATGAAAAATGGATGAATGATCTTGTGCAAACAGCTCAAGATTTAATTAAAAGTCTTCCTCCCGCTGAACAAAAACAAATAATTACATCTGTTGAACGTTTACAGGCAAAATGGAAGGATACATTATTATTGGCTCCATTACATCTGATGCGATTGGAATTTCGTTTTGATGAAACTACATTTAATAATTATGTTAAGGAAATCGAAAAAGAGATTCATCTCGAACAACAAGCACTTAACAAAAACGAAAATGTTGATGCGATCATGAAACGTAATCAAGATTATTTTAAAAATAAAGGAACCGTACTTAAAGTTGAAAAATGTTTGGAAAATATGCAACGCATTACAACAACTTATTCTCAATATGAACCAACGGATAATTCTTTAAAGACGGCATTTAAACAAGCCGAACAACAATGGGAAGTGATTGCCGAACGTGTTGAAGAAATGAGGAAAACACTTCAACAAATACCAGCCCAATGGGATTTCTATCATCAGAAATTTAACGAAATGACTTCATGGATGAATACTGTTGATGACTCTTTAAAAAATATAATTAAAGAAGTTAATTCGATGGAAGAATTTGAAAAGGAGCGTATTGTTTTCCAGGTATGTACACTTTAGCTATAAGTAGTATTAAATCTAAAAAATTTGTAATATACGAACATTTATAATTTATAAATGCAGCTTCAAGGATTAGTGGTAACGTTTATTTTCTTTAACATTTAAAATTTTTTTTTCCTTGAATACTACATTTTCAAATAGTATTGATTGTAAACGATAATTTTTTTTATTTTAGAAAATATGTCACGAAGCTGATTCAAAGCGTGAAGACATGAAATGGTTGGTAAAGACATTAGATTTTCTCTTACCATATGCAAATGAAGAGGAAGCCAATACCGAGCAACGAAGTTTAGAGTCACTTATAGCCAGATATAAAAATCTTATTCCAACAATTGAAATAACAATGGTTAAAACAGAAGTATTTTCAAAATGTTATACATACAGACGCGAAGTACACGAAGTCGTCTGTTTATTAAATAAAGTTAAAGAACAAACTATTAATGCACCCGCACCGGACAGTTTAGAACGTGTTAATAAAATGATTCAAGAACAACAATATGCAATTAATCAATTAGATCACCAAAGAACACATATTATGTCTATGTTACAACGTGGACGAGATTTAAGTAAAGATGTTCATGCTCCAGCATTTGTTTCGTTGGAGGTAAAATCATTAGAAACCGGATGGAATGAAGCTTATTCAGAAACTGTAGACAAATTAAAGTCATTGAAAGGAACACAAAGTGTATGGAATGAATTCCAAGATCAAAAAATGGAAATATTGGGTTTGTTAGGTACTGCTGAAAGTGAATTAAGATCTATAACACCACTTCAAACAGATCCAAAAAATGTCAGTTCTGATTTGAAACATAAGCGTGAACTAAACGTAGCTTTGCAACAAGCATCACGTCAAATGATTTCCAGACTTCATGATTTATGTAATGAGGTAGCGGTTCAAGCTGATCCAGCAAAACGGCCAGTATTAGAAAAAGAAGTAACTGAGATCGAAAAACAATTCTTTAATACAATGGAGCATGTAAAAGATCGTGTTGGCTATTTAGAAGATTATAGCGCAAAATGGAATAGTTATAAGGCTCGATTAGCAGAATTACAGGCTTGGGCTATGCAAGCAGCTCCATTAATGATCGAAACAATACAATCACAAGATTTGTCACCTGAAGAACGTGTAGCAAAAGCTAATACGTTGCAACGTTTATTAACTGAAAAAATGAAACAATTAGATATGCTCGGTAGTGATGCCAGTGAATTAGCACCCAAAGAAGGTAATATTTCTGAGGCTAAACGGTTAAAAGGCGAAGTGCATAAATTACAAGAAATGTTAAGTGCAATTAACCGCAATGTTGAACATAGAGCAACAGCGGTTAAGGAAGATCTTATAAATTGGCAAAAATATCAAGCAGAAATTCAAGAAATCAAACCATGGATTGAACAATCAGAAATTAAAGTTAATTACATAACATCGAAACCAGTAAGCCTTCAAGAGGCTATCAAACTGCAACAACAAGCTAAACAATTTGAAAGTCAGTCAGAAAATCAATTGGATAAGATTCATGGAATTGCTTCAATTAGTAATCAAATGACATGTAAAACCAATGCACCAGATGAATTGGATGCTGTACAATCTAGATGGGCGTCCATCCATGAAAATGCTCATCAGGTTGCAAATAAATATGATAGATTAGTTGCCGGTTGGCAATCATTTGATAATGATGCTACCAAATTAGAAGAATGGCTGGTAGATAATGATAAAGCAATTTCAAAACGCCCAGTTATAAATAATACGCCACATGTGGATAAACTTGAAAAAGAATTGGTTAAATTAAAGTCTTTTAATAACGAAATATCAGAACAGCAAGCTAAACTTGTTGCTTTAACACAAGGATCGGATCAAATTGCATTAAGTTTGGCACCAGAAGGTGGTATTGCACTAAAGGAAAGAGTGAATGCAATGAAAGGAAAAATCACAAAACTATCTGAAGCTCTTCGTGCGAAAATAAATGATGTATCAGATGCAATAATGGCTCGTCAAGATTTTAATGCTCAAATGGCTACTTTCAGTAACTGGATGGACCAAATTCGTGGACAAGCGATACATATAGAAGAGATAAATACTGAAAAGGTTGAACCTAGTTTACAAATGGTGTTGGGTCTTCTGCAAGAACATTCTGATAAAGAACCATCTTTCAATGCGATTTATGAAGAAATTAAGGCAATGTCGCAAAATGCATCTCCTGAAGAATTATTGGTTATAAATGATTCATATGCTGTTTTAGTAGCGAATTATAAAGATATTCAAAATGATTTAAAGAAAAAACAGATTGCTTTGGAAAAATGGAACGAATTGTTAAGTTGGAGAAATGAGACTGAATCTCATGTTAATCATATCAAACACCAACTCGATAAACCAGATAAACTAGGAATGAATACTCTAGCAACTATTCTGGAAGAAATAGAAGATGAGACACGAAAATTAGACTATTGGCGCGATGAAGCGAGATTGATAGATGAAAATCCAGTCATTCATCTTAAAGAAACCAGCACTAGAAAACCAATGAAAGCTATTCAATTGGTAAATGATTTGAGTAATAAATTAGAAACTTTAAAATTGAAATCTCAATCTCAAATGAATGTTATAAATAAAATGGAAGAACGTAAATTGAAATTTAACGAACTCGAAAATCAATTGGTTACTCATTTAACTCAAAATAAACAAAAACTTGAAAATATTCTTCAAGTAAAACCTAATTTTGCAAATATTGATCAAATCATTGCAGATCTAATTACGTTAAATGACGGTATACAGAAGCAACGTATGTTAAAAGATAAAATTACAGATGAAGGTGCATTGCTTATGAAGGATGACATATCAAGTATGCCGGCTATTCAAGAATCAATATTAGTGTTAGAAAAGGAATGGGACACACTTCAACAAGATATTAATGACAGAATACAAAAATATACTATAATTAATCTTGCACTGAAAGATTATGCAGAAGCCAAGGATAAATATCAGAAGGAAATTAAAAAAGCACATGATATGTATGCTATTATTTCTTCTACGCCGGTAGTTGGACAAGACTTGTTACAAGTAGCTGATAAAACAAAGAAAGCACTGGATCAAGTTAAAAAGTCGAAAGGGAATTTAGATGAACTAGAAAAGAAAGGAAATATCATTCTGAAACTTTTTGATGTCATTGATAATGTACCGAACGATATAGCTACTGAAATGGAAGAATGTCATAAAGAGTGGCAAAATCTATACGAACAAATATCAAAAAATACACATTTATATGAAACTGAAGCTATTATTTGGAATCAAATTGAGGAGTCCAAAAATGATTTGTTACCTTGGCTCACTGAAACCAATCAGTCTTTGTGTGATGCAGCCGATAATACCATTGAAATAGAATATGGTCCAATTCGGCTTAATAAATATACATCAGAATTACCATCATATTTAGGAATCAAACAAGATATTATTGAAAAAATTAATGAATTACAAAAAATGAATAAAGGTGTTCCCATACAATCGTTAGAGTCACTTAAAATCCAACTCAAAGAACAATTTCAAACTTTGGAACAAAACGCACAAAGGTTACAATCAGTAGCTTCAACTTTTGATGACCAAGAAAAAGATTTAAGAAAAACAATTAAAACTTCTGGTGAAACTGTCACGAAACTACGAGAACAATTGATTAAATGTGATGATATGTCAGGTGATAATAATAAAATTATGGAACGTCTTCAGAAATGTAAATCCCTGAAAGATCAATTATTGGATAGTGGTAGTGATATTGATAATTTAAAAATACGTGTTGATGAAATGCAAAGCATGTATCCAACGTTCGCAGAATCTATAGTTCCAAAAGAACTCAATAATGTTGCGAAACGACATGAGGGTGTACTTATGCATGCCAATAAAATTGAAGCTATGCTTTTACAATTTTTGAAGAAATTCCATAATGACAAAATTGGAATGCTACAAAGAATGATTGCAACGCAAAAAGAAAAAATTGCATGGTGTATGCCTGAACAAAGTAGTGACAAATATAATTTAGAAGTAAAAAAATCAGCATTAAATGATATCCAGAAGAGCTTAGTTGAATGTGATAATAGAAAAACAGAAGTAGCAACCTCTTTGGATATGCTTGGCCAAATTGATTCACCAGAAAATCTGAGTATATTTAATGCGGATATTAATAAAATTTCAAAAGATCTTGAAGGTCTTCAAAGTACATATGCTAAAACAAAATCGGTTTTAGATAATAATATAGATTTGTGGAATAAATATGAAAGTACATCCGAGAATGTTACATCTTGGTTAAAGGATATTGAAAATAAAATAAAATCTGAAGTAACGCAGTTCGATTTAAATAAGATTGACGATAAAATTAATGATATAAAAATTTATGAACAACAAATTAAAGATTATAAGCCAACTATAAATGAATTAGACAAAATATCAAAAGCATTAATAAATAAAAACTCCGAAGTACGTGTTGCTCAATTCGTTGGACATTTAACCAGTAGATATCAAGGAGTTGTGAAAAATATTGCTAATTTATCGGATCGAGCTAATAAAGTAAAAGATACATTTGATGTATACAATAATAGTACAGAAAATTGTAAGGAATGGATTAATGATGCCAGAATACAATTTAATGAATTGGCTCGTATGGGTTCACCAGGGTCTGGGCCAACAACTGAGCAATTAGAACTTATTAAAGAATTTGTTAAAGAATTGGATAATGGTCAGATGTTATTAAATAGTGCTGTTGATTCTGGTGAATCTTTATACCCAGATATTACACCCGAAAACCGTGAAAACATACGAAACAATCTTAGAATATTACGTGATGAATTCGATAATATACATGATGAAGCGAATTCTTTACTCTCACAAGTAGAATCTGTATTAATTCAAAAAACTTCTATTGAAGAAAGCTACTCAAAAGTTACACAATGGCTGAGTGAGTCAAAAACGAAAGTTGGTGATCTTATCGATTTATATCCGAATCTTACTGAAAAGAAAGCTGCTCTACAGAAATTTAAATCTCAACTACAGGATACAAATTTACAAAAAAGTGCTTTGAAACAACTTCAGGACAAAGCATCATCACTATCAGATGAAGAAGCAGAACAAAGAGTTATCAATTCGATGAAGGAATATGATAATTTGAATAAAGTTCTAGGCCAACGTATTGCAACATGTGATAACCATGTTGTTAATCATGAAGCTTATGACCAAATTTTAGAAAAAGCACAAGATTGGTTAACTGCTTTAAAAACTGAAGCAATTGATATTCTAAATGAATTGACATTTGAAAAGGAAGGCGCCGAAGAAAAATTACTCGTAGTGGAGAACATCATTTTACAAAAATCTGAAGGAGATAAAATATTTGATGCTTGTCATAAACAGCTTCAAACTGTATTAGAACAAACTCATCCAAGCGGACATCCAGCACTTATAAATAGTTTTGAAAATCAACGAAAAGCTTGGAATGAATTTATTAATTTATGCGAAACCTCACAAACTAAATTAAGACAACTGTGTAGTAAATGGGATGAGTTTGATAATATAATTGATAACTTAGATCAATGGTTAAAACAAACAGAAATAATTGTTAAAGATCAAAGCTTGAAGAGTACTTATGAAGCAAAAAATACTCATTTGGAAAAATTAAAAAATGTAAACCAACAAATTGCTGCAAAAGCACCTGAATTTGTAAAAATCACAGATCAAGGACATGAAATCGAAGGCGAAACTGATTTAAATTTACGAGTTTCACGTTTAAATACACGTTATCAAACATTGAAAAATATATGCAAAGAAAGTATTAGTCGTTATGAAATTTATACTAAAGAGCATTCATCCTTTAATAATGATTACGATAAATTTAAAAAATGCTTAGATGATTCTATTAAAGATCTAGAAAACAATAGTGAGATGGTTGGAGATTTAGAAATCTTACAAGAACGTCAACAAAAAATTCGAGAATTGTCTGATAGGCGAATTAACGACAGCTCTAAGTTTGAAACACTTATTGAACAAGGTGAAAAATTGTATGCACATACTAGTCCTGATGGTCGTGAAATTATACGACAAAAATTAAAATCACTACGTGCAACCTGGGACAATTTAACAGATAATCTTAATTCTATCACACAACAACTTGACCAATGTTTAATACAATTTAAAGAATTCACGCAAGCCCAAGAACAATTAACGAAATGGTTGAAAGATATTGAAAAATCGATGCAAAGTCATATGGAACTTAAAACTACATTACAAGAGAAACGTGCTCAGCTGGAAAATCACAAATTAATTCATCAAGAAATTATGACGCATAATGCATTAGTAGATGCTGTTTGTGATAAAGCTCAAGAGTTAGTGGATCAGACAAAAGACACTTCTCTCAATGTATACATTCAATCAATTAAACAATTATTTACAAATGTAGTTGATAAATCGCAAGAGCTTTTAAATAATCTAATAGAATGCACCCAAATTCATCAGAACTACAATATCCAATATGCAAACTTAAAAAATTGGCTTAATGGTGAAATGGAAAAATTACTTGAATGCGATGACACTAGCGGAGAAAAAAATGAAATCAATAAAAAATTACATAATATAGCACTATTAACTAAAAATAAAGAACAAGGTGATATATTATTGAAAGAATTAATGAATCATTATGAAACGGTGAAAAAGAGTACTTCGCCTGTGGGAATTGAATTATTAGACAAAGAAATAGGTGAACTACAGTCCAGTTTCAATAATCATTTTAATGAAATTGCAAATATCGAAGGCAAGCAAAAATCTGTGTTACAACAGTGGCAAAGCTTTGAGAAAAATTTGGATGAACTATCAAAATGGTGTCGAACATCGGAAAGCATTTTCCGAGACCAACAATTACAATCAAACATTGATGATAAAATAGATCATTTAAATAAATTTAAGAACCAACGTGAGGAAATTTTACAAAAGCAGAGAACTATAGATTTATTCACAGATCAAGCTAATGCATTGCTAAGTAATAGTGGTGTAGATCGGTTAAAACCTTTAATTTCGCAATTAAGCAATCGATATCAATTGCTGCAAGTATTAAGTAAAGAAGTTGTGAACAGATGGCAAATATTATGTGACGATCATAGAAAATATAATAATAAATTAGACGAAGTGTTGGCGTGGATGGGGCCTGTTGAAATTCAATTAGAGACTGCATTAAAGGAAGAACACGGTCCTGGATCTTCTAGTAATGTTTTACAATTTTTGTTAAATGAAAGAGATCAAGCTGAAGCATTACTATCTAGTTTGACTACACTTGGCGAAAAAACATTACCTGAAACATCAACACAGGGCCGCGAACGAATTAGACAAGAACTTCGTGATGCTCGTGATAGATGGGACAAATTGGATGAAGGTATTAGAAATTTACAAAAACAACAAGAGGCACAAACATTACAATGGTCAAGCTATCAAGATGTTTTACAACAAATTCTGTTATGGTTAGATTCAATGGAAAATGTTATTGAGCAAGAGAATCCTAGCACTTGGATATCTTCACAAGAAATTCGATCAAAATTATTTAAATATAAAGGAATCTTACAAGAGATTACATCGCATAAACGTGTAATAGAAACATTAAATGATAAAGCTAATGCATTGCTTCAAAACAACGCGGTTTCCAATCCAGATGATATAAAAAATACTATGAAAAATATTAATGAGAGATATGACCAAATAAGTACTAAATGTAGTGATATAATGTCACAATTAGAAAAAGCTATTGATGCCTATCAGCAATTTAATGAATTGCAAAAGTCGCAACAAGATTTCCAAAAGAGTCTATGGGACCGTTTATCTGGATGCTCTGATTATTCTGGAAATAAAATCGCCCTGCAAGCACGATTGAATAAAGTTAATGAAATACAAGATTTATTACCTGAAGGAACATTAAAATTGCAGACTTTAACTAATCATATAGAAAACAAAACATCTCTTATTCCAAATCGTTCTAAAGAAACTATGACTCGTGATCTAACCAATCTAAATGTCGACTTTGATCGTTTTACATCTACATTAAGTGATGTTAAAAGTACATTGGAAAATCGTTTGCAACAATGGAATGATTACGAAAATAATTTAGATCGTTTAATAACATTGTTGAGTGATGCTGAGAATAGCCTAAAAAATTATATAACCAAATCAACATTAGAGGAAAAACAAGAACAACATAATAAATTTCAGGTAATTTCAAATTAAATTAGCTTATTATAAATAGTTGTAATAATATTTTTTTAAAAACAATTATTTCCAAATTAGGCTTTGATTACGAACCTTCGTCAAAATGAAACAGAATTTGACAAAATGACAGATGAATCATCTGAGTTGATTCAAAGCAGTGGTGAAAATCGTATATCTATGAATTTACAACAAGTAACATCACGATTCCAGTCCATTCTAACGGCTGCTAAAGAAATTGTTAAAAAATGTGATCAAAATGTTGCCGATCATCAACAGTATAATGAAAAATATAAGCAATGTGCTAATTGGATTGCAGATGCACAAGATAAATATGACAAATGCAGTGATTTATCTCAAGTTGGATCTCGTCAGGATCTATTGGAAAAAAATAAAGTCATTCAAGAGCTGGTCACCCAGCAAGGTAACGCAACATTATTACTTAATAATGCGGTTGATTATGGCGAAAAATTATATCCAAGTACTGCGAATGAAGGTCGCGAGGTAATACGTCAACAATTGCAAGAATTATCACAAGCAATGGAAAATTTGTATGACAATATTCTTAGTACCAGTAGAATGCTTGAAGGTAAATTATCAAAATGGTCAGGGTTTGAAGAATGTGCAGACAATTTAGACTCGTGGTTGAATTTAATTGTACAGCAAGTAGGATCAGAAATTCAACTAAAAACTACTCTTGATGAGAAACGTGGACAGCTACAGGCTTATCGTGATATTTTGGGCGATATACAAAATCATCAAGCAGAAATTATTAACTTAAAGGATATTGCCGAGAATCTTCCGGAAAAAAATGAAAATGTTGAAAAACAACTAAATGTAATTACGAACCAATATGCCAAAATTCAAAAGATGGTGCAAGGTTTTGTTGAACGATATGAAAATATTGTTATGGATCATCAACAATATTGTAAAGCTGTTATGGACACTCAAGAATTTATCGAATCTACAAATAACACTGTTGATCTTTGGGGTGATTTAGAATTGGAACGTGTATCGTTAATCACAAATTTAGATCGTTTGAAAAATTTACAAAATACCTTAGCTGACGAATCGCCTAGGATTGAATTAATTCGTACTCTAGGTGAAAAGGTGATACCGGGAACTATCGAATCTGGTAAAGTAAATATACAATCTCAAATTGATTCTTCACAACAAGAATGGGAAGGATTATTATCTTCCATACAATCCACAATCGAGAGTATAGATAATAAATTACAGCAATGGGATGAATATGAAAAATTGAAAGAACAATGCATTTCTTGGATACGTGAAACCGATAATAAATTACATGCAGTTGATTTGAAATCAACAAATCAAGAAAAGAAAGATCAATTAGAAATTCTTAAAAACCTTCAAGGAGAAGTTAGAGCTAAAGAGCTTGAAATTGATAGCGTAAGTGAAAGAGCACAACTGTTACATAGGGGTTCAACAAGTAATAGGATTTCACAGATATCAGATTTAGTACCAAAATATCAACAAATATCACATAAGGTCAAAGAATTAACAACTCGTTGGCAACAATACGTTACCAATCATCAAGAATTCGATAATCAGTTTACTGAATGTACCCAATGGATTTACGATATTAAAGGTAAATTGGAATACTGTTCAGATTTAAGTGCAACATCTCAAAAGGATTTAGAAGGAAAGTTGGCAACCATTCAAGACCTTCTTCTATTAAAAGATGAAGGTTTCTCAAAAGTACAAAGTATAGTGGAATTAGCTCAAATTGTATTAGCCAATACAGCAACATCTGGACACGATAGTATTAATAAGTCCATAGCTAAATTACAAGAAGATTGGTCAGCTTTGGCATTGAAAATGGTTGATATTAAATCTTCATTAGGTGAAACAATTAATCAATGGTCTGGGTTCTTAGAACAAATCCAAAATGTTAATAAAACCGTGGAATGGTTAAGTGATGTAATGACACAATTATCGGAATATCAAACTACTATGACCGAAAAGCGGGCGCAACTTGATAGAATTAAGGCTACTGAAGAAAAGGTGAGACTTGAAAAAATTGACGTTGATACACTTAAGGCAAAGGCTGCAGAAATGTTAGCAAGTGGTCAGCAAAGTCAAGCGGCTCATCAAGCACAACAAATACTTGATAAATTTGATAAACTTGCAGATGATATTAAAAAATTACTTATTGATAGGGAAGAACAATATCGTGATCATAGATTATATAAAGAAGCATATGATGATTTGATGGGATGGATTGGTCGCGCACGGGAGAAATTCCCATCAATGAAACAACGATCTTTAAGCGATAAACTTGCAATCGAAAATGCAGTGGCGCCATTAGATGCTTTGCTCAATAAACAAGCTCAAGGTGAATTATTAGTTGAACATTTACAACACACCGGTGAGGTAGTTTTAGCAAGTACTTCACCTCAAGGTTCAGAAATAATAAAGAATGATATTCGTGCGCTTCGTGAGAGCTTTGAAGGTTTATTCCGAGAAATTTCTCAACAAAAAGAACAACTTGAAACAACTTTATTGCATTGGCGTGATTATAAAGAAGAATATGAACGATTATCAGAATGGTTACAACAAATTGAAATTCTAGTTAAGAATCATAAAATTACATTACTTCCCAATAAAGACGAGAAACAAAAACAAGTTGTTGATATGAATGGCATTTTAGATCGTTTGGTAAAAGGACAAATCGATATCGATAAATTTAATAAATCTGCTGCTGCTCTGTTAACTTCCCATTTAGATACATACGTTAATAATCAATTACGACATTTAAATTCAAGATATCAAGTTCAAGTTAATTTGGCAAAAGATGTTCTCAAAAAAGTTGAAACTAATCGTGATCAACATAAAGAATACATAGACAATTTAAAAAAGGCTAGAGATTGGATTGAAAGTGCTAGAGAAGTTATACGAAATTGCAGTGAATCGTCAAGTGCTAATAGCAAAGAAGTGTTACAGCAGCGACTTGCCCAAATTCAAGATTTAATACGAAGACGAGAAGAAGGACAAAGCCTTGTGCATATTACTGTCAATAATGGTGAAAAAGTTTTACGTAATACTAGATCTGATGGTAAAGAGGTGATTAATAATCAGCTAAAGGAATTACAAAACGATTGGGATCGTCTTGTTAAAAAAATGTCAACAGCAAAGGTGCATTTAGAAACAAGTCTTCTTCAATGGGCTGATTACAGTTCGAGTTATTCGCAATTACAGCAATGGATTACCGATAGAGAAGCAAAATTGCAACAAGTTTGTGAGCAGAAGGTTGCAAAATCTAAGATAGGGCAACCAACTTTAAGCTCGGGTTTGAGTGAACGTAAGGCTAATTTACGGCAAACTAATAATATTGTACAAGACATAGTATCATTTGAACCAATGATTCAATCAGTTACGTCGAAAGCTTCTGATCTGCTTCAAGCAGCACCAGCTACAGAAATTTCAACTAAATATGAAACATTAAGTAAACAAGCTAAGGACTTGTATGAGAAACAAAAAGAAGCTGTAGATCAACATCAAGCACTTATTGATGCTGAGAATGAGTTTGCTCAATGGCTTCGAAATGCAAAAGAACGTTTAAGTAAATGTTCAGAACCAACTGGTGACAAAGAAATGTTGACATCGAAAATTTCCCAATTAACAGTGCTGGATAGTGAAATAGAGGAAGGTCGTGCAAAATTAAATAAAACATTAGAACAAGGCGAAATCGCTTGTACACATTCTGAACCTGAAGATCGTATATTAATTGAAGAAGCTGTAATTTTCCTACAAGAAGAATTTGATAATTATGTGTAAGTATAATGTAATTTCATTTAAACTTTCGTTCTATTTTATTATTTTTATTTTTTTTTATAATTTCAGAGATAATCTGAAAAATGCTAAAAACCTTTTGGAAGTCGGAATTGTTAAATGGACAGAATATGAAGAGCAATATACTGATGCATTGGAATGGCTAACGAAAACAGAAATCCTCGTACAATCCTACAATAAATTGCAGGATAGTCTTGAGGAGAAAAAGAACGTGTTGGAACAGTTCCAAGGGCATTTGCAGACGCTATTCGATTGGCAAAAAGAGCTGGACCGTTTAAATATGCGTGCTCAATCACTATTAGAGACTTGTTCAGATACAAGAATTAGTAACGCTGTAACACAGCTCACAACAAAATATAATGCTCTGCTATCTCTAGCAAAAGAGATCATGAGACGTTTGGAACTGCATTATCAGGAGCACCAGCAACACCATACATTGTACGAAGAATGCCAATATTGGGTGGAAAAAACACGTGAAAAATTAAAAGATTGCCGAGAAATACCGAATACATTAACTGAAGTACAAATTAAATTAAATGCTGTTAAAAGTTTACGTCAAGGCTTTGAGCAAGGTCAAAATAAACTTAGATATACTTTAGAATTGAAGGAAAAAGTTATTATGAATACAGAGGTTAATGGAGCGGCGAAAATTGAGGAAGATACTGAAAACTTAAAATTAGAATTTGAGAAATTACTTGTTGATATGACTGATGTTAGACAAAAATTAACAAATCGCGTTGCACAATTAGAAGAAGTCTATAAATTATATAAAACTTTGACTGATTGGTTGGACGAATTAGAACCAAACATTCAAATAAGTAAATCACCACTAAATGATATAAGTGAAATACGTTCATCACTTGAAAAATTCCGTATTTTACAACGAGAAATTACTAGTCACAGTGAAACCGTTGAAAAAATTAATGGTAGACTTGATAAAGATCAAAATTTGGATAAGTCAGATTTCAAGGACGGGCTTGATAAATACGATGAAGTTTTTGATATCGTAAGTAAACATATTGAAAACCTTGAAAATCAAGTGAACAATTATGAAAAATTCAAACATGCATATAATGAAATTTATGATTGGATACGTAAAACACGAATGGATATTCAACAATGTTCTGATTCACATGGTGAAAAACAAGATGTTACAGATAAATTATCGAAATTGCAAGAAATAGATTTGTCTATACCTGAAGGAAAAATATTAATGGAGAATGTTATTGAATTAAGTAAAAGTATAATTAGTACGAGTGGTGGCGAAGGTGAGGATACAATTAATCAAGACATCAAACAACTGAAATCAGATTGGGATAATTTACAAACAATGTCAAAGAATTCTCATGATATATTGAACATGTGTGTTGCATCCTGGAATGATTTTATCGCTAAATTCGATAAAATTAATAAATGGATAAATGAATATTCTAAAATAGTTAAGGAGAAGAATGACGTCGAACAAAAAACACCAGAAGATCTTACCAAATGCAAGGTATGTATTTAAACTACTAATTATATATTAAATTCAATATCGTGACTAACAATTGCATGACTTTTTTTTTTTTTTTTCTTATTGTTTTTAATGTATAGAAAATACTCGATGAAATATTGGCCGAGAAAAATTCTGTTGAGGAATTAAATGATTCTTGTGAAACACTCATGGAACATAGTGCATGTTCAAGGGTTCGTGATCAAACCGTTGAAACACAAGCTAATTACACAAAACTATTGACATCTGCTCAAGGTAAAATTTCTCAGTTACTATTTGATTAATTTTTTTGATTATTTAAAATATTGTAAATTTATGTTAATTATTTTTGAATGTTTAGTTAATACAATCTATTGACAAATACATTTTTAACAACTCTTGAATTTTATTTTAGGATTAGTAGCAAAAGTGGAGAAAAATTTGACTGACCATACTGAATTTTTGAATTATAAAAAAGAAATGGATAATTGGTTAGCTAAAACTTTCGAAATCTTAGATAGTTGTAATGGAACAGGAAATGAAGAACAGACCAAACATAAATTGGAGACTGTTAACGTAAATTTTGTAATGTGTATCTTTATTTAATTTATAAATTAATATATACTCTTTTAAATATAGGCTCTTTCGAATCGTATACCTGAAGGACAACATTTACTTAACATGGTGCAAGATGCATTTACTAAAGCAACAAATGTAACACCTGAAGATAAACAAGATAAATTACGAGAAAATATGTCTAATTTACGTGATACATGGGAAAAGTTTACTCAAGATGTTCAAAATGCGTTGACACGATTGAAATCCGCAATGCATCGATGGGAGGAATATAATGATACAAAAAATCGTTTCATTAAATGGATTACAGTTACTGAAAACGATCTTACTGCACTTCCTGAAACGAAAGGTGAATTGAGTGAAATGAAAACAATGTTAGAACGCCTTAAACATTTGCAAGATGAAATCGTTATAAAACGAAGCGAACTAGATCATTTAATATCAGAGGCAAAAGAATTGAGCTCTTGGGTTCAACTATCTACTGAAATTGACGAAGTAAATAAATTACAAGCCCGTTGGGAAAAACTCCAATTGAACTGTGCAGCTAAAATAAAAAATTTATATTCCGAAGTAAACGATTACAATATTTATCATCAAAAATTACAAGATGCTGAAAAATGGTTGTTACAAATATCTTTCCAATTAATGGCACATAATTCATTATACATAACAAATAGAGATCAAACTCAAGAACAAATAAATCAACATGAAATTCTTTTAAATGAAATTCAAAAATATCAAAGCAATTTAGATGATTTAAAAGCAAAAGGTCAAAGTCAAATCGAACGTTATGAACATTCAACACCAACAATTCGTCCTACAATAGAAAATCAATTAAAAAATATTCAAGACAGTTATAATTCACTATTGGCTACATCTATTCAAATTCATAATAGATTACACGAATCATTATTGAAATTCCAAGAATACGAAAATACACTTACTATCATAATGAATAATTTAGAAATATATGAACCAATCATAATTTCGGAATTAGACGAACCAGCAACAAATTTGGAAACTGCACAAAAACAATTACAATGTGCTCAAAATCTACATAATAAACTCCAAGCGGAAAAGTCACGTTTAGCCGTTGCTATACAAGCATGCGAAGCAGCTACAGCCAGTATAAGTCGACCAAGTTCACCACTAGAAACTGCTATTCAACCAATTCCAGAAAGAGAATTAATGACTAGAGCCAAACTTGAAGATCTTATAGATCAGGTAAGGAATAACAATAATAACAATGTGACATTGACCAATTTATAATTATATAAAATATTAAAATAGGTTCAATCACACTTAAGTGGATTATCTACAAGTGTAAGTGAATTGGAGCAGTTACAAAAACAAAGGGCTGAGTTACAAGATTGGATTAAAAAACAACAAGCAGCTGAAGCTGATTGGGCAGTACGTTCACTAAAGTTGCGGCCAGAAGCAGCTAAACAAGAACTAGTTGCAATGAACGATATTCTGAATGCTATTGGTGATAAGCGTTCTCAATTAATGACAGAAATGACAGGCAGTTGTAAGTTCATATAATTATTATTAATTTATATTACTCATTTTTTCTGTGCGAATTTCAACAATTAATTGAATTAATTTATATTTTTTAGTTGCCGATGATGATAATTCTGATATTGAACAACAATTAGATAAACTTGAATCTGATTTTATGGATTTAATTGCTAAAAAGACTATGGGTAAAGAAACCATCGATGATTATCAACAATATATGCAAAATATGAACAATTGGTTCGATGGTATTATTAAAAAAATGGATGTGCTTGATAAAGGAAGTGGTTTAAATTGTAATCAAAAATTAGTAATAATATCAGAAATAAAAAGTGATTTTCAAGATCAAGGACCCGTTAAAATGGCCGATTTGAAAGATAAAGTTCATAATGTTACACAAATTATAAGTAATTTAGATGCACAACAGGTCGAAGAACAGTTGAAAACAGTTGAAAGACGTTACAATGATGTTTCAAAACGCATTGATCGAAAAGCACAAATATTAGAAATTACAAATAAAGGATTTGAGGCAGCTCGCGTTGAAATTGAACAACTACAGAATTGGGCAAATAAACATATAGCTGAATTACAAAATGAAAAACCACTTGGATACGAAAGTAAGTCAGCTGAAGAAAGAATTCAACAGCTGAAAGCACTGGGTAAGGAAGCTGATGCAAAACAAGCAGTTATAGAAAGTTTAGAAAAACGTATTACTAATATGCAAAATGAATTAGAACCGTTAGAACAATCTCAATTGGAATCTGAATTACGTAATTTATCGGCATCACAAAAGCAATTATCGGGATTAATTAAAAGTGAAATAGCATCAGTATTGGAAGCTACTCTATTAAGAAAAAAACTTGAAGCTGACATAGAAAAAGCACGTTCTTGGCTAAGTAATAAATTAATTGACCTAAGAAAAGTGCCTGGATATCTGCCATTACAATCAAGTACAATAGATTCAGAATTGCAGACTTGTAAGAAAATTGAAAACGATATTAAAGAATTTAATGACGGCATCCTTAATGATGTGACAAATCAAGTTAAAAATATACTTAAAGATTGTCAAGATGATGACAAAGAAAAATTACAAACATTACTTGATACAATTGAATCAGATTACAAAACACTTAAAGATGAATCGAATAACAAAATTAAATCTCTGTCGGATCTTTTACAGGGTCGAAAATCGTTTGAAACCGACGTACAAAACTTTAGCATTTGGTTAAATGAAACAGATTTGAGTACTTCGGGTGAAATCAGAACTAGTACTTTACCGTTACTAGAAGAACAACTGGCTAAATATGAAAAATTCGCTGTTGATAGTAATAAAATGGGTGAATTACTTCAATCAATCACCGATCAAGCAAAGGCAATTGCACCAACATTAAATAATCCCGATAAATTAAAATTGAATGAACAAGTTAAGAATTTAAAAGATAAATATGGAAAAATCACAAATAATATTAATAATAAAATAAAACAATTACAAGATCACATTAAAAAATACAAAGAAGCTAAAGCAAAATTAGCTGAATGTGTTCAATTTTTGAGTGGTATACAACAAAAGATACGAGAACTTAATAAACCAATTGGTAGTAAAATTGAAGATGTACTAAATCTTTTAACTGCATATGAACAAATACTAAATGATTTGAAAGATAGTAAAGCAAAAATGGGTGATATACATGTTGATAATTTACCAGAATTACAAAGTATATTAGGACAACAAGATGATATGATAAAGTTAATTGAAGATCAATTGGCACATCTAAGACAATTGTTATTGCTTCGTGAGCAATATATTGCCCTAATAAATGATATAATCGCATTTATTATGAAATACACAAGTGTAATAACAGATATTGAAAAATCTCCGGACACCATTGAAGATAAAATTAAACAATATGATGAAGTAATTGTTAAAATTCAAGAATGCGAAGCTCTTTTGGCCTCTGCTAATGATAAAGGCCAAAAGATTGCTTCCGAAGGTAGTGCTGCTGATGTGAATAGTATAACTGAACAATTACAATCACTTAAACAACAATTACAAAATCTACGTAAATTAGTGGAAACTCAACGACAAAAACATGAAATCACATTAGCTGAACATAAAAAAATGGCGGCTGATTTAACTGAAGTCCTTGATTGGTTACATGAAAATGAAACTATTGCAAAATCTCGACCACTTTTGGATCGTGATCCGGATTCAGTTGAACGTGAAATTCAAAAACATAAATTATTTTCGGATGATGTTGACCAACATTTGAATAAAATACGTAAAATCAATGAACAAGCACAAAATGAAATCGGTTTGCCCAGCTCAATATTTGAAATGATTTCGGAAGGTAAATCTCTATTGGCAATACTGCCAAATGAATTGGAGGAACGTGAAAAATATTTAGATAATAATAAGGTATACCGTTTGGAATATATGAATTTGGTGCAACAATTTAATGGTTGGATTCATGCAGCCGAAATATGTTTACAAAATGGAAAGCATGGTGTTGATTATGAAAATATTTTTAAAAATTTAGAAGATCATATACGTTTCTTTAGTGCTGAACCAACAATTAGAGATTTAGTTTCAAAACAAATCCAGGCAGCAGCAGATAAAATATGGCCATCATTAAATGCAATCGAGCAAGAAGAATTATCTAGAGAATTACAAAATCATACTCAAATTTTGAAAAATACATTAAATTCATCGAAATCACAACGTGCACAATTAGATCAAGATGCTGAAACATGGCGTGACTATTGTCAAATGTGTGAAAAAATATTAGCAATAATCGATAGAATTAAATATGTTGATGAGCCTGTATCAAATTTAGCTGGACTTCACTTTAACACTCAAAAATTAACACATGCCTTAAATGACATTCAGGTGAGTTTTTATTTTTTTTTATTATTATTAATTAGTGCGATTAATTAGGAAATTACTATAATAGGCTAAAAATAGTTGAACAGTAACAATACCAATTTGGATTTTTTTTTTTATATTATTGAAACCTCGTCCTTGGTTTTTTTTTTTTTTTATTTGTTTTGTTTCTTTTAATTTAATCAATGTTTTTCTATTATCTAATTGTAGTTTAATTAATTAATTGCAAATTTCGTATTGTTATTATACCAAATAACAACAAATTAAAATATCTCTCTTTAACTAAATATAATTAATAACTTTTATAATTATAGTAATAAAATAAGGTATTATTATTCGTACATTATTTACGAAACTATAGCTTTTGAACTTTATTTAATTGTAAAATTAAATGCTATATTTATAATCAACTTATTTAATGAATGAATGCCTGCCGGCACATTAGCTGTTATATATTCAACATATTTCTAAATTTTCAAACTGGAATTAATAGATTAAAATAATTAAAATTATATCAATATTATAAACTCATTAGAATTGTGTTAGAGTGTTGTTAAAAAAAAAACAATATATGAAATGTTTGTGTTGGTTTAGTACCGTACGTATTCTATGTATACTCAATATTTTTATTGTTTGATAACAAAACTTGAAACAAAGTACAAAAAATAAAATATATATTGATAAGAATTGAGAAATGTGTCCATAATATACAAGCAACACTAATGTGTACAAATGATCACAAATTGTTAATAGTTAATAATAATTACAAACACAAACAATTCATATTTAATATATAATAACACAACAACAATAACAACAAAATTATTGCGTTAAATTAAATATAACCGGGAGTACTTTGAAATGAATAGAAATATTACAAATACCGATATACCTATCTATATTTACATAAACTCACTTTCAAATTCATTAATAATATCGTATACAAATGATGTCATCTACAATTTTTAAAACTTATCTGTTTTGGCTACTTTATCACATTTGGCTACTATAACTATATTTAATTATTTTTAATACATACTACAATGTTATTGATTACAATAGTATTCGGAATCGAATTCGAATTGGAATTTATAAATACATTTAAAAAAAAGTAGAATCCATGTATATATGAATTTATAAATAAATAAATTCACTTCACACACGAAATAATATCGATTATTAAATGTATTTTTTTTTTTATCTTTTATTTGTATAATAAATATGTTAATAAATAAATTATATACCTCGGTATACATGCATACTTACACGGACATCATATAAAAAGTACCTATTTGTACCTGCAGCTAACTATGCCGTTTATAAAATTTCCCTTTTTGGTTGCTTGTCAACACGCATTATCCATTTGTATCCAAACTCTTTATTAATACAACCATATCTGCAGTATTTAGTGATACATTTGTTTAACAACTTCGTTAGCATAGTTGTTTCTTATCGTTTGCAACCCAAAATATAAGTAACGTTAATCCAATTTTATACTGATGCTTTATTTTAAAATTTTCATAATTCGAAATCAACCCAATTAGTTTTTCTAACATAATTTGCCTAATGCTGTGTTGAACAGTGATCCACCCTATCATAATTTTCATATTTAATATATTACTGTATATGCAGAATAGTTTAGCAAATAGGTCCAGTGGTATTATATGTACAACCAAATGAAACTTCAAAGCTTTTGCGTCGTAAGTATCGTACGCCCTACACTCGTAATTAATACCTATATAAATCGTTGCAACTTTATTTATTGAAATGTATTAACGCTTAGCCTATAGGCAATAGATCCATAGCAAATATTTGGTGTTATGATAGCCAATTGTGAAACTAATTCACAATAGATACTATATAGATCTTTCGACATTGCATAAAACCTAAAGATCTTCCATAATCCATGGATAATCTTTAAAGTTAAGCTTGCTGCCTACAATTATTCCAATATATTGTAGCATGTCTTATTTATTTTTAACCTTAATAAAACTTTATTGTTTCGCATCTAACTTAAATAATACAAATAAAATGTAAAAATAACCACTGTATTAGATAATGTTCATTTCCATCATAGTCATAATTGCAAAAAACCAATGCAAAATAATTGTATTAGCCATTCTTAAAACCGTATGCTATTCCGAACAAATAAATTCAAACCCTAACATTAAATACTACAGTAACAATAGACTCAAAATCATTGATGAATTGACGAAAGCTTAGTAATTTAACGATAATTCGACACATCATCCATTCTTATGAAGTGGAACAATTAAAAACACCACTCAAAATTTTTGGAAACAAGTTATAGTTAAGGATATATTGAATAATACAAGATACAAAGATATATTTCATAAAGTTTAAACAAGGCGGAAGGAATCTTGACCGCTAAACGTTTTGTAAACCGCAATGTAATGAATGCAGAAGTTGATTATTTATGTACTTCAAAAAATCCGTTGAATTTTTATTTTAATATTACACAGTTGTCATAAAATCTAATACATAACACCCGATATACCGATAAATCAGAATCAAGTCGTGAATTTATAATACGCTTCCCATGTTTCTATTTCGCCGATTTCAAATGAATCTCAAATTGTTATCCTACCAAAACGATGATGAACAATTATATTTCGTTTACAATGAAGTGGAAAAAATTCGATGAAACAATCGAACATAAAATTATAAAGGAAAAAGTTAAAATTTATTAAAATATTACTATCAAAATCTTCCAATGAAATTTTAATGTTTTTATAATACCATAACCAACAACATATAACCAATGTTGTGTGATAATTTCGCGCCGGAACAATGCTATTGAAACAACGTCTGAGACTTAATCTCGGTCTGATGATATTGTTGAAAAAATTACTCTTTTTTTTTTTTTCTAATGTTAATACATTGTTGAAGACCAGCAGACGACAAATCATCTAATTTAAGTGGGTTCGATTTCACTAGTTATATACGTGTTCTGTGAAAACATAAATTCATTCAACGCTGCTATGTAACCTAATCAATTTAGGAGGATTAAAATGACTCAATATCAAAATTTCATCATCGTCAAGACTCGCAATGAATATGTTGTAAATATAAATATCAATCAATAGCAAATGTGTTTACGTTTCACACATATACGTCCACTATTATAAGTTCCATGCAAACACATATTCCAGTGCTTCCACCATTAGAGTTAAGTTTAAAAATATACTGCAACCAAAACGTTACTATCAACCTAATATACTAATAGAATTTTTCACTCAAAGATGAACAACTTTCAGTTCGTCCAGTAGAGGATGACGACCATGCGAGTAATAATCGATGCTAATTGTCAATTATAGCAAGATTGCATTGAAGCTCGATGTTTCAATAACATGCATTGTAAAAAATTACTGGGCTACTTAAAAAACTCGATTTATTTGTTTCACATGAACTTAAAGAAATTCATTTAACACAATGCATTTCGATATGCCTATGAAAGTATACCGGTCGATATCTTGGATTATTGTCACATTGAACATACAAGTTCATAAGATCATTTGACGAACATTATAATCTTTACATGACTCCGATTGAAGTTTATGGTACGATTATTGTTTGCTAGAATGAGTATTCCTGTGAATCAAATGGAATTCCATCTGCGATACTTAATATTTTGACACGTAAATTGACATTTTCTTTATCTATATACTTTTTACTTTGTCTTTATATTGCAAAGTATTTTGAATGAAATTTTGAATAAATTTGTAATTAAACCATTTGGTAAATCGTCCTATTGTAAACTTTCGGCAATTCCTAAGTTAAGCAATGATTACTAAATCTTTTATTTTTAATATATGAATATTTAATAGGTATTCAAATTATTTATTATTTTACACAATTACCATATCGATATGTACCGTTCTACAACATACAGAGCAAGAGTCTACATTTACTAATGTACTAACTCCGTCCACATTAAAATTCCTACTGATTCATTAATGTAACAACATTAATAGTTCCATTAGAATGTGTCCCATTATTAATTTTTTGCGTTATACCAGAGTCAAGCAAATACCACATGATTTGTATAGTTTTTCTTTGATTGAGATACATTATCATTAATTCTAATATAATAAACTCAAATATCACGGCGATAAATATTATATAGCAATGGAACCCGTGAAACAATATAAGCTTCAAACCAATTTATACGGAAGAAATTGTAGAATGAATAAGATATTCTTCCTAATTATATATTTATATGATTATTGTTTTAACATTATATATTATTAACATTTTTAACATTGAATTCTATAAAATATTCTTTTTTCAATGGTCTTAGTAATTTGTAATTCACCTAAACGAATCGATAGCTGCGATACAATTTCATTTTTGTAAATGACTACAGTTCGTTGTCGTTGTTGGTGCATGAAGTTGGATGAATAAAAATGTTGGTATTTTTCTGTTTACACACCAATGCTTTCAATAGAGTTGTGTGTCTTTGCGGTCGTTTTTACTTTCATGTACGTCTCAAACACATTAATTTTGTTCGATAGCGTTCACCAGTAATGGTTTCGTTCGCTTGTAGTAGTTCATAGTTCGCAACACCAAGCTGGTGCCACCAAATACAGAGTATGTGCTTCGAAGCACGAATATTCGGTCTTGCCGTCGTTGTTGATGCATAACCATAGGCAAACCGAATGATTTTTTCCGCTTGGAGTTATCCTATGGTGTACCATTTTTTTGTTTTTTTTTTATATATCTTTGAAGTAATTATTAATACGTGAAAAATCGTCGTTCAACAACATCTCTCGGATTCAATTAGTCAATAATTTTTTTTTAAGTCATATATTGCTCCAAGTGGAGTTTTATGTCATCTAATAAACCTTTCATTACAACCAAGTTGGTAAATTACTCCGCATGGGAGTATATATAACAATTTACCAATTGTACTGCAATTAACAAAATATAGATGGTTTCAAAATACTATTATTTTTATATGGGTGATTAGCCCATGGTGATGTGTGTGTGCAGAAATTGTTAATTTTTGAGTAACGTTCAACACCATATTTTCAAATCCGTTTTTATTATTATTCCATAAACTAACAAATGGTAACCCAGCAGAAAAATTTCAATTCGTAAATGGTATCCAATTTGTCTTTGCTTTTAAATCATACTGAGTGCGATTAAACGTTTGACACATTTTATGCGCGATCAATATTCAACAATTTAGCATGTTCCGCTTGCATTTGACATGAATCTAATTGGTCCGAATTATGCTTTCAATTCCGCATCTTCGAATTTTTTTCAATACCCAAATGTGTTTATCGATGGAAGAGTATGTTCAACGTAAATTTCCAACAACACTCGATGAATATGAGCGGCACTTTTCTTTAAATTAAATAGGAATGGTACAATACTTTGCGCAAATGATGGTGTGGTTGGATCTTTACATCTTCTTACTTACTTACTCACTCAATGGCATTATAACTCAGGTGCGGTTTTAGCCTTCTCCAACCGCACCTATTCGCAGTCAATATCTTCCAATCCCGAATTTTAAGGATCTTTATAACACTCAGTAGTGCAATTGCATAGCGCCGCAATATATATTATTAATCATGAATTATAGCGGGTTCAAATCCGCTATTTTTCATAGGAAAATTTTCGGTATTTATTTTAATTATTTTTCTGCTAGGTGACCATTTGTTCATTTATGGAATAAAAAAAAAACGGATATCTTTGAAGATATGATGTTGAACGCTATTCAAAGATTAACAATGTCTGCACACACACATCACTATGTGCTAATCACCCATATAAAAATAATAGTATTTTGAAAACATCTATCTTTCGTTAATTACAGTACAATTGGTATATTGTTATATACTCCCATGAGGAATAATTTACCAACTTGGTTGTAATGAAAGTTTTATTTGATGACATAAAGCTCCAATTGGAGCAAAATATGACTTAAAAAAAAAAATATCACAGTTTACTACATCTAGTCATCTCACCTTAGGTCTTCCGGTTCTCCTTCTACCTTCTGGATTACCATTCAACAGTTTTTCGCGGCACACGCTCCTCCTCCATGCGTAATACGTGTCCAAGCCATCTTACTGCATTGATTTTGATTGTTTTTACAATGGTTTGGTTGCGCATACAATTTGTGTAATTCAATATTGTATCTTCGCCTCCAACCATCATGTTCTTTGACGGGACCAAATATACCACACGAAATACCTTTCGTTCAAAAATCCGAAGTAATTCCTCACATATTCAATTATTATTATTATTATTATTATTATTATTATTGTTATTAAAACTATTGTGTGGACTATCTCTTGTTCAGATTTCATCATAGTTAAAAATAAATTTTTGTTGTTTTTTTTTGACTTGTATTAGTATAAGTGTATACTAACTAATAGTTAGTAGTATTATATACTAAATATAAATTATATATTATAAAGATAAAGATATTGATAAACGTATACAGAGACAGAGTCTAACTAATACTGCTGGAGAAAAATACTCCCATATATAAATATAATATTATTATTATATATATATTTTTCGTTTATATTTATAAATGATGACGGCATTGATATTTGCAATTTTTGCCGGCTATAAACACATTTTGAATTACTGGAGAAATTCAGTATAAAATTTCGTGTTACAGAGTACGGAATTGCATTGCAACATCCCGTATTTAATAAATAAGTATAAAATATTAAGAATTAATTTTTTTTTATTATTATTAAAGTGACTTTTTATTGCATTCATTCATTCATTCATTTTTTTTTTTTTGTCATAACAAAGTGCTTTTGTGTTTTTTTTCTATTTTTGCAATAAATTTAACAAATATTACCATTTTTATTTTTCTTTTTATTGGTTATTTGGTTCTCATCATAATATATTTTTAGATTGGTAAAAATTGCGTAATAAACCGATTGTTGTTGTTGTTGTTTTTTTTTTATTTAAATGGGAACAATAGAAATAGAAAATAATTTTCGTTGTTGTGTTTTGTCTAAAAAAAAAATCAAAAAAAATCAACTTCTTTGATTAAGAAATTTGCTTTAGCATATGGTTTTTTTTCTCTTGTAGAAGCAAACAAAAAAACTAAAATACTTTTTTAAATCAGGTTCATAAACATAAATGAAGGATATTTTGTTGTTCACCGTCGTGCAAATTTATAAAATGTATAAAATTTACATTAATTTCTGTTTTGTGTTTTTTTTTTTATATATAAATATGTTCTCTTGAATATATTTATACAATTTTAAGAGTGTATTATTATTATAGTTTTCCATAAAAATTTAAGGTCAAAATACACACTAAAAATAATTAAATAATTTTAATTTCAATATATATGAAATGATTTTTTTGTTACTATATAATATATTTAAAATATATAATAATGTACTAAAAACGTCGTAATTATACGTACACGAATGTTGTACATCCATTTATGAAAAATATCTACTATATATTTTCAATGTCGCACGTCGTCGATATATAATAATCATTATTTTGTTGTATTGGAATATTTTGTTAAGTTTCAGCTCATCTTATTGAAACGTTAATGTATTTTATATATATAAATTTTATTTATGTTTTCATTATCATTATCCATAATCTATAATAGGATATATTTAATATAACTGTTAAGTATAAAACATAGTATAATTGACAGAGTAATGCTCTATATCCACTCTATATATATATTTTATACAAAGAACATGTTTCTATTGATAATTCTAAAAACTATATAGTGTTCACCACAATGTGTTTGCCTATTTATCAGTAACAACTAAATATAAATAATAAATATTTAATCCATTTCTTCAACGTTTTTATTTACTGTTTATATAAAAAAAAAGAAAAAAAATGTTTACTTAATGCAGTTTGTGTTCCATTAAATGGGAGTTGATAAAATATCATGTAAAGAATATTTACATGATACAATATTTTATTTATTTCCCCCGAGTCTCGTATAATCTTGCTTAACTTTTGTATAAATGATAATCGGATTAAATACGTTTTTTTTTTATACATTTTCTTAAACGATCATCTTGATATTATGTGCACACCTTCAAATTGATTTCCCTTTTTGGACATACAAAACATTACAATTCAAGTTGTTACATGTTACGCACAGTAATTACAACAACACTTTAGTTTCACCAATTATTTAGTTTCCAATAATCCGGTTTTTGCGATAACGATTGTAATTATTTGAAATATTTTAATTATTATGTGTGAGATACGAGACTAAATAATATTATAATTTCTTTAGTTAATTTTCATACGCGACGAACACATATAACTAATGTAAGATGTGATAATATTCAGTTGAATACGTTTCTGTTAAAAAAAAAATATAATCATGTTATGTGATCACACAAATTTGCCATTGATTTACTTAATAAATGTTGTTTTTTTAAGTGAATATTGTATAATTTTGTTTTAAATTAAAATTATGCATTGATTTGCAATTTTGTGAATATTAAATTAATTAAAAAATAATCGATCAATTTATCATCTATCTGTGAATTTAAAATTGAATTATAAATATAAAATATTTTATTAACATTCATTTTTGGAAAGATTCATTGACCACAAATATTTATAATATGAAAAGCAAAATTTTAAATCGCTTTCGATTCACAAACCGACGAAATCATTGATTCAGTATCAAATGTTAAATTTCTATTACTATACAACAGTATTGGATGTAAAAATTCACTTAACAATAAGATTTTTTGGGGGAGAATTTCGATAAAGATTTAAGATTTGCTGTAGCCATCGAATAACCGTAATTGTTGTTAAAGCATTTCAGATAATACAAACAATTTACTCGCATACATTATATTGTACATATAATCATGTGCTGTTCATATAGACTATATCCAGAGTTTTTGTGAACAAGTCAATAGGCTGACGGTAATCACCTTATTTATTGTCAACATAAAAGAAGTATTTTTAAAAGTAGTTCAAACTTTTAACACTATGTAGAAACGAAACTAGCAATTTCTGCACAACCAAATAATGCACAAGACGCACGGGTCACTTACTTGGCTGCAAATTACTACACGAACAATTATGAAAAAATATATGATTTAATTTTTAAAGCCACGAATTATGCGGTTTTTTTTTTTTCCTACTCTGTTACTTAGATTTTCGTTTTGTACATATTAAATGTTACAAAAAAAATGTTGATGAAAAACTTAATTTTTGCTTAGTGAAAGAAGTTTGTCTGTCCGACAATCAGCTCTCATGCAATAACTCAAACAATTTAAACCTCTTCTTTTTATATTCTATTTTTTTAAATCTAATAAGTATAGCATCTCTGATCGGGAATGTATTATTTCCATAACTATATATACATGAAATGTCTGTGAATCAATCGTGTGTTCAACCATTTTTTTTTTTTACCAATACTTATCCAAATTCAATAAAATGTGGCACTTAAGATGAAAATATTTGAAATATTTTAATGGATTTTCTACGGAAAATGATACGTAATACTATATTTTCCAAATCAAATTCCATTTCAATTTTAGACGACATTTTATATTCAGAGCTACTATAATTGAGAATATGGAGAAAAACAAATTTTCTTTAAATATAATTTTTTGAAGCATATTTTGAATAGAACATAATTTAAGGGAATAAAATGGGTTGGTTGTCCTCTATGCGATCATAACAATAACACGACTTATTATTAACGATGCGTGACAGAGTGTGATTTGCGATGAAAACTTTCGCATATGAAATCAAGATTTTTTTTATATAAGAAATTTTCATATTCTATAGTTATTGAGGGAGTTCTTGTGGAATTCAATGCTTTATAATTAATAAAATGATATAAATGATCGCACATTCTTGTGTGCACATCAATTTGTACATTGTATCTTTTAACTGTGTGTAATTTATGTTTACATTTTGATCTATAATAATAATTAACATTATAAATTCTTTAATGGCTGTCAATGACAAAGTAGTGTGTGTGTACCTGTTTAGTTTAAAAATATATGTGACATATTTTTTTGCGATTATTTTATATCTTAGACGATAAACAATAAACAGGAAAAATCATTGTGGTTCATTAAAATCTTGTTTTAATTAAAATAGTATATGTTTGTAAAAGTAAAACAAGTCAGAATATAGAGATTTTAGTTAAGAATGTTTTTTTTTTTTCAAATACATAAATTAAATGATAAAATTGATTTGAGATTATAATAAAAATTTAAATATATTATTATTATCAATATAAATGTTGTTGTCGTCGTTGTGGTTGCGCCGATTAATTAATTTTAATTTTAAGAAATGAAATAATTATTATTTCAAAATTTATTATTAATAATTTTCGTTTTTTGCGTTAAATTAAATTAATTTTATCATTTATAAAAACAGTTTTTTTTTTATCTCATAGTGGATTTTAACTTTGTATTGTTTTAATTATATATAATTTTTTTTTTTTATCTGTTACAATAATAAATAATATAACAATAATAAGAAACAAAATCTTTATCTTATCTAAATTCCTGTTTTTTTTTTTTTTTGCAATTTTTAAGACCACTAATTTTTTTTTTTTTTTGTTAACGCTAGAAATAGAAATATGTAAAAATTATATTATATTTATTTGCACATTTTTTTTTACTTATTTCTTTCAAATATAAATTGCAGTCTCAACAAGGTGACATTGATTTATTAAATGAAAGAGCTCAAGAAATTTTAAGACAAGCTGATCCAATTAATCGTTCAAATATTGAAATAAAAAATACAGAAATTAATAAAAAGTGGACGGATTTAATAAATAATTTTGAAAATCGTCGTGAAACATTAACAGCATTGGCACAACATTGGGAAGAATTTGATAGACAATTTAATAAGTGTGAAAATCAATTATTACGTATTGAAGATCGTTCACAAAATGTCGATCTAGTGGTGAGATCTAGACGTCAGTTGGAAGATACCAAGAATGCCATCCAGGTAACATATAGTTTTGTTTGTTTTGTTAATTAAATTTTAATTGTATTATTTTATGTTGGTTGGCATGGAAAAAGTGAGAATGTTTGTGCCGTTTTATGTGGTGTATGTATATTATAAAGAAGATCATTGATCACCACATTATATATAGACAAATATAATATTAAATCACGTATACAAAATTTAAAATAAATAATTTTTTTTTTTTTTGATAACATTAACGATTGTTAAAAGTACGTGTTAAGTGAATATAAATTATACAATTTTAAATAAATGTGGATGTTAATAGATGATGATGAATTAATAATTGATGCAAATAATAATGCAAGTTTATTTGATAAATAAATATTCAAAATGGTTATATCATCGAAATATATATATAGAAATATTTGACCTTGTCTTTAAATGAAAATTTTCTTTATATTATAATTATTATATGCTAAATATGTACGCGTACTTGTATTATTAGTATTAGTATTATTATTATTATTATTATCATCATATACAAAAATTTACATTTTACGTACTCTGTTTTCTATATTTTCATAACTTCTTAAATATTGTTGAATTTATTATAAATTCTAAATGTGTGTATAAATGCGAAATTAATGTTAAATACAAAACCTTGAACAAACACACAAAAAATAACGAAAAATATTATACACAAAATGGACAAAATTGTTGTATACATTTTAATACTAATATATGATACATGTAATTACAATATATATGAAGAGCGAATATATTTGTGTACTAAAATAATTTACTTATAAATTGCTATATAAGATATTATATGTATTATTATTATTATTATTATTATTACAATCCCATTATCATGTTGTCAATGTAATATATTTTTTTATAATTACAATTAAAAGTGTTAATTAATATGACACAGATGTGTTTTTTCGTACATTGATTTTAAAATTTTAATAGATTTTATTCGATTAATTCACAAAACACATCATATACGTGCGAGCTAGTATTAACAAAGCATATAATAATATATTGTATTTACCATTGATTCTGGCTAATTTGAATTCCATATAAATAATATGTAATGTAAAAAAGCGTATTAATTTCAACAAAATTTGTATCAGATACAATTCATCTATTACATTCATCTATTACATTTATATATTAATATAAAAAATAATTATTGATATTAATAATTTTTGTATTATTAGTTATAATAATAGCTGTATATGCATATGAAATGTTTGATATCGCGCTAACAACTAATTACTTATGATTTGTGTTACTAAATAATATTATGGCATTTTGATGCGGTAAAAACATATGCCATCAAAAATGCAGTATGCCAATAAACTGTATATCAAGTGTAACCAATATAGTATACGTTTTAGTTGTTTTATTGAAATTGCAAACGTTTTTGGATTAACACTGCAATTATTTCATGCATTGGGAAACATACAGAAAGAAGAAAAATGTTTGGTGTTAAACGAAAAGCCAATATTTAAAATGGGAAAAACTAAACTAAACGAAATTTTACGTCAACGTGACACAAAATAAAGTTTTCTATTAGTCGAATTGTTACTGTGGCAACGGAAATCATAAAATTAATAAATTTGATAATCCTAGGCGGTGGCCTCGGAGACCAGCCATCATCTACACAACCAGTATGCCATATATACAATACATTTCAAGAAAGCTATATGTTTTGTATTGGGTGGTATCAATATTCATTTTATCATTTTCACAATTTCTAAATGTTCAGAATTGCATACAATAGAGTAAAAAAAGAAGCTTCTTAAACAAATCGATACATTAAAACAACAAAATTTATCACTTTACGAGTACTTAATTTTTTGGCGACGAGTAAACATTGCTATTCATCAAAAATATTAAGGATAATTTACAAAAATTATACAATAATTTGTATAAATATAAATTTAAACACAAAATAGACTCATGAAAGGAATATCAACTGGAATGT
This sequence comes from Bibio marci, assembly GCA_910594885.2. NCBI lineage: Eukaryota > Metazoa > Arthropoda > Insecta > Diptera > Bibionidae > Bibio > Bibio marci. The sequence continues at coordinate 19,738,030 of OU343117.1, read as the reverse complement.
GTCAACAGAGACGGAAAAAACTCATTTTTCTCTTTGGCAATGCTCGACCGTATATTACAAAACAAATTCAAATAGATTATGGCTGGAATTTCCTGGCCCACTCCTTGTATTCACTGGATCTGACCCCCTTCTACCACTATACCATTTCTTACGATCGATGCAGCCCGAATTGACCGCACAAAATTTCAATTTCATTGAAGAAGTAAACAATTGGATCAATGTGTTGATAAGTTGTATATCGACGCGGCATTCATCATTTACCAAAAAGATGCTAAAAAGTCTTAAATAACATCTAACAATGGCCAATTATTTTTTAATTATTAAATTCATTCATTCATTCATTTCCGCATTTAAATAAATATATATATTTTCGGCGACATTTCATATGCATATATATCCATTATAAAATAATGGTTTTGTGTAGGTGGTGGTGCTGTGCTGTGATGATCTGTGTATGAATGCAATTTGGTTTTTATTTTTCTTTTCATATCATATAATATTAGTTTTGTTTTAAAAATATCTGCTATATTTGGTTTTATCTCTTTTTTTTTTTTTTTATTATTTTATATAGGAATTACTTGGAGAAACTCAAGAACTTAAATCGACATATAAAGAGGTTACGACTCAATCAAAATCAATCATCTCATTCCTTAGGGAAGTACACGAATCCGCAGCTGAAGCCCTAGTGGGCAAAATTGAACAGCTTACCAAACAATATAATATGTAAGTAAAAATATTTTTATATTTATTTCATTTGATTTAATTTTAATATTTTTAACTTAAATTTTTTTTCGACATATTGTTTACAAAAATTTACACATAAAATTTATTAGATTATAATTAATAATTTAATTTTTTCCTACGCTGGTATAATTAACATGATTTTACAATGTTATTTATTGTTCGACGTATTATATTTTCAGTTGTTTGGTTTTTATGTTAAATGTAAATTTTACATATTTTTATGTATAGAGAATTTCCTATTGAAAATATCTAGAGGGTGTCACTAGAACGGTCGATACAATTTAGAGGTTTAATAAAATAGGAAAAAAGTTTAATTAGTTTATGTCTACATCAAATATATTTATACCATTTTTTTCATGAATCTCATGTGGGTTGTTTTCACTCCAAATAAGGGTTTTTAGTCATTTTACTGCCCTGAAAAAAAAAAAGTACACGAATCCAATTAAAAAGTAACGTCAAAACAATGAAATATTAATTAATTTTGCTTCAAGGAACATGGTTCACATTGTTAAAATGAAATAACATTTATTAAATCAACGAATAATTCATACCGAAAACGAATGTTTTTCAATGTTTGTTTAAAGAATTGTATAATTGTTTTGATGAATATTATTCATCGTTTCAACGTTTTCTGTTTAATAACTTATTATTCTGAACATAAATTAATTAATGATCGTGAATTCATTCATTCAATAAACAAGTATATTAAGATAATTTTTAAAAATGAAAAATATTAATGAATTATACATTGAAACACATAAATGAAAAATGGGTTTGTAAACGCTATTCATTGAAATTATGTACAAATTTATTTTCAGTGTGGGCAAAAATATTTTTCTAGTTAGAATTTACCGAATTTTAGACTGATTTTTAAAATAAATTTGTTTTAATCGTTATTGAGAGTTATTGAAGTGTTAAACAATTCATCATATGTTTTGTTTGAGACAAAGTATATAATTTGATTTGAAAATCATCGCATTATATATTGAACAGTGTATCACTCTTTATTAATATTCATATAATAATATATTCATATAAATATTTAAATTATCATTAGTTTTTATAATAGTTATGCGTAATCCATATATGTATGAATATGTAAATTTGTGTGTGTGTGTGTATGTATTATATGAAAACAATATCGTTTAAAAAAAGAATAAAATAAGAAACTTTATGCTCTAACTGAAATAAAATTTTAATTTTTATTTACAAATAAATATTGTATAATGAACTAAAAATAGATTATTATATAATAATAGTATTTATAATATACATATTTTATAAATAATAATTTATAATCATGTGTAAAAGGCTATTATTATATTTATAAAATAAATATATGTATAACTTTTTCTTATAACCCATCTACGTATATGAATTATATACAAAACCTTTAATTGCTTGGTTACACACACACACACACACACTGTGTTATATAAATTATTTATTATTAAATATATATATATAAATTAGTACCATTCTTCTTTGCCTACAGACCATACAAAATTCATTTTGTAATTTTATTTTCCTTCTGTCATAACATAAATATTGCATTATTATATTTATTATAACACAAATATTATATAAAAATAATGGTAACTTGACTATTTATAATAATGTTTATGTGAAAAATAATATCTTTATATGTTAAAATTCAAAAGAAAATATAAGAATTTTTTCATGGTTTCAGATTGTTTTTAAAGAATAAAAACAAAAAACGATAATTAAATCTACAGTCAAGTTCATATTTAACTATTCGCATAAGAAATATGAGTTCTTACCTATATATATTATGCGTTTATCTTTTGTAACATTTCCCTCTAATTGTGTCTTAGTATATATAGAAAAACGAAATGAAATGACGGAGTTTCATAATGTCCATCGAATTAACGCCCAATGATTTCCAATTTCAAAAAAACGCATACAATTTTTATAATATTTATAATTTTACCCATGCTCTTCGTTTTTAACATAATAAAGCGTTAAAATGAAAATAATTAGCTAAATTAGTCTTTTAAAAAAAATTGAAATTCAAAAAAATTTTTCAACTAATTTTTATTTCTCCTTTTTTCAGTCGATATAACACATGGGCTGAAAAGTTTCCTAAAATTCTAAGAAAAAAACATTTTTTTTGCAAAATTAAACTATATTCATCAACATACATCCCTTCGCGGGCGATACATTGATTCCAATGATCTTCCAACTTTTCGATACCATTTTTATAGTACGATTTCGTTTTTTCCTCAAAATAGGCTTCTGTTTCGGCGATCACCTCTTCATTGCTCTTAAATTTCTTTCCAGTTAGCATTCTCTTGAGGTCTGCAAACAGGAAAAAGTCACTGGTGGCCAGATCTGGAGAATACGGTGGATGTGGAAGCAATTCGAAGCCCAATTCATGCAATTTTGCCATCGTTTTCGTTGATTTATGACACGGTGCGTTGTCTTGATGAAACAGCACTTTTTTCTTCTTCAAATGCGGTCGTTTCTTAGCGATTTCATGCTTCAAACGCTCCAACAAGGCTATATAATAGTCACTATTGATGGTTTTTCTATTTTCGAGATAGTCGATGAAAATTATTCCATGTGCCAAATACCAAAATACAGATGCCATAACCTTGCCAACCGACTGTTGCGTTTTTGGTCGTTGTGGACGAGGTTCGTCGCTTGCTGTCCATGATGCTGACTGCCGATTTGACTCCGGAGTGTAATGATGGAGCTATGTTTCATTCATTGTCACATATCGACGCAAAAATTCTGTTTTATTGCGGTTGAACAAGCCCAAACACTGCTCTGAATCATCGATACGTTGTTGTTTTTGATCGATTGTGAGTTCGCGCGGCACCAACTTTGCACAGAGCTTTTGCATGGCCAAATATTCATGCACGATATGTTCAACACGCTCCTTTGATATCTTCAGAGCCTCAGCTATCTCGATCAACAACACTTTACGGTCATCCAAAATTATTTTGTGGACTTTTTTGATATTTTCTGGAGTAACAGCCTCCTTTGGACGTCCACTGCGTTCATCGTCCTTGGTGCTCATATGGTCGGTTTTAAATTTTGCAAACCACAAATGTACTGTTGAAAGAGCTGGAACAGTGTCGGATTAATGCTCGTCAAAAAATAATGTTTAATCAACGTACGAAATTCGTGTTTTTCCATTTTTCTTCAAATAACAAAAGTAGCTACACTCACAACGGAATATCTCACAAACTAATGGTCGGACTGCTGTTAAATTTTGACACGTATCGTTTGAAAGTTGGTACTAACTAAAAATTATATTTTTTTCTGTGCATAATTTTTAAATTTCGCAATGCATTCGATGGCAAACTACTTCGATCATTTTCCGTTAAAATTAATCAGAAAATCTTTAATATATATGATGGTGGTTAAAATAGTCTGCGTAATAGTTAAACAGTATATATTCTATTAGGTTGACCAACGGATTGATTAGTTGGTGGTGGTGGTGGTAGGTAAATTTATACTTCGGTTCCATTCTATTTGAATTGATAAAATGATGTACATTTATATTCAAAATCAAATCGTATTGTTTCGATCATTATGTGTGGTTTTAAGCATGTGCTAAACATGTACGGTGGATAATTTTGAGGTGCAACAAACTTTTATCCCCCCCCCCCCCTAGCTGCTTTTACCATATATCAAATTTATCCATTATCTTTTTCATTGTCATTAACAATTTATTTAAGTTTTGTGGAATGAAAATCGATTTACAAAAAAATGAAATAGATTTTCATTTAAGGTTGCTGCCGTTTCATTATTATATTCAGGCGATTAGAAAAATCCCAATAAAATACCATTTCATATACATCAGTCCAAGTAGAGCTTATGTAGCATCTACCAAACATTTATTACAGCACAAAGTTGATAAATTTTATACTCTGCATGTGATTATATAATAATTTATCAAATGATCGAAAACTATAGATTATTATTTATTTAAATTCAATATTTTTATAATAAGTGATTATAGTCCGGTGGCACCCACTTCTAATAATTTTTGAAAAACTGAGAATTGATGTTATTTTAATTATCTATCGTTTTTATTATATTTATTTTGAAAAACATTGAATAATTGAAGATAGTAAAAATAACAGATTTTGCTTAATAACAATTTAATTAATTGATGTGTGTTTACAATCTCTTTGTATTTAATAACAAAATTATATAGAATTATTACATTCTATAAAAAAATAATAGTATTCGTTATTTAATATTGTTCTTAATTGTATAAATATTTGCAGATGTTAAATATTCTTTGCTTATATATGAAACTTATGTTACATATATGGACTTTATTACCTTTTCCATAGAAAATTTCAATAATGTCAACGGTAATTATAAGTCATTCTTCCAATATGAAAATATTACTGTCAATTTTCGTTAATGTTAATAATTATAATAACTACTTTCTTTAAATTCGAAATTTAAATTCCTTACTATTCCTTCCATATATCTTTTAATAAAATAATGGTACAAAATGTAAATATACATTTCATTTATTAATTTAGAATTAATATATTCATTAAAATTATAGTATTTATTATTTAATTTTGTTCTTAATTTTAATAAATATTTGCAGATGTTAAATATTCTTTGCTTATATATATGAAATTTATGTTACATAGTTATGTGGACTTTATTACCTTCCGCAAAGAGAATAACATCAACGGTAATTATAAGTCATTCTTCCAATATGAAAATATTACTGTCCATTTTTTTTAATGTTAACACATTGAAGACGGTTCACGTTCTTTTTTCCAACCGTTGGAGACGGGTGACGTTTTTTTCCGGTTTTTTAAAATTTCAACCAATGATGTAGGTAAATTGTGCCCTGTTCAATTCATTCACAGTATACAACAAGTTAAACGATAAAGAAAGGGTAAAATATAAAAAATTTTTACTGCAAATAGTAAAATAATGGGCTAGTGATGATTTTGAAGTAGAAGAAGATGTAGCAAATGCTATACAATCTGGAACTTCTACTCCTACTATGCATGGTTCTTTTTACCATCCACCAGGACGATTATCTGGTAATATGCGACTACATGTTTTAGAGAAAATTGACAATAGTGGGAAAAAAAAAATAGCCATGAGAGACATGACTTGCATGTAAGGCAAACAACAAGAGGAGCGAAATTCGATATATTTGCAAATTTTGTTTAGTACCCGTCCATAAGGGGACTTCTTTTCAAGCATATCATACGAAAAAAACACATTAAAATAGCTTTATATTTGTTAATAAATCTTTAATAATGTATCCGAATTAATAAATATTATAATTGGTTTTTGAAATTATCATTTATTATTTATAAAATTTTAACAAAATATGCGGGAATTGGGGGTATATGCTTTTCATCACATACCGTCTTCAAAGTGTTAATATTTACAATATAATAACTACTTTCTTTAAATTCGAAATTTAAATTCCTTACTATTCCTTCCATATATATGTTTTAATAAAATTATGGTACAAAATGTAAATATAAATTTCATTTAATAATTTTTTGGGTAACTATAATGTTAGTATTTCTGCATACTTTTAAATAATAATTGTTTTGTATATGGTTTGTCTATATGTTTACACGACTCTCCTCCAAAATGGAATAATTACATTTTAGCGAATTACTATTTTAACTGCGATAGCTACAAAACTGATGATTTTTTGTTTTTTTTTCATTGAGTACTCCACAATTGATAATTATTGCAAAATTTTTTTGTGCGTTCGGAATTGTACGAATTTGACTGTACTTTATTTTTTTTTTTATTTTTCACAATAATAAAAAACATTTAAGTGTACTCTGCGTTTTATATATTGAGTCAGATTTTTTTTTGTTTTTTGTTTTTAAGTCAATTTGTGCACATAATGACATCATATGTATAAAATAATATTAATAATAATATATATACAATTGTTATAATCTTTTAATTATAAAATATATATTTTTATAACATTTTCGTTTTGTGTTATATTTTGATGTGTATACTTTTTTTATTTAAGAATAGATAAAAATTTGTAAAAATATGAATTTTATTATTTCATTTATAGAATTTATAATAAAACCTATCTATCTATTTCATGATATTATTATTATTATTATTATGATGATGACCGAATTATAAACATACACACACATACACACACATGTTTATTTTGTTCAATGTCATTCCAATAATAAAAAATAATAATAAGAAAATATTATTTAAAAAACTTTTTTATTTAGATAAATCCTCAATACAAAAGTATTTGGTTTACGACGCCGCTCGCGCTTATATTTTATTTTGTACTCTACCACATTCAAAAAATATGTATTTATATAATTAATATTTTTTAACAAAAATTTGTTATATTTAATATTTACGTATAAAATTTTTTTGTATGACACAAACACACTAAATCTGGCTGTGTATATATGTTAATGTTACAACGACGTTATGTATATTTTTACGCGTTAAGTCTTATATATTTGTGTGAATGAATAAATAAATATCATATATTGTTTTGTTGGTTAATAATATAAAATGGTCAATAGTATGTTGAAATAGATTCTATACGATGCTTTTTTTTTTTTAATAATGTGTGGTGGTATAAAATAAATATTATTAATTAAATATAGTATATATTTTATATATAAATTTGGCATTCATTAGTTAGTTAGTTAGTTAGTTAGTTAGTTAGTTAGTTAGTTAGTAGTAGTAAATTATAAGTGAGTCGAGTGAGTGATTCATTTTGGTCAGGTAATAATATATATACAATTACAATACATAACATTCAATGTATTTCTATGTCGCGGTTTGTCGGGATTATAAATTGTGCACGCACATGTAACATAATTATATAGTTTTAACGATAAAAATTTATATATAAATAATTTGCAAGCTTATTGATTTTAATTTTAACCGTGTACCACCTCTCTCTCTTAACCACCTTATATTATATAAATATTAAATATTTATATATAATTAATTTCTTTTGAAACGATAATAAAATGATTTACTTGGGTTGTGTGTTACGTATATATTATAAATAAATGAATTAACCAGAACCAAGTCAAATATACTATAAAATATTAACATATTTTATGGTACATTTTATTACATTAAATAATATTGTGCTCTAGATTATTTTATATCATTGAACTATGAATACAACGATTTTTATTTTCTGTTGCTGTCAATACACGGGATTAATTAAATACCATAATTGCAATTAATATATCTTTATTTAGAGATTCATTTTGAATGTAACAAACCTCTTTACACATTACAGTCTATATATACAATTACAATAATAATATGAAAAACTTGACTAATAAAAATGCTCATCCATTGTGTGTGGGTATTTAAATTACTAAATTACGACATTCCAATAACTTAATTAATTTAATAACGCATCAATGAAATGTTATAAAATTAAATATATTATACACCTGCCCAGTATTTTATGAGACGGATAAGCAGATGTAATAAAAATTTGCAATATCTTTAGAACCTCTAATAAAATCGGTACATACGCATTTCAATTTCAAAGAAATTACTGATTTTAGAATAATACTAATGGGAATAGTTATGAAATGGAAGATAGCTTTTCTTAAATTTTCAAAAAAATCAAATAAACTGTTATATATAGCGACATCCGTGCGAAGGAAGTAACTGATCGTTACCGCCATGTTCAAGGGTTTAACAACTATATTTAACTACTGCAAAAGTATTATATACATATAGGATATGGTGCGGTTCTATGCAGTTGACACCAGGACATTCGTATAAGGCCAAATCCTTGATATAAAATCTCAAACAAGCAAGCATTTGGATAATGAGCTGAAAATTTTTTCAATCCACGTTGGTTTTTTAAATTTACATTTTATTATATAAAATTACTAATTACAAAAATTTATATTCGCCTATGCACAACTTTTTAATTGTCGGAAGTTGAAAATTCAATTGAAAAAACATATAGCAAAGCATTTCATCTTTATTTATTTAAATAAATGTGTAATGTGACAACAAAATGTAGGTATTTTTTCAAGAAAAATTACTATATTTGAAAAGTTGTAGCGTCTGTTATGAAAAAATTAATTCAATATTTGACATTCGCAGTCCATTAATATATTGTGAATTTTGTGATTGTTATCAATTTATCTGCGATATTTCAAGTCATTATTGCAAATACATGTAATAAAAATGGTTATAAACGTCTTTCTTTGTATAACCCAGAATTTTAACTTTAACTTATTTATATATATATTTTGTATATAATGAAAAAATCGTTATATTTTAATTTAATTAATTAAAATTATCTTTTTAAATGAATCATTAAGAAAAGAAATAAAAAATACATTCATTTCTTTATTTGCAACACATTTATTGTGTGTAGTTATATAGAACGATGTGAACGACACCCTCAAGTAAATGAATTTATAATCTAATGTCGTGTATATATATATAGTTTATCAGATAATTAGGTAATATTCTGAGAATGTAGACCGTCTTTTGATAATAATAATATACATATGGATGTGCAATAATATGATGATTAATACACGGAAGTTAAATTGATAATATATAGCGGAAAAAAGATTAATATATCATTTTTTATTTCAATAACAATTCCAAAAAAAAATTTTAATTTATTATTAAAAACATTTGATCCTTGATTGATTGTTTGTTATCTATAAATATAAAATATATGTCAATGGTTTTAGAGATGCATATAGAAAATTATAAATGTTGTTCAATTATTGATTACACAAATGATTAAGAAATGTTTTATCATATATGTGTAACAGTGGCGTTGCGTGAAAATTGTTTTCATTATTTTTTTTAATTTTTTTTGGTAGCCAAGTTGAAAATAGACTAAATTATGGAAATAAAAATTTAAATGTTCATTTGCTAAATTTCCCGGAAAATCGAGTTTTATAAAAATTTACATCTTTTTGAATTACAGGTGGCCGGCCATTGTTTTAACAGATTTCCATTTTTTGTATATACAGAATTGTAAATTATAATCAATTTCCAATCTTTTTGGTAGTCAAGTTGAAAATAGACTAAATTATGGAAATAAAAATTTAAATGTTCATTTGCTAAATTTCCCGGAAAATCGACTTTTATAAAAATTTATATCTTTTTGAATTACAGGTGGTCATTGTTTTAACGGATGTCCATTTTTTGTATATACAGAATTGTAAATTATAATCAATTTCCAATCTTTAGTATAGAAGAGATTTTTTAAATCGATTCACTTGTTCAAAACACTGGTTTTCCGTTACATGTCTCTGTGAAATTTTGTATGAAATATTGTTACTAATATATAAATTACCAGTTCACTTTATTCAGTATCATAAATTTATTTCAATTTTTTATTGACATCGAATGGAAAATCGGTCAAATCAATTTTTTTTTTGAACATTTGAATCGATTTTATAAATCTCTCTTCTACGAAAGATTGGTAATTGATTATAGTTTGAAATTCTGGCCTATATATATTAAAAAAATGTAAATTCGTTAAAACCACCGTAATTCAAAAAGATATAAATTCTTAAAAAAAAAGTAAATTTTCCGGAAAATTTAGTTTAATTTCAACCAGATTATAAGAAAATGTAATTATATTGAAAACTGAATACTACTCTGCAAATGCAATTTAATATAATATAAATATAATATTAATTGTTAAGAAATAATGAAAATAACTTTAATATGTTATCAAATGTGTTAATGTTTAATTTTCAGTACAAGTGTATTTAGTAATTTATAAAACCATAATCTTCATTGATATTGGATTTCTTCTTTATATGGGGGGAGCCGATCATTTTAATACTATTATTATTTATCTAATGATTTTAATTACTATTATTTTAATTCAAATATTTTTAACATTATTATTTTTTTATTATTCAAATCTCTATCACACATTAAATAAACATGTGATGATGAATTTTACTATATATATATATATCCATTGAGTTAGTTATATACAAGATTATATATAAAATTATTCGCACAAACAACTCGACGAACAAATACAAATTCAAATATTTACTTAAAATTAGTTTCGATGGTGTCATGTGCAATTTATAGAAAGAAACGTAAACACATATATGCAAAAGCATATAATATATAAAAAAAATTAAATAACTGATATAAAAAAGTAAATTTCTTGAAATTAAAAATATATAATATATTTAAAAAATTATAATACCCATCAGTAAAAGTTGTGGTTGTTGTTGTTGGCGGTGGTGTTGTAATAAATTGCAAAATAAAAATTATATATTTAAATAATGACGTAATTACAATTTTATATATTATATATTCATATACCAAACACTGTGTAAGTGTACGTACGTACGTACGTACACGGCCACACACAATTCGTACAATTAAAATTGTGTATAAATATACAATTAAATAGAAAATAAAAATTTCTTATAACATCAAAAATAAATATATGTTACACTTTCAATATTTATGGAGTTCCACCTGTCGTCAAAGTTCATGTAAAATCAAAAAAAAAATTATTATAAGGAAATCCCATGCGTTTAAATTTTTCATAAATTAAATAACATTTTCTTTTTTTATTTTTTTTACTTTAAAAATAAAAGAAATAAAATAAATAAATAAATAAATAAATATTATAATAAAAATAGTCTTCCCGAATTTTTAACATTTTTTTTACAATAACATTTTGTTTTCTTCTTCCAAACACACCGCCCCAGAAGAACTCGTGTGTGTGTGTCGTGCTGTCGTAAATACAATAAATGATAAAAATAATATTATTGTATATTTTTAATATATAGCAAAGAAAATATATATGTATTTTTCTAAAAAATTAAAAGAATAGAAAATCTATTTTTACTATTATATTTTCCTCGAATCACCAATATTTTTCCTCTGCGTATAATAACTATATCACCCATCATTATTATTAACAATTATGATGATGATGATGTTGGTGATGATAGACGTGCGGTCATCATCCAAAATTAAGTACACACAGTAAACTTCAATATATTTATTTAAAAATAAATAAATAAATAAATAAATAAATAAATAAATAAATAAATAAAAATATTATTAATACAGCAGCAATAATAAATAAATTAAATAAATGTGTTAATTATAAATAATATATTGTTGGCAAAAAAAAACAGAAGAATTTTATATTAATTTTTTCGAATTAGCATTTTAGTATTTTGTTTTTCTATTAAATTCCATTACATCTTATTTATTTGTACAATAGCCTCAAAGGCTTGACACTTTTTATAATGGTTTTTCGTTTTCTTTCTCACCATATTATATCTCACGATTTAATATGGCATTATTTTGATGATAATCCAGAAAATTTCTTTCTCACATTTATGGATAATCCTAAATAATTACGCTTATCAAAGCTACGCATATGTATGCGCCCAAGTTTTAATTTAAATTATGCATTATCTATTTTAGATGAAATAAGAGAAAGCGCAGTGTTTTTCATTTCATAACATATGTATGATTTCGAGTGTGGTATAGGTTGAAATCTAATACTATAGAGACACTCTCTTCGACATGCCATCTCTTCATAATATAAAATCCGTTGTTTAGCAAACTTTATAATAGATTTGGCAAATTAATCTGTGTGTTATAGTATTTAATAATTCATCAATTGATCTGCAATTATGTTTTATTTATAAAATTAAATTTAAATTTTATACATCTATATTCGAATAATAAATTATATTGGAAAATGTGCAGCATGTAAAGAAATCAAATAAAATATTGATCAATTTTTTATTATGCCAAAACCTCGTCAATTGCACTTTGTTGTATCTTATAATGGTAGAGTATATGACTACGGGGCCTTTAGTTTTTAGCTATAGCCTATTTGCCGATTTCATTTAATTTTCATACCATATATATTTTATCAAACTTTGTTCATTCGCTTCTAATCATTATTTATTAATGTAGGTGGATAGCGTTCATACTAATCTTGTAGTATTGAAATTCAGTGACCAAAAACTTAGTTGTAATATTTTTTCATATTTATTTTTATACTTACATTTTTCATTTCATTAACATTGTCTATTCAAACCAATATTATGTTCTAATCACTCATATAAACATATAATGAAATTTGAAGAAACATTTAGCTTTTAATAATTACAAACCATAATTAAAAGAATAATTCTTAAACATTCCCATACTTAGTAATTTATGATCCCGTGAAGATCTTCAATCACATAATGTGAAATTTTCAATTGAATTGTTTAATAATGTGTTTTAAAAATTCGTTGAAATAGTTGCCGCTACCGCCACTACTTCCGGGTGTTCCGATAGTTTTCAAATATTCTCAATAAAATTTTTTTTTACTATAACGTTTATCCGATCATTTAGAAATTTTTGAACTTGAATGTTTCATGATAAAGTTTTCTGAATGTAGATGATAATAATGAAAGTATTAAATTTAACAATTTCACAGGTCATCGCAGAGTGGATAAATGTATATGATAAAAAATTTAAAGAATAAAATTATAGATCTGGAATAGTTATTTTTTTTCTTCCAACAAGTTCTTTTAAATATTATTGTTGACTTGCTGTGCAATGAAAATGTCAGCCACTACAGAATTTGTAATTGTTTTATTTTAAATATCATAACGCAAGTGTGGATTATAATATACTTATAAGTTATTGGAAAAAATTATTAGCATTGATGTTGTTCTTAAAATAACATTATTAAGAGATGTGATTAAATCTAGAATAAATGAAACAAATATACTTTGATATACATAAAGTTCTTGCAAATGTGATTGTTCTGCTCAATTGTCTACAATTCATTTAATTTCCTATTTGATTCCCATTTATAAGAGATACTTTCGAACATTATCCTGAGCAAGGTCCTGGGAAGCATACGCTTATTATCGGTAATTATGCGTGGGAGATCCTGTCCATATCATTGATATTGATCCTTCAATCATCAGTCCCGCCATGTCTATATTTTTTTAATAATTTTAAGGTAAGGGAAATATCCTTGTTCATTCAATCGTCAATTCGCCTCAATTTTCTGTTTAATTCCTTTCATACGAAATACAAAATTTACTTTGTAGAATTATTTCTGGGAAGTTCTGGAAATGATCTCTTTTATTTGTAATTTTCATTCTCTAACCTGTTTAATTCCGCATCATAAGCAATATCCATCCATTCATCCGTGAAGATTGCGATCTCCCCCACCCGATTTCCTTTCAGGAAATGCCCTTAATGAAAATTTTATTATACCTTTTTCGTACGAATATTTGATACACTTTTTTCTTTTTATTTCTTAATTCATATATTACTCCAAGTGGAGCTTATGTCATCTAATTAACCTTCATTACAGCAAAGTTGGTAAATTACTCCGCATGGGAGTATATAACAATTTACCAAATGTACCGCAATTTACGATAGATAGATGTTTTCATAATTCTATTATTTTTATATGGCTGATCAGGCCATAGTTATACAAGTGACACGTGATACACTTGGAAATGCCCAAATTGGATCCAAACTCCATAGCTCTAAACTTTTTACGTAAGATAGTAGTGTTTGACTAAATAGAATGTATGGAAAGTTCGTATTCCTTGCACCATAGTTCCGTTTCACGGAGTGCAACAATCATAGCAGTACTCATGAACCTTCCTCTTACCATAATCGTAATGACATCTGCACATCCAATCGAATGTACATTTATTTCTTCAAGACCATAATGTTCTACAGTAGAGTAGATATAATAGGCCACCCTACAGCAGTCATCCCATGCACACTTTACCCCGCAAACATAAAGTATCTGTCTGAATATTTATTACTCTGTTTTTATACCATGTTATCAATCCGTTTCACCAATTTCACGACAAATCGCAATATACCACCGTGAGATAACAATTTTCTAAATTCTACTTATTATCTTATGTGATGGCGAAAATACAAAACATATAACATGAACATTATTTACTGTGAAATCACAATAATGAACGTATGAATTTATATACAAAAAATGTCATGTATTGCATTATAATAATTTTCTCATATTCTTATATATACACAAACAGCACCGCAACGGTATCTAATACTGCGCGGCCGGTCTTCGGTATATAAATGTTTATATTTTCTATATACACCTCTCCATGCATAATTTGTATGCGTATACATATTAATTTATTATAAAGAATTATGTACTTTCATATGTCTATCTCTAAATATCTATCTACACCTATACAATATAATATAATATATTATAACATGCAATATTATAAGAGATAGACTTAGATTTATGTGTATATAAATAAATAAATAGTATATTGCTGCGTATATTATATAAATTCAAATACTAATATAAAATAAATATAAAATTGTACACCGTCGTCGATTCATCTTATTCCGCTTTTAATTCATAACGTATTGAATCGTGGTTTATACTGGATGGCTGGAAAGTTCTTGCCAAAAAACCCCCCCAAAAAAAAAAAAGAAGTTAATTAATTAATTACAATTAATATTGTAAATATTAAAAAATAAATAAATATAGAAAATAGAAAAAGCTGTGGTGAAAAAACAAAATATATTATATTATTTTATAAATAATATAAAAATATTGATTGAAAATTAAAGAAATAAAAATTGTACATAGACGGAATTATTATTTAGAAGAAAAGAATGAAGATTAATTAAATTATTAATTATTAGACGAAAAAATTTACGTATTGGTGTTAAAAAAAAAATAATAGAAAAAACATTAATTAAAAATATAGAAATTATAAAAAGTGATAATAATTACTATAAATTTTGTCTGAAATATTTTTTTTTTTAATCGATTCGTGAACAAAAAAACCATATGTGTTTGTTTAGAAAATTAAAGGTGAAGTTGTGTGTGTTTATATATTTTTTTTTATATATGAATAGTTTTCCTTTTATGTGTCCATCGGTATTTTATATGTTTTGTCATTACACGACCATAATTTTTCATTTTTTAAATTACTAAAAATGAAAATAAATGCAGAGTTTTTTTTTCCATATCGATTTAATAAAATATATAAAATTATTAATATATTTTTATATATATAATTTGCATATTTTTATCTATATATACCGCACATGTAGTATGCGTTGGGAAAGAGACACGGGCGACGGCGAGGATAATAATTTTTTTGGAATAATAATAATAATAATAAATATATTAATCAAATATTTTGATTGTCGCATCATAAAATGTAATAATTTCTTGTTGGGGGGGGTATATAAAATCTAAATATATAAAATAATTGATTTTCTATATATTTTTCTCCATTTCCATATAAAATCCATTGTGTGTACGGATGCATTATAATAATGTATTAAATCAAAATTAAATAAAATTAAAATACGCATATTCGTCGTTGTCTAAACTCTAAACCTATATCCACCTATATTTTTCTATATGGATAATAATAATAATATAGAAATAATTGTATAAAAAAAATATATGGCGGCTGCTGGTGGGCACACACATATATACCGGAATTCTTCTTAACATACCCAAAATATATAATATAATAACCAAATAACTTGAACAAAAAAAAAAAAAAAAACTATTTTTATTATTTGGCATTTATCCAAAATGATGACGTGATGTATTTTTAGTGTATCTTGCGTATCTCAGATGATGCTGTAAAATGTGTGTTTAAATAAAATATTATACGCGGCGTTATTCTTCTATATTCTACTGATTTTAATTATTATTTTAATTTGATTTAATTTTTTTTTATTTTATTAGTATATTTATATTTTTTTTATGCATATAAAACCAGGACATAGATATATAAATCAAGAAATCCAATCCAATCCAATCCAATCCAATCGTTACCCCCATATTAGATGAGAGATAGATATTTTTTTCTATTAAAATCTATATAATATCAAAGCACTTACAAAAAATTTTCAAGGGTTAGCGGCAAATACACCGGCTTATTTATTATCTACAATATTATGGATGGATGGTACGCAGACAATTAAATTATACGCCCAAAATATATAATTATTGATTTTTATTTCGATTCAAATGATATGTGTGTGTGTGTGTGTGTCGTCACACTTTATATACAAAATGTCATTATATACCATATACTATTATTATATAACATATGCATTGTATATGTATTTTGTATGTATATAATCAATGTCATGACTCAGATAATATTAACATATGTTTTGTAAGAAAAAAAAAATTTTCCATTTAGTTTTTCCAACTTTTCTTTAACTCATGCGCGCGTTACACTGTACTCTAATACAATATATCCTGGAAGTGTTTTTCTTATAATCATAAGTAAATATACTATATACGTGTGCAGTATGATAATATATAATATTGTCCATGAAACTGTGTTTATCCAGTTGAAATATTCTGTACAGTACAAGTTTTACTCTATATTAAACTAGTAGACGAAAATTAATTCTTAAATATTGTTATTTAAATACATCTGCTATTATTAGTATATGTTTTGAAATCAAATTTTTTAACTAAATATATATAATATTTATTTATTTATTTATAAAATAATTTCAAAAATATAAATATTGTCAATGGTTATTTATTTGGCTCCTCATCTCATATAAAATACCATTTATATATATATATAATATAGGTGGAAGACATATAAAAATAATAGTGAGTGGGGAAAATCATTTATCATTCTAAAAATCTAACAGTTGTGAGAGTACGTATTGACAAATGTTTCCGATATAAAAAAAAAAAAAAATACATGAAATGATGTTTATAATTATATTACAATCATATTACAATACCAGCCGTAAACATAATAATATGCTGTCAATTTATAATTTATAAAAATATAATCATTTTTCATATACATAATTTAAAATGGAAACTATTTTGAATATAATCGAATATATTCTATAATAAAATATATTTGTTTATTTTTTAAATGAACATTTTTTTTTTTCTATCAAGATGTGAAAAATTATTTTCAATTTATTTGAAAAAAATAGAAAATACTTATAGATTTTCTTGTGTTGAATATTTTATATATATAAATTTATATTAACCATAAGTACACACGGCGCTCTGCATACACTGCTGCTACTAAAATGTGTGTGTGTTTGTGCGTAGCATATGTATTATAATTATAGATATTTGGGTGGTGCGAAAAAGAAAATCATTTAGTCGTGTCTGTTTTTTTTTTTTTTATTTTTTAATAAATGAAAAACGAACGAAGAAAAATTTTCTTATAAATAAATAAAAACTTATAACATTTTCCGATGATTTTACTTTGTATTTTTTTAGTCTTTAAAATCTATTCTATTTTAATACAATACAAATTTAACAAATTTTAACGTTAATTAATTTCAAACAAACAATTATTTTTTTCTTTTTTTTTCTTACAGACAAAAATCATCGTTACACGAAAAAGATACCAAAATCAATAAGGATTTGGAAGATATAGAAAATATATTTCGGAATATATCCGATTTACAAGATAAAATTAATAGTTTATTAGAAGAAATCAGTGATTTATATGTGTATGATCAAAATCAAAAACAAATTGAACAATATATAAATAAATTAAAATCGACGGTAGACAGTGTGATAAAAGAAAGTAAAGATTTAATAAAAACAACCCAAACAAAATATATAAAACAACAGAATTTAATACCCGCCGATATTGTACAAGAAATAACGTCATTAGAATTGTTAACCGAACGGTTGTCCGGCACCATGGAAGAAAAAGATCGTGAATTTAAACGTGCAAAAACCGTACGCACCGATTATTTAAATGGTGTTGATGCGCTACAGTCGTGGCTACAAAATGCTGAACTACGTATACAAGATCGTACCTGTGAACCATTACAATTAAAAGAAATTTTACATAAAATTCATCAAGAAATTGGTGGCATACAAGATCGTATGGAAAATGTTAAACGTAATGGTAATATGATCATTGAAAAAAGTCGTAAAGATGATGAAAAAGAATTAATACAATCGACAATTGATCAATTGACACAACAATTAAATCAAATACGTTCGTGGTTGGATGAAAAGAAACAACAAGTCGGCGACTCATTGGATGCATGGACAAGATTTATGAATTTATATCAAATTGTAATGACATGGGCTGTCGAAAAACGTACATTTATATCCGAATCATTAACAATAACAACAATACATCAGGCCCGACAAAAAATGAATGATTATTCAGTAATTTATTATTAAAAATTTTCTAAACTATAAATTATTAATTAATTAATATTAATTTTTGTTTTTTTTTGTTTGTTTGTTTTTCTTTCATTCATTCATTCAACAAACACATAATATAGAATGCTGTGAAAAGTATAAAACCGATTGTTAAAAATTTAAGTGAAATGGATAAAGAATTAGAATCGATTACACAAGTAACAACTGTCGGTGATTTAAGAAGTAAATTATTAGAAGCAGAAGAAGCTAAAGTTGAGGTTGAAGCAATTCTATTGGAAAGAGTAAGATTATAATAATTATTTTTGTTTATTTGTGTTTGTGTGTTAACAACAATTTTTTTAATAATATTTTATTAATATACGATTTTATATATTCATAGAATGCATTATTACAAGAAACAACAGAGGAATGGGAACAATGTGAAAAGAAATTAAAAGATGTACGAACATGGATTGAAAAAACTAAAAATACATTAGATTCACCGCAGCAAAAAAAGAAACCATTACGTGATCAATTAGGTTTATGTGAAAAATATATAGCTGATATATCAATTCAAAAGACAAAAATTACGTTATCCATTGAAAAGTTACAGGTATTTTAAAGAAAACATTAATTTTAGTAATTATAAAATTTAAAATTTTTTTAAATAATTACTAATAAATTTTGATTTTTTTGTTTTTAAATAAAATAGGTTCACTTCCGATCCGGTATTGGTGGTGATATTAAAATTACCGAAACTGCAATGGAAATTTGTAAGGATCTCGATCAATTGAATGGCATTGTGAAACAAAAGAATACCTATTTGGAAGAAACATGTTCACAATTGGAAGTCTATCAACAACAAATACAGGCATTGCGTCAAAAGATATTACATGAAGAACAACAATTGCGGCTTGTGTTGTCACCAACATATTTTCCACATGATCGTGAGAAGGCTTTATCCGATCAACAGGTAAGAAAGTTTTTCTTGTTTTTTTATTATTATTATTATGTTTTTTTTTTTTTTAAATATTTATTAAAATTTTGTTTACAACACACACAATATTATTAATAATTTACGAAAAATTTAATAATATCACACGCAGTTATTTGAAATGTATCGTTTTTATAACGAAAAATTTAACTTAAATGTAACGTAATATTTGTTGTTGTCAATTTATTACAATCAACAACGTAGATATATTAGATAGGGTGTGTAGTAGTTGGACAAATTTAAACACATTTTGATAAAAACTTGTTATATATATATTTTGGTTGATTTTAATATATTATAATAAAAAGTAAAATAACGCCGTTCGAACGACGATGGGAGAAATAAAAAAAAAAAGTAAAATAATAATAATAATAAGTAATCCGCCCGCCCGCGCCTAGCGAAACGATTCATAAATCAAGAGTTATCCGTTTTTCTGTTATAAAATGTGCACGGTGGTTGCGGGGCCGTCCGGCCACAGTAACATTTCCTGTTCATTATCATTTCATATACTTTTTTCATGATGATGTTGATCCGTGTGCAACAGAATAACTATTGTTTATTATTAAGTTTAGAACGCTCTGGCATCTTGGTTTTAATTTCGGTTATACATTCTTTATATTTTATTTATTTATAATGGATCGATCATTCCATTTATCATTCATTTATTCTATAAACCACAGATCATTTTCTTTTTATAATTTCGTTTTTTTTTTTGTTGGTATTTATAATTTATAATTTATTTTTAATAATTATTATTGTTCTACTATTGTTTCTTGTTGGGTGGTGTTGGTTGTTAACTGTGATGGTAATAATTAAATTAAATGGTTTTTTCTTCTTTTGATCTCTAAATATATATTAAATTATAAATATGTTTTTCACCTTTGTCGAAAAAACATTATTTTCAATAATAAATATACCATGTGGGGCGGCGACTCCTGAGAAATATTTCCATGAACTTGTTCCAAAATATATTTTTTTTAAAGTCAGCACTAATACTATATACATTGTAAAATATTAGCTCGGAGGCGAATGGAAAATTTTTGGGAAAATCGATTTTCATGAATTTCTAATTACCAGCTATAGTTTTAACGGATTTTCAATTTTTATTACATAATTTAAAAATCTAATCAATTTCCAATCTTTAATAGAAGAAATTTTTAAAATTGTTTCACGCATCCATAAAATATAGCCTATTTTTTCAATTGATGTCATTGAAATTTTGTATGAAATAATAATACTGTATAAAATTTGTTGTACCATTTTTTATATTTGGAATACCATATTAATTTTATTTTAATTTCTCTTAAATCGGATGGAAAATCGACTATATTTTCTGGATGTGTGAAGCAGTTTAAAAAAATTTCTTCTATAAAAGATTGGAAATTGATTAGATTTTGAAATTATGTAATAAAAATTGGAAATCCGTTAAAACTATGGCTCGTAATTAGAAAATTTGTTAATTCATGAAAAACGATTTTTCCGAAAATTTTCCATTGACCTCCGAGCTAATATTTTACAATTTATGTATAGTATTAGTAGTGACTTTATGAAAAATATATTTGGAACAAGCTCATGCGCAAATATTTCGCAAGAGCCGCTCCTGCAATATACATATTTAAATTATGTAATTATTTAAAAGTTTCCTTTTTAAAAAAAAAATGCATATATACTCTGTCTCAATTTTTAGTTGTCGAACTTTCACAGAAAAATCACAGAAAACCAAAGTAGATGACATCTACATATAATTATATATAAAATATTGGTTGTTAGAAATACACATCTTCTGTGGCTGTGTCAATATTTCATAACGGTCCATTGTTTACAAGCAAATTTATTGTATTTGTTCATTTAGTGGCACCTTTGGTGATGGTATATATATGAGATTTTCTTTAAAGTTCGTAAATTTTTGAGACAGAGATATGATGATGGTGGTGTATATAAAATAGTTTCAATTTGTAACGTTGAATATATAGCAGTTTAATTATTTATAACATTCTTTGTAATATAGTACGTATGTTATCCGGGTGTCATCGAAACGAAATAGCATTTTATATTATGTAATTATTTCACAAGAAAACCACAAATAGTTTTTACACCTATTTTTTTCACCAACTACATACTGCTTCCTTTTTTTTTTTTTTTACATTTTATTACACTTTTTTTTTGGAAATTTATTTTTTTTACACGTAGATTTTTAGTCAATTAAGAAATTATTAAATTACATATATTAAATTTATTTAACACTGAAAAATTATCATTGCATTATTTGCTTTCTATTGTATGGTTTTGGGATTGGGGTGGTGGGTGATGGTGATGAATTTATCTCATTGATTTATGGTTTTTTTATTTTTTTTTTATAATTACAATATTATTATTATTATTATTATTATTTATTTATTTATTTATCTATTTATTTATTTATTTATTTATTTATTTATGAGGCATTTACAAATTAAAAATGAAATTAAGGAAATTTTATTAATTTATTTTTTTTTTTATATTTCTTTAATTTATTTTTAATATTTACACTTTTGTTGTAGTAAGATTTGTTTTTAGTTTTTATTCTTTTAAACATGAAAACAGTCATTTATTTTTATATACTATCTTTTTGCTACATTTTTTCAACATTCCACATTTATCCATTTATCATTCATCCTTTTGTTTTTCTGTTTTTTTTATCAATTTTTTTTTCGTTGATCCTTTTTTATGTTTATATATTTATTTTATTCATTATCCAAAACATTTATATATATATAATTTGTATTTTATCCTAAAACATTATTAACATTCAACTAACAATTTTAATTTATCCACATAATTTATCTGTTTTTCTCTACGGTTATTGGGTGCTTTTATTTATTTATTTATTTATTTTTTTTTAAATAATTTATGTTGTACTACTGTGTTCTGAATGTCTGTCTGAGATTAGGCGTGTCGAGAACGTGTTAAACAATTACATACTAAAATTAATGCTAGAAATGAGCGTATTAAACTTTTAATTCAACGCGGTACGCCTGATGATGATCCATTAGGCACTTAACATTTATATCTATAAAAAATAAACAAATAAAAAAAATATCTATATAACAAAAATATAAAAAAATAAAAAAAATATAAACAAATAAAAACTATTAAATTTAATAAATTCAAAAATATATATGACAAATGCTATCGCAGCCACCGGGACTTGACTCTTATCAGTAGTTTATGTATTTTATTTTTTTTTTTTTTTTTTTTTTTACTTGAATATGACATACAAAATTTTTAATGATATTAGAATTATATGATAATAAAAATAAATAAAAATAAAAATAAATAAAAATAAAAATAAGAAATATTCAAAATTAATTAAAAAATAATTAAAAATTTAACATTTGATTGACAAACAATACTATTCCATGATATTCGTAATAGGCTCTACGGACTACTATTGAAGTTTTACAACATAATGTAGACGAACTGGTTGCATTGGCATTCCAGCTAGATCCATATGATACAACCATTTTAACATCAAGAAGTACAACAGCATTATTATTGACCAACATTACTGGTCCAACTTATGCTGAAGTATTATCCGGACGATCTAGTCCAGTTCTTAATAAAGATGATATTTATTATCCATTAACTACATCGCCGCTACCACAACCACCACCACAACCATCACCACATATTGATGTATCTGAACAACAAGGTAATGATATGGAATCAATGCCAACCAAAATAAAACCGATAATAATAGCATCATCGGCAATAACAACAATTATAACAACAACAACAACAACAACAAAAACAACATCAACAAATTCAGAATCTAAAGTAATGCCAACAAAAATAATCGCAACAGAATTACCAATAATATCAACAGTATCGAATTCATCAGAGTCCAATGTAATGCCTCATCCAACTGAGGCCATTGAAATTGATTTCAATATTGAACCTAAAGTCATAGCAACAGAGCCTGTGAAAAATTCTATAAACCCTGAAATTATTCCAAATGTGGAAATTAAAAGTAAATCTAATCAAAGTAAAGGCAGTAATGATCAAGTAACTGAGAAAATAAAAATTGATAATGTTGTAAAAGAGCATGAATTTGTTGTGCCAGCACCACCGCCACCTGTTGTTGATCAAAATAGAACAAAATATTATAGACAAACTGAACAACATAAATCACATTCAGTTCGTGCCCGATCGCCGCGCAGACGTGGTAATAAAAAAGAATATGGTGTTAATAATACTATTGTAAAGGAAAATGTTATGGTAACAAAAGAATTTCATGGAGTTGATGAAAATTCTAAACCTATTTATATAACGAAAACAACAACTACAAATGTGCGACAATTAAAACCAACCGAACAAATACGATCAAGATCTAAAAGCCCTTTGTGGGTACCCGGATCAACAACATATGCTGAAGTTCTTCGTGGTCTTGAACATCAAAATAATTTACAAAAACAAATGAAACAAGAAGTGACAACTTATACAACAACAACAACAACAACAACAACAAAAACAAGAGCAAATGAAAAATTATCGGAACAACAACGTTGTGATGAAGAATGCATGCAGGATATAAATAAGAAAAATGATTATGTTCAAACAGAACAACCAGATTTATATGTGGTAGACTATAGTTTAGAAGAAAATCAACTAAATTCGACTAAACAACAAATGGATTATTCTAATGAATATCAAATAGAAATACCAACACAAACTACGCCCACCATAGACTATTCAAATACGTCTTGGTATGAAACTGATTCTATTGAACATACATCACATTCGACACAATCCGATAACATGCAATCACAATTAAATTATTATATTACTCGCGAAAGTCAAACACAACCGAACGATTCATATGATTTAACGTATTCGCAACCAATTCCCCAATTTCAACCGAATTCAACAATATCCGATAATCAGTTACCTATTATGGTAACAAATAGTGGTACCACAACCAGTACTACATATGAACAATATATTTCTCCCGTTACATCGGAAAATATTGTGTATTCCGATTCAAATTCAATGTACTACCAACAAATGAATTATCCAGAAAATATTTCACAATCAATACAAAACACTACCAATGTTGATAATGAAAATATGGATCTTCAATTTGGCACAGTAAATATGTCTGAGGAATTATCGGAATCACGTCAATATAGTTCTCCGATTTTCGAAAATCAACAACTAGTTGATGGTTCATTAAATACACAACAAATGCATGATAATGTTACTAAAAGTTTCACTACAACCGTAACAACTGTTTCACATCAAATTGAAGTGGAACGACAGCGACTACAACAACAAGAGATACAACAACAAGAGCTACAACAACAACAAGAACAACAGCTACAACAAGAACAACAGCTACAACAAGAACAACAGCTACAACAAGAGCAACAACTACAACAAGAACAACAACTACAACAAGAACAACAACGACAAGAACAACAAGAACAAGAACGACAAGAACATCAACGACAAGAACATCAACGACAAGAACAACAACGACAAGAACAACAACGACAAGAACAACAACGACAAGAACACCAACGGCAAGAACAACAACGACAACACCAACAACAACAACCACAACAACAACCACAACAACAACCACAACAACAACCACAACAACAACAACCACAACAACAACAACCACAACAACAACAACCACAACAACAACAAGAACAACAATTGCAACAACAACAACCTCTTCAACATCAACTAAAGCAAGAAAAGCAGCTGCAACAACAATTGCAACAACAACAATTGCAACAACAACAATTTCAAGAACAACAATTTCAACAACAACAATTGCAACAACAACAATTGCAACAACAACAATTTCAAGAACAACAATTGCAACAACAACAATTGCAACAACAACAATTGCATCAACAACAATTCCAGCAACAACAATTTCAACAACAACAATTTCAACAACAACAATTGCAACAACAACAATTGCATCTACAACAAATCGAAGAACAAGAATTTCAGCAGCAGCAGCAACTACAACAGCTGCAACAAGAACAATTTGCACAACAACAACAACAACAATTGCAAGAACTACAACAACAACAATTGCAAGAACTACAACAACAACAATTGCAAGAATCACAACACCAACAATTACAAGAACCACAACAACAACAACAACAACAACAACAGGAGCAGCAGCAGCAACAATCATTTATTACAACACAAGAAATACCAATAGTAGCACAACCAAAACAAAATGTTGCAGTTGCAGTTAAACCGGATAATATACAACAACCATCATTTTCATGGGCTCAAATATTAACTCAGGGACTTGATCACAATACACCTTTCCAGCCATCCAGTCATATTCAAGTCACAAGAAGCGAAACTATTAGAACCCATTCTCCGACAAGACAGAATAAATCTCCTTCTTATGGTGGTAATTTAATCAATAGAAGAGACGAGACGAAAGTTAATACAAAAGAATGGGATCAACAAAATAATAAAAGAAGGGAAAATCGATTCACAAAAGAATCACAGCATGTAATCCCGGAAGTCAAAGATAAAAATATACGAAAAAATAATGTTAATAAAAAATCTAGATATAGTGAACGATTTAATGTAAATACACAAAATACTATTGAACGATTAGATGATTTGTCTGTTATTGGAGAGAAGTCTACAATAAATGTGACTGTAACAGACAAATCATCTCCACCAGCAGCTGATACTATTTTACAGAAATATTCTGATGAAAACCAAAATGCTAAGGAATCACATAAAAAGCACAAATCAAAGAAACCTAAACGAAAATATACATATTCTGAAGAAGAAATTGAAAAAGCACTAGCTGATATTCAAGAAAAAGAAAAATTGACACCTGAAATTATGTCAAAAGTAGATACAGAGACCGATGTTAAAAATATGAGTACAATGCAACAATTTCCGTTTAAGTCTGATGAAAACTCAAATGAAGATTTGCTTCCATCTAAAAAAAATAAAAAACATAAAATTAAAAATACTGCAAATTTAGCAACAGAAAATGAATTAATAGATACGAATAAAAATATAATAGACGTAGTAAAGGAGGATATAAAACTTATGAAACCTAAAAAGTCTAAAAATAAAAAAGGAACACCTTCACTTAATGAACCGGATATAAAATCATCAGTTTCGGAATTTATAAATTTAGAATGTGCTGATGTATCAGTCAACATAGGAAAAGAAATTGATTCTAATACAATTACAAAAATAACTAGGATAACTACAACCAGTTACGATACACAAGAAAAAAAATCGCAAATAGAAATTTCCGAGGAGAAATATGCTTCAGAAATCACAGATAATATCGTAGACTCTGATGCTAAAGAAAATAAAACAATTGTTATAGATTCAAAGGAAACAACCGATAATAATGTTACGCCTGAAAATATTGTGGAAAAGAATCAGTCAGATACGGACATGCAATTAGTGGAAAAAGATATTGTGGAAAATAGTGATAAATTATTGGAAATAAAATATCAATCATCTGATAATAAATTAGAATTACCTGCTACATTAATAAGCACCATTACCACAACCACAATTACTAATACTTCCGAAATGATTGAGCCGTTATCTTATGAAACGGAATCACACCAATCATTCTTGAATATAGACACCATCAAAAATGCATCGTCTACTAACGAGTTATATATTGATTTAAACCCAATCAAACAAGATGATAGTTACATAAAATTACCGGAAGTGATTGAAGCATCTCCACCAGT
The DNA here is from genome assembly GCA_910594885.2 of Bibio marci. NCBI lineage: Eukaryota > Metazoa > Arthropoda > Insecta > Diptera > Bibionidae > Bibio > Bibio marci. The sequence continues at coordinate 19,710,348 of OU343117.1, read as the reverse complement.
TAAAATCGAAACATCTTTACCTGCTAAAAATGTTCCAGAAACAATATTGGCTGCTGACTCTACATCACAGCCATTTGAAATCACAGAGAGTACGGAAACAATACAACCACGGGAAATAACCATAGATTCTTCAGTTATTCCATCTTCGCAGCATATAGAAAGAGAAATAGATGATATTGCACCACCTCAATCTACATCGCTAATTGCTCCTGAACCAAATGTGAAATTACAGACAATTGATGAAAGATCAGTTACAGAGACTTTTATCGAACAGGAAAAAACTAGTTTACCACCGATCCCTAAGAAAAGAAAAAGTAAATCTGGTGAACGAAATAATGTACAGGAAACCGTTAAATTTGCCGAGGAACCATACGAAATGGCATCAAGTGTGCAATCCGAAAACGCTGAATACGATCTGAACATGCAACAAATTAAAATTCCTCGTGTTCCAATACCACAACCTAGTAAACGCAAGAGTAAAAAACCGGAAGTAAAAATTCCAACTGAACAAATCTTTGAAAAACCAATGGAAATAATAGAGGATAGCAAAATTGTGAATACTAACACAGAGAAACCATTGGAAGAGACAACTACTATTTCAATAAAAGAAGAAATACCCGTTCCAGCTAAACGTAAGCAACATAAAAAGAAACAGTCAAAAAATAATAAACAAAAAGATGAAAATGTTATCGAGAAAGAAACATCTGCTGAAATAATTCCCACGCCAATTTTACTTCAGGACAAAAAAGAAATAAAAACTATCGAAGAAACCAACACAACTAATGTGTCACAGAACGCAACACAAGAAACTCAAGAAACGTTAGCTGCACCTGTTAATACAACAGGTGTAGATATTGACACTGCAATAACATTAACATCAAATTCAAAAGTCGAAATTGCCGAGTTTCTCAAATCGGAAAGAGAAAATACCCATAAAATATCTAAACAACAACCATCTACAATATTTTCAACTGTTTCGAAGAATGAAACAATTATACAAAAACCCACTTCTCCTAAAACTGTAACATTTGCTCCAGATGATACTTTAGAACAACGTATATCTGTAGAAGAGTATCCATTAGAATCTATTAACGAAGATAAAGATGTAATCTTTACAAGTAGTACTGGAATGGAAAATAAAATTGATTTAACTGATGAAATAGTAGAACAATCTGCTAAATATTATAATATCGAAAAATCAGATGATAAAATGAATGAAAATGTAATATCTGACTCAACTATCATTGAAAAACTTGAAGACAGTCCAGAAGTCACTACTTCAAAAACCACTAGTCAAGAGAGTGTGATTGAAACATGCCACACAACAACTTCCTTCATTAATAAAACTGTCACTACGACGAACACATCAATTCGTAACGACTGCATAAATGAAAATAAAATTAATGTCATTGTAGGACCACAAGAAACTTACTTGCCAAATGAAAAAACTCGCAAAATTGTAATGATTACTCATGAAGAGATTAGATTAAAACCATTAATTCAAATGAAAATGGAATTTCCTGAAGTGAATGCAGATATTATAAACACATCAAAAATAGAAGAACGGACAAAAAATTTACAAAGCGAAACTGAAGCAGCAGTTGAAAAAGAATCCGTTGAAGAGATTATTAATGGTATGTCAGAAATGCAAATAACATTAAATAAAGCTGAAGATATAAATGAAATATCAGGCAATGGTTCATTAGAGTATAAAACATCAGCTATGACAAATGAATCTATACAAAATATTCAAGACACTGAAATATTTAATTTACCTGAAGAAAAAGAAAACAAAATAACAACTGCTGTCAGTTATACTGACAATATAGTACAATCGCAAGTAATAGCAGAAAATATTTGTAGTGAAGTTTTAAATAAAGCAAATTCTACTGAACCTTCCGTTGAAAAATCATCAATTGATGTTATTAGTCATATAGAAATACCAGCAGAAATTGAAACAATAATTGATAAACAGAACTCAACAGCAACTACTGAGCTTTCTCAAGTAGACTCAAACATTGATGTTATCACAAGCACATTTATATCTACATTAAGAGCCACTGATTCAGCTGAAACTACAAATATACAAAACGAAAAATTTTTAACAGAAATACCTTTTGATGATGATTCGAAAATACAATTGAAAGAAGATTTTATAGCAACAAATGTGGAAACAAACACAACTCACTCAGAAATGCCGCCAGTGACTGAAATTATAAAAAAAGATTCAGATATACACTCAAATGTGGAAAAACATCAAATAGAAGTCTCCAAAAGTGAAATAACACCTTTGAAAAAAGATTATGCTGGTTTGCCTATAGATAGTTCCAGTGATTTTTGGATGGATTTATCTGATGAACCTATGACATTTTCAGACGAAGAAGTCGAACAAGAACAATCTGTTGAAACAATTAGAGATAAAACCATCAGTAAAGAGACTCATATCGATGAGGAAACATATACATCAACGGAGTATTCTTTGGAATCGGAAACAGTGCCAACAAATGTAATAAAATCAGATTCAATAATTGAATCAGATTCTGGCTTAATTTCACTCGATACTTCATTTTCCCAAGATACATACCGAGAAATTGAAGATATTAAAGAAGATACACCGCCGGTGCCTGATGTTATAATGAAAAAAGATAAGAAACAACAAAATGATGTTGATTTTGATATGACTCAAGAAGAAAAGGTAATGTATGCGGAATTACAAGATAGAACTTCTAAGAAAAAGAAAAAAAGGCCCGCAATTCCAGTGGAATTTAAATTAGATTTGAAACAAGAAGAGATAAAACTACCAGCATCGAATGAAAATATTTCACAAAACATAAAATCATCAACTTTAGATTTCTTAAACGCTGAAAAACAATCAAATGAAATACCTCAGACAATAAAAACCGAATCGTTTAAGGTAACCAATGATGTTAAAACCGAAAAAGTTTTTTCTAATATTCAATTGGATAATGTTGTTAAATCGGACGTTATTGAAGATATTCAATTAGAGAACGTTGTTAGTACTGCTTTGAATATCGAATTTAAACCGGATCAGAAATTAGATACCATAAGATATGAACCAATATTACATAATTATCATTCGATTCGAGATGCGGAACGTAAATATTTCGAACAAATAGCCCAAAAACATAGCCTAACAGAGAATAAAACGGAACTAACAAATACAATTGAAGAAAAGCATGTTATACCTATAACCAAAGTTGAAGTTCCAATAGATTTAACAAAAATCACTCCTACAATTGCACCCAATAATAATAGTAATAATGAAGTTTTACAAAAACCAGATCCTAATTATTCACAATACGAAGTTCCTCAATTTAATTTATCGGATATGAGCGATGCGGAAAAAAATTATTATTTGTTTTTAAGTACATCTAAATTTGAACCTAAAATAACCGATTTAAGAAAGACTATTGATACAAAAAATAACATACAAATTGATGAGCAAAATCGAAGTGAAGAAACTGCAATTATTCGTAAAGATATTATTAGGACAGATAAATTTATTGAACAATCAAATGTTATAATTGAAGCATTAAACGAAAAACCGGATTCTAACGTAGGCTTTCCTATTGATGAAAGTTCATCTACGGACACAGTAATCACAGTAATTTTAAACGAAAAATATGTTGAACCAAAGGAAAGTATAACCGAGATTACTATTAAAGAGTTCGCCGCAAATGCTGAAAATGTTAAATCTAATGATGCAGCATTATTAGATGTCTCAAAATCGACTGCCGTACTGACTACGCCAAATGAAAATAAAGATAATTCTTCTATTACGACATTAGATCCACAAAAAGACAACTTAAACTTTGCCCAAAATTTGAATGATGAAAACGACAAATCTATGTCTGAAACTATAGTTGAATCGATTGTTATAAATACACCACAAGTAGATCGAAATCAAGTGGTAGTTGAACTAGAAAAAGTAGAGCGTATATTTGAACCTGAGCATTTGCCAGAGGAAATTAAACTTAACGATGAAAACGATAAATCTATCACTGAAACTATTGTAGAAAAAATTGTTATTGGAACGTCAGTGTTACAACCGGAGAAATTAGTTGAAAAAAGTGTTGAGTTAATTTCACAGAAATCTCTGGAATTGAAAACCGATGTTATTATTGATTCAGATAAAATTAAAGGAATTTCTCAACCTGAGGTCATCAGCAAACCAGCGTATGCAGGTCTTCCAATAGATAGTACTACAGAAGCATGGATGAATATAATAGATGAAGCTATGTCATTTTCTGACGATGAAGATCAGTTAGATAAACAAAAGGATACAACTATTACGAATATTGTTACAGAACAACCAATGGTAGAAGAAGTAGTGCCTGAAAAAACTGAATCTCAACCACAAAAGGAAACAGAACCTATAGTTGAAGTGACGAAATTACCAGAAGAAATTAATGTGGAATTCGAAAATCAAAAATCTGTCAAAGAAGCTATAATAGAAACTATAATTGAGACTTCAGAACAAAAGACGGATATTTCAAATGAAATAAATAAATCATCAGAAATAATTGTAGCAAAAGATGAATTGGTGGATAGTAAAATAATTGAAACAGATAAAATTGAGTATATTACTCAACCGGATGTTATCAGTAAACCAGTGTACGCTGGTCTTCCAATAGATAATACTACTGATGCATGGATGAATATAATAGATGAACCTATGACATTTTCTGACGATGAAGATCAGTTAGATAAACAAAAGGATACAACTAGTTCGAATATTGTTACAGAACAACAAATGGTAGAAGAAGTAGTGCCTGAAAAAACTGAATTCCAACCACAAAAAGAAACAGAACCTATAGTTAAAGTGACGAAATTAACAGAAGAAATTAATGTGGAATTCGAAAATCAAAAATCTGTCAAAGAAACTATAATAGAAACTATAATTGAGACTTCAGAACAAAAGACGAATATTTCAAATGATATAAACAAATCGCCAGAAATAATTGTAGCAAAAGATGAATTGGTGGATAGTAAAATAATCGAAACAGATAAAATTGAACATATTACTCAACCGGATGTTATCAGTAAACCAGTGTACGCAGGTCTTCCAATAGATAATACTACTGATGCATGGATGAATATAATAGATGAACCTATGACATTTTCTGACGATGAAGATCAGTTAGATAAACAAAAGGATACAACTAGTACGAATATTGTTACAGAACAACAAATGGTAGAAGAAGTAGTGCCTGAAAAAACTGAATCCCAAATACAAAAAGAAACAGAACCTATAGTTGAAGTGACGAAATTACCAGAAGAAATTAATGTGGAATTCGAAAATCAAAAATCTGTCAAAGAAACTATAATAGAAACTATAATTGAGACTTCAGAACAAAAGACGAATATTTCAAATGATCTAAACAAATCGCCAGAAATAATTGTAGCAAAAGATGAATTGGTGGATAGTAAAATAATCGAAACAGATAAAATTGAACATATTACTCAACCGGATGTTATCAGTAAACCAGTGTACGCAGGTCTTCCAATAGATAATACTACTGATGCATGGATGAATATAATAGATGAACCTATGACATTTTCTGACGATGAAGATCAGTTAGATAAACAAAAGGATACAACTAGTACGAATATTGTTACAGAAAAACAAACGGTAGAAGAAGTAGTGCTTGAAAAAAGTGAATCCCAACCACAAAAAGAAACAGAACCTATAGTTGAAGTGACAAAATTACCAGAAGAAATTAATGTGGAATTCGAAAATCAAAAATCTGTCAAAGAAACTATAATAGAAACTATAGTTGAGACTTCAGAACAAATGACTGATATTTCAAATGAAATAAACAAATCGCCAGAAATAATTGTAGCAAAAGATGAATTGGTGGATAGTAAAATAATCGAAACAGATAAAATTGAACATATTACTCAACCGGTTGTTATCAGTAAACCAGTATACGCAGGTCTTCCAATAGATAATACTACTGATGCATGGATGAATATAATAGATGAACCTATGACATTTTCTGACGATGAAGATCAGTTAGATAAACAAAAGGATACAACTAGTACGAATATTGTTACAGAAAAACAAACGGTAGAAGAAGTAGTGCCTGAAAAAACTGAATCCCAACCACAAAAAGAAACAGAACCTATAGTTGAAGTGACAAAATTACCAAAAGAAATTAATGTGGAATTCGAAAATCAAAAATCTGTCAAAGAAACTATAATAGAAACTATAATTGAGACTTCAGAACAAAAGACGAATATTTCAAATGAAATAAACAAATCGCCAGAAATAATTGTAGCAAAAGATGAATTGGTGGATAGTAAAATAATCGAAACAGATAAAATTGAACATATTACTCAACCGGTTGTTATCAGTAAACCAGTATACGCAGGTCTTCCAATAGATAATACTACTGATGCATGGATGAATATAATAGATGAACCTATGACATTTTCTGACGATGAAGATCAGTTAGATAAACAAAAGGATACAACTAGTACGAATATTGTTACAGAAAAACAAACGGTAGAAGAAGTAGTGCCTGAAAAAACTGAATCCCAACCACAAAAAGAAACAGAACCTATAGTTGAAGTGACAAAATTACCAGAAGAAATTAATGTGGAATTAGAAAATCAAAAATCTGTCAAAGAAACTATAATAGAAACTATAATTGAGACTTCAGAACAAAAGACGGATATCTCAAATGAAATAAACAAATCGCCAGAAATAATTGTAGCAAAAGATGAATTGGTGGATAGTAAAATAATCGAAACAGATAAAATTGAACATATTACTCAACCGGATGTTATCAGTAAACCAGTGTACGCTGGTCTTCCAATAGATAATACTACTGATGCATGGATGAATATAATAGATGAACCTATGACATTTTCTGACGATGAAGATCAGTTAGATAAACAAAAGGATATAACTAGTTCGAATATTGTTACAGAACAGCAAATGGTAGAAGAAGTAGTGCCTGAAAAAACTGAAACCCAAATACAAAAGGAAACAGAACCTATAGTTGAAGTGACGAAATTAACAGAAGAAATTAATGTGGAATTCGAAAATCAAAAATCTATCAATGAAACTATAATCGAAACAGATAAAATTGAACATATTACTCAACCGGGTGTTACAATTACAACCGATACCGATAAACCTAGTCAAGAAATGGCTATCATTGAAAAAATAATATTGCCAAAATTATCTGAAGAAATTATGAAACCTGAAATTAATGGTAGAAAGGAAATTAAAGATTCAATTGAAAATTTTATTTCATCTGAAAAGGCTTTTGCACAAAGAAGCACTTCTTTGGATAAAATTAAACCTGAAACAAAAGAATTATCAGTGGAAAGTATTCTTGATGAGAATATTGTACAGGAATTATATCCTACAAATATTACTTCACAAGTAACTTCAGTTACAGAAATAATTACAGTTACTAATGTTTTCAATAATGAAATAATAAATTCAGAACAAAATGTAATTGATGAAACTGAAAAAATTATTGACAAAACTGCGGATGAAGCACCAACACAACATGAAAAACCAAATACAATTGACGAAGAAACTTTAACCACCGATAGTGTATCCATAGAAAAACCAGTGGATGTTAGTTCACCTGATATGATCGAAAGTACATCAATTGTAACAATTGTTCCAACAAATGTATCTGACAATATTGAAAATGCGCAAGAGGCTGAAGAACTAAATGAAAATTTTGTTATTATCACCGACGAATCGTCAGTAATAAATGAAGCCAAACAAATTAGTGCACAACAACCGGATAAAAAAGAATCTATAGGAAAATCACAACCACAAGATAAAACCGAAATTGATACTTGGTCAAGTGTTCTAGATGATACACAGTCTATAATGACAGTAGACAACATTACTACTTTCACAACTCAAACAACAACATCTACTATATTTAATACATCAAAGTTATCGGTTGATGCACCTGAATTTAAACCAAAGAGCACAATTACTGAATTTATCGAACAAGAAAAAATATACTCTGTACCATTAGAAATCCAATTGGAATCAATTGACAATAAAGTGAAAACCACTTCAAAGGAGGAAGTGGAACAAGTTTTGGGTGTGCAAATGAATGAAAAATCATGTGTGTCAGATATTATTCATTCACCACAGCAAACACCAGAAACTAGTATGGATTATTGGTACGAACCTATTCAAGCACTTAAGGAATCTGAACTATTAATTCAAACAGCAAACTTAACACCTGTAACTACATCTGCAGTAACAGTAGTTGATACTCCGATTGTAACGGAAATTAAAGATTCAATAGCAACTGCTACCAAAAAATTAATTGCCGAAGATAATAAAATAACTAGTCAAACACCTACACTGGAACATGTTACAGAATTTAAAGAATATGAAAAACCCAAAGAGAATGTTATGAATATCGATAATTTTGCAAACAATACAAAATCATTCAATGCAGAAACGTTAGGAATCATTCAAGATGTCGCAATTGAGGAAAATGAAATTGTTCCACCTATCAACGAAACCACAAAAGATGATATTGAAATGAATCTTGTGTATAAAGAAACTAGTGAAAAAGAAAACATTGAAGAAACAATAGATTTTATGGAGCCCACAGGCAAAGTAGATATTGGCTCAGATATAGTTTTATCCAACCAAAAATATGAAGGCATGATTCATGAAAATACTAATACATTAATAGATAATGTAAACATAAATATAGTTGAAAACAGTAATATTATCAATGAAGAAATTGATGATGCAATTAAAAAGAATGAATTAATTAAAGATATACATGATTTTACTCTATCTGATAATATTGAAAAAATTAATGTTGAAGCATTGGAAGTATCTATAGCAACTGATGCAATTAATCCAGAAGAAAAAGAATTTGACAAACCAAAAATAGACTCAGATAATATTGAACAAAGAACTTCCGATAAAGATATTTACACACAAACACAAAGTGGAAATGAAGTTGATAAAATAACTGATAATGAACAAAAACAAAAAGGTAAATATGTGAAAAAAGTAAAGAAACAGAAACAAAAAGAAATCATACCGTCAGAACCTATAAAAACAGTTGAAGAACAACCGATTAGTCAACCAATAAAAACCGTTTGGCGATCAAATGATGGTAAGACTTATGCTGAAGTCGTTGCTGGAGAAATTTCACATATTTCTAATGTTGAAATAACAACACAACCACCGACAATCAATAAAGATTTCGTAGTGGAAGACAATGTAATAATTCCTCAACCAGAGGAAAAAAGCGATGCAAATAAAGATATGGTTGAGGTAATAGATGCAGCAAAAGAAACTGAATCAACTAATGTAATACGAATTGAACCTTCAATTAATATTGAAACTACTGAAGAATTAATATCTGTTAAGCCGGAAAAACGTAAAAAAGATAAATCAAAAAAATTAAAAAAACATAAAGAAGTCATTTCTAATGTTTATGATAAACATAGTGAAAATATTGCTAGTGATACAATTGTTACTATTCAAACTTCAATTGACGAAAAACCTGTAATTAAAGAAAAACCTGTAATTGAGGAGGCTACAAGCCAAGTTTTGAATGACAAACAACCTCTGGTTATTCTTGAAGTTAATTCAATTCAACAAATTGCAGAAACCTCAGCAATAAAACCAAGCGAACAAGAGCACAATAGACCAAAATTAATGTCATGGGCTAGCGTAGTACGTACTGTAGAACCGATTGATTATGCTATAACATCTGAGAATGTAGAGGATACAGTTGAAAATGTTAATGTAATTCAAAGAAAACCAGTTGATAATACTGAAACTATTGAAATCGAAGACGATAAAGAAATATATAGTCATCCGTTAGCTGTGATTGAATCCATAGAAATGTCAGCTGATAACATTGAAGAACCTGAATTGAGTGATGATACACTTAAAGAAACTTCTATCAGTCAGAAAGATAAATCTCATGTAATGACGGTAGACAATGTCACAGAAACTATACCAACTGAACTGATTGATGAATTGCCTGAAATAAAACCCATTTATAATATATTTTCATCAGAAATATCATGGTGTGATCTTGTTGAAAATGAGGCAAATGATTTTGAACAAAATATTGATACATCAACAGAAGAACATATTGCATCTGTAAACGAGACTTCAATTAATACCACTATTGCATCACCGCAAGAATCTAAAGAATCTATTGATATATCCATTGGATTGGAAGAAAGTGATACTGGAAACCAAGAATCGGATAATAGCATGCATCCAACATCTTGGGCAACAATTGTTCGCAATCAAACTGCATCCATTCCTATAGCACAAGAAATAGTTACAAGTGCACAAATAACTCCAACTATTCATCATAAACCAATAATACAAGTTATAAGTGATGATCTAACAGTAATACCAACAGTAATCAATGTGGATAACGAAGGTTTTGTTGAATGTGTTAGTAAAAAGGAAAAACACGCTCGTCGTTCTAGATCAAAATCAAGATCGAAACAACCAAATGATGAAGCTAGAGAAGAAACTGTAATTTTCAAAGAACCTGATGTTGAAAGTTTAAAGAAAAAGAAAAATCCCAAAAAGAAGAAAAAGAAGGCAGATAAATCGAACGAAAAAACGATTGAAAATATTATAAATTCAGAACCAATTCCATTAACGGATCAGAAAAGTGATAATGATCAAATTGTTGAAATTGTAATAGAAAAACCATTTGTTGTCGAGAAAAAAGAATTTGTAATGTCTGAAGAAACAGAGGTTAGTACTTCTCATAGTTGGAATTTTAGCGAACCAGAAGAAAAAGTATTTCCTGAATATAAAAAAACTGATACAGACTCTAATATACCTGATAAAGACGACCGTAATATGTTGCCTTTAATAAAAAAGAAAACAGTAGAAAGAAAAAGAAAATCAAGTGAAGAAACTGCACCGGTTTCAGATAAAGACAAAGAACCAATTGATAAAGATACAACAGCTCCTAAAAAGTCTAAAAGCAAAAAAAAGAGAGCTCCAGAAGAAGTTCAAAAAAGTGAATCAATAATTAAAATATCACATACACTAAATGAAAATGTGCTTGTAATTGACAACAAGCCAGCCGAACAAATCACTCAAGATTTTAATATTGTTTCCGTTGAACATAATGTAAGCGAACCTGTTACATTACCTGATATATTAACAGAATCAGCTTCAAAGGAGGTTACAGAAACAGTAGTTCCTATTATAGAAATGAAAGAACAAATTAATGATTTAGTGATAGAATTTAAAGAAATTTCAATAGATAGTGCTGACCTACCTGAAAAGGAACGAGGTCAAAATATAGAATTGTTAGGTATCGATGTTGTATCACATGATAATGACTTGAAACCTATTGAACAGATCACTGACGTTAATATTAGTACAATCGAACATATTTTAACTGAATCTAATGTATTACCTGAAATAACACAATTTATTGAAATTGATGGAACTACAGAGCCTGCGTTAGAATCGAAAGATCTAACTGAATTAAATGAAATTAAGGTTACCGATAATGCTACTACGAATAAAATCATATCAAGTGATACTGATAGCAACAAGTTAGATAAGATAGTAGATATTGTTGATGACAGACATGATGGTGGTTGGGAAATTTTAGAAATTCCAGAAGAATGCCCACATATTGAAACAATTACTGATATCAACACCGAAATCAATTATGATAATAGCTCTGATGGAGAAATTAAGCAAAGAGAATTAGTTGTTGATGCGGAAAGTACAATAAAAGAACCAAAAGATGAAATTCAGCCAATTGAGACAGAACAAATTAATATATATTCCACCAAAGAATTCGTAATAACAACTGAACGAAATGATATTTATAAGCTTAGTAGTCTCAGTGATATTAATAAAGATGCAACTGTAGTTGCAAGCACTAATAATATAGAAAATGCAAATGAAACTTGTAAGACAGCACCACAACCAGAAATAATTACTTCCGAATTGTTGCAATTTACAGATCAATTTTCAAATATAGATTCGTCTGATAAAATTGTCGAAACGGTAAAAGAAATGATTGATGAAGTTACCAAAGATCTGCCTGCAAATTTAGAAACTGACGAAACTACAGACATCATTACGACCACACTAGATGCAATAGAAACGCATTTGGGTGTAATTGAATCTAATGAATCATCTCCTGAAGATAATGAATTAGATATTATTGAGAATGTAGTTGGAGATGATTTAGGAACCACAGCCGAAACTGATGAAAATGTATTGCCCCCAGTACCAGAAAGATCAACAATAATACCAAAAGTTGATCAATTAGAATTTTGGCAAAACTTAAGTTTAGATTCGTGGCCACAAGCATCCAATGGAACTGCAGAATCTAATTTGGCTTTTATCGCCTCTGAAAAACAGAATACAATTCAAACAAATGAACCAATAATTAATATTTCACAAATTGCAAAATCAGAAGTTGAATTTGCGGAAAAATCGGAACCAGAAATTTGTGAGGAAACCACAATTACATCTACGACAAAACAACCGCCAGATGAAATTGGTGAAATTCTATTGCCGCCTGTACCAGAAAGATCAACAGTAATACCAAAAGTTGATCAATTAGAATTTTGGCAAAATTTAAGTTTAGATTCGTGGCCACAAGCATCCAATGAAGATGCAGAATCTAATTTGGCTTTTATCGCCTCTGAAAAACAAAATATAATTCAAACAAATGAATCAATAATTAATATTTCACAAATTGTAAAACCAGAGGTTGAATTTACAGAAAAATCGCAACCAGAAATTTGTGAGGAAACCACAATTACATCTACGACAATACAACCGCCAGATGAAATTGGTGAAATTGTATTGCCTCCTGTACCAGAAAGATCCACAATTATACCAAAAGTTGATCAATTAGAATTTTGGCAAAATTTAAGTTTAGATTCGTGGCCGCAAAGAACAAATGAAACTGCAGAATCTAATTTGGCATTAATCGCCTCTGACAAACAACTTACAATGCAAACAAATGAACCAATAATTAATATTTCACAAATTGTAAAACCAGAGGTTGAATTTACAGAAAAATCGGAACCAGAAATTTGTGAGGAAACCACAATTACATCTACGACAAAACAACCGCCAGATGAAATTGGTGAAATTCTATTGCCGCCTGTACCAGAAAGATCAACAGTAATACCAAAAGTTGATCAATTAGAATTTTGGCAAAATTTAAGTTTAGATTCGTGGCCGCAAACAACAAATGAAACTGCAGAATCTAATTTGGCTTTTATCACCTCTGAAAAAGAGAATATAATTAAAACAAATGAACCAATAATTAATATTTCACAAATTGTAAAACCAGAGGTTGAATTTGCAGAAAAATCGGAACCAGAAATGTCTGAGGAAACCACAATTACATCTACGACAATACAACCGCCAGATGAAACTGGTGAAATTGTATTGCCTCCTGTACCAGAAAGATCCACAATTATACCAAAAGTTGATCAATTAGAATTTTGGCAAAATTTAAGTTTAGATTCGTGGCCGCAAAGAACAAATGAAACTGCAGAATCTAATTTGGCATTAATCGCCTCTGACAAACAACTTACAATGCAAACAAATGAACCAATAATTAATATTTCACAAATTGTAAAACCAGAGGTTGAATTTACAGAAAAATCGGAACCAGAAATTTCTGAGGAAACCACAATTACATCTACGACAATACAACCACCAGATCATACTGGTGAAATTGTATTGTCTCCTGTACCAGAAAGATCCACAATTATACCAAAAGTTGATCAATTAGAATTTTGGCAAAATTTAAGTTTAGATTCGTGGCCGCAAAGAACAAATGAAACTGCAGAATCTAATTTGGCATTAATCGCCTCTGACAAACAACTTACAATGCAAACAAATGAACCAATAATTAATATTTCACAAATTGCTAAATCAGAAGTTGAATTTACAGAAAAATCGGAACCAGAAATTTGTGAGGAAACCACAATTTCATCTACGACAATACAACCGCCAGATGAAACTGGTGAAATTCTATTGCCTCCTGTACCAGAAAGATCCACAATTATACCAAAAGTTGATCAATTAGAATTTTGGCAAAATTTAAGTTTAGATTCGTGGCCGCAAACAACAAATGAAATTGCAGAATCTAATTTGGCTTTTATCACCTCTGAAAAACAAAATATAATTCAAACAAATGAACCAATAATTAATATTTCACAAATTGTAAAACCAGAGGTTGAATTTATAGAAAAATCGGAACCAGAAATGTCTGAGGAAACCACAATTACATCTACTCCAATTCAACGTATAGAAAATACATCAATTATGGAAATTAAAGATGATGTAATGAAATCAGAACCAAAACTATTAATAGAAAATAAGTCGAATAATTTCTTAGACAATTTAAGAAGTGATTTTTGGTCAATCTATTCTGACAAAAATGAAACAGAACAGCAAGGGGCTATTTCGAAATTATTAGAAAACACTCGAATCGATAATGATATTGTTCTTACTTCGGAAAAATCTGAATCAATAGTTGAGTTACGTGAAAATAATACTAAATTACAAAATGCTAATAAAACAATAATATTCGATGATAATAAGAACGTTACTGATAAACAATCTGAACCTTTGTTATTTGATGAAATTAAAGCAAATAACAAAAATAATATAGAATATCTTGCAACGGATGGACCATTCTGGGCCGATAAATCCAATTATACAAAAGCTGAAATTCTTTGGCAATTATATCTAAGTAATAATGAAATATTAAAATCACAAATTGATGATAATATTTTAAATCGACGAAATCGTGATGATGATGATGATGATAAAGACGATGATAAAGATCCGAATAGTAAAACATCATTGATATCAACAAATATAATAAATAACATAATTACTGGTAATAATATGACTTGTAGTACACAAAGTATGACAGCTGATCTTCCTGGTGGACTAGGAGGATGGCGTGGCGATAGCACATATTTAGATATGGAACCAACTGCACCCTTAGAAACTGAATTGGATCAACATAATATTACTAACAATTTAACTAAAACACCTGAACCAAAGAATCCATCACCTATTCCACAATTCCAAAATGTCCATGACCATTCGATAGGATCATATAGCAACATTGTCGTCGCAAAAACATCTCAGCCTAATATAGAGATCGATTATGACATCAAACAAAAGAAGGTGAAGACATTTTCAGTGCTGTTTTATTTGAACTTTTTGTGTTATTTTTTTTTTTTTTTGTTCAAAACTAAACAGATTTAACTTTATATTCTTATTTAATTGTTATACATTATATATTTTTATTTTTGTATTTTGCATGCATCTTATCACATAGGCTTTTTTACGCGAATTAAACGGACAGAACAAACAAAATAATTATATAGTTCTATTGGAGACCATTTACTCCATAGACTATTTAATTTGCTTGTGATGGTGTGGTTATAATAAATGAATATTGTAGTTAATTATTCATTTATTTATAATTTCATTATGTAATCATTAGGTATAACAAAATCTATTAGGATCATTATATTGTTCAAAATTTGCTTTGTGTGTACAGCATTATTTCTCACCATGTAATGTCCAAAAAAGCAATATTACAATCCAATTGAATATTTGCATACGTAATAGCGTAAAATAATGTATTATATTGTAGATGATTAATTTCCATTTTAGATATTTAGTATTAAATTACCACTGAACAAAACATGATTTCTCAGACTGTCTAAATCTAAATTATTAAAATGCAAACTGTTTTATTGTGCAGCATAATCGGAAAATTGGTTGAGGATTCATGTAGTTCGAATAAGCTTTTATTTTATGATAATTTCTTTGGAAATATTTTCAAATATTATTAGCATGAAATTGGTATTAATATTTAAATATTTCATTTTTTTTTCGTTTTGTTTTTTTTTGCCATGTTTTTCTTTTTTTTTTTTTTATTTATACTTACATTTGATTTTAATAACAATTAATAATATTTAGGAACTATTGTCAATTGAAATTGATCTCCTTTTGGAATCAATTGCTTCATCAGAAGACGGCATCGGCAATTTACCAAGTGATAGTCTGGAAAATATGTTACAAGGACTTAAGGTTAGTAGTAGTTATTTTTTTGGTTGATTTTTTTTATTTTGATTGTAAATATGTTTTCTCTTTTTCTGATGTTTGGAATATTTTCAAAATCTAGTTTAATTTTTCGGCATTAATTAATTCATAAATATGCATACCATACATTTATCTAAATTTTGTACCTATTTTCATAATATGCATAACATCTGTATTTTCAATCCATATATTTGTACAATCATTTTTCATAACATTAACATAAAACTTTTAATGTTATAAGTATCAAACTAAATTAAAATAAAATCGTATAAAAAAATTTGTATTGACATTACATAAAAATAAACATTCTTAAGTTCTGATAAAGTCCATATGAAATCCTCATAACCATTTCGGTACGAATTAAGATAAAATGCATAGAAAAATGTTGCAATAATGTAACGGAAATACCGAAAGGGTTATAAGTATGCAATATTTAAGAAAATTATTAATTAATTTAAATTATTTGCAGTTAATTCTAATTAATCTTCAGCATCAGAAGGTAGAAGCCAATAAATTGGAAGAATTAATCGAAGAAATTCCAGAGCATTGTAATGAACTTCAACATATAATTCCACCGATAGTGAATAAAATTACGAGCTTAACGTCACGTGCCGATAAAGGAATAATATTGCTTGAGGTAAAACATAACAATATTTGGATTTATAAAATATTTTCAAAAATAATATATTTATATTTTAGGAGGCAATAAATGCTCAAAGTTGTAGACAAGCAGAAATGGAAGAATATCAAATATTGCTTAATGATATTGAAAATTGGATACAGTCAGCTAATGTTCCTGTTGACATAGTAGAAGAATTTAGTCATGATGAACCAAAAATATTAAAACAAATAGAGGAATACAATGATCTCATTAGAAAAAATAAAGAAAAGGAAAAAACTCTACTCAATATTTCCGAAAAATGTAAAGATTTACAACAATTCAATGACGTTCGTCATTTGTCAGTAATTTTATCTGAACAATTAACTATAATTATACAACTAATCAGTGAACAGTACATAACAATAAATCATCGTATTGAATTACTGCAAAATCAATTGCGACAAATTAAAGAACAACCACAAAAAACCGTTTCACGAGCTGATACCATTGATTCAACGTCTATGTTAGACGATGAAATCATATCCGATAAACAAATGCATGTAACAACAACAACAACGACAATTCCACCACCGACGCAAAGCTATGCGGTTGAAACTCAAACTAGTGAATTATCTGATGTTCCAGATGTCGCCAAAGAATTACCAATCGATGTTGAACAACAAACCAGTTTTCCTCTAGATGAAAAAATTCACGTTGAAAAATCAGACACATTTGTTCAAACTATCAATGAAAAAACACCAACTGATAATATATCCGTAATTCAAACATTTACTGATGATCACGAAACTATCCAATTTGAAACTACTCCTAATCCAAGTATCAGTGAAATAACAGAAGATGTATATGTTGATGCGAAATATAAAAATGTGCCAACAACTGATCCAACACGTACATCTGAATTAATACTTAGAAATGTACCAAAATCATTTGAAACAACATTTGTTGAACCAGATGAAACTACTACTGAAATTGTTGTCGACGCTGATGGCACAAAACGTATTATAGTCAGAAAGTTGACTAGAACCAGACAGCAAATTATGCAACAACACCAACAACAACAATTTAGTACAGTTTCCACATTAGTGGGTGCCGATATGATACCAGTTACTCAATCAATGTCTCATATAAATCTTGAAAATCAACAATTTGCATCTGTTACTAGTAATACTACCGGAACTAAAACGGTTGTATCGAAACAAGGAAAAGGCTCCTTTGCAACTGGTACTGCGCCCGATAATATGATTGTACACGAATTCGAAAGTGAACCGGAAATACGACAATTTGAAACGGGTGATATAACTAAGCAAGGTGTACCCATGCGTAAAGGTGATATTGTATATGTTGATAAGGAAAACGCACCTGAATCATTAGGTACAGAACCAGGTTACGAGCAATCCAGTATTCGAGCTGTAGTTCAACAAGTAACGAGAAAAATAATTCGTCGAACACGAAAAATAATCAAACGCGTTGTTATTATTGATGGTAAGGAACATGTAACAGAAGAAATTGTTGAAGAACCTGAAGAAATTGAAATTAGTGAAGATGAAATACCGCAAGTTAATGTAAACATTGTAAGAACTGTAAATGGTCAAATTGTATCAGAGGAACATTATGATGAACCAATGGATGCAAATGAAGCTGATGAAAGCACTGCATTTGAGAAACCTATAGAAATCGTTGAAGATATTGTTCTTGGTAAAGTTCAAATTATACCTACCGAAAATATTTTACACGATACTAAAATAATTGCTAAAGAAGAAAAAAAAGATCTAGACGAAGAAGATGTACCGAAACAAGAAGAAATAGTAACAAAGGTATTTGAATTTATACATGCACCAGTAGAATTGATAGTTGATCCTGCACAAGTAGAAGTAATTCAACCTGAACTTACATCTACTACATTAGTAATATCACCAAATGATAATATAGGTCCAAAGATTGCAACAGTAATGACAACATCATCTACAACAAGAACCACAACAACAACAACAACGACAGAAACAAGTGATATCCCAGAAGTAACAAATATAACAGATATATGGCCCCATAAACATCATTTGGAAACGGAGAATATTACGTTATCTAGCACTGTACAAAAATATGCACCTGAAACAATAGATGTTGATACAGATGAAAAATTACCCATACAAGAACTATGGCCAAATAATGATGATACTGGTTCTTCAGTCGATATTGACCATTATAAATTTGGTGAAAGATCACAAAATATCCAGATAGATGATATTATTCAACAAATTGTTGATGAAATCCCAGATGATAGTGTTATAGAAACAGTCGAAATTGATGTTGAGAAACTAATTGAAGAAGTCCCAACTAACGAATCAATAGAAACCGTAATACCAAAAGAAATTGTTTCGGAAATAGTTGAAGACATTCCAATTGACGTTAAAAAAGTCGTAGAAGAAGATATTCCGAAGGAATTTGTTTCGGAAATATGTGAAAAAGTATCAAGTGACACTAGAGATCCACAGGTAGAAATTAATGAAGTTTCAATTGATGTTAAGCAAATAATAGAAAAAATGCCAGAAGAAATTGTTGAAGACGCTGAAGAAATAATGGAAAAGAAAATTTCACAAGAAGTAATTGAAATTCCAACAGAAAAACTTCAACACCTTCAAGGAGCAGATTCTATTTTAGTACTAGTTGATGAAATTCAAGCTGATAGTATGAAAACAATTGAAGTAGATACGTCAGCAGAAAAACTTGTAGAGAGTGTCATAGAAATTCCAATAAACATTGAAGAAACAAAAATTTCACAAATTCCAAGCGAAGTTGATAGAATTACGCATGGTATAACGGAATTGGAAACAGAAATTTTAAGTGAAAAACCTTTGGCAAATGAACCGTTGGACGAAAAGTTGAAATTGGAAATGATAGACATTTCACAACAAAGCAAAAAAGAAGTATTGCCACAATCATCAATCGACATACAAAAGGCCACTATATTATTTCTACAAAATGAATCAATGTTCGCTGACCCAACAACGCAAACAATTAAAGTATCATTACCATCTAGAGAATCTCAGTCGTCTAGTTCAATAACAGTAAGTATGAAAGTCGAACCATCAGAAACGGCAAAAGTTAATGTAAATATCACAGAAACTGGTACTTTAGAAACAACAGTTACTGAAATACCGTATACAAAAGAATTTGAACAACCAGACGTTTTAATTAATGTACCTGAAGAGTTTACTTCCGTTGATTCGTCAATTGTAAAATCAATGGAAATTAATGTAGATGACGACGATACAATATCTGAAAAAATGATAATGCCAGAAATTTCTTCCAGTGCACTAGAAGAAGATATTGTTCGTGATATCGGATATGAACCAGAAGATAAGACAACTGTTGAGGAAATGGATATTAATCAGGAAATTAAAAGCAAAAAACGAAAAAAGAAGAAGAAACAGAAAGTAAAAACAAAAGGTGACGATGAGTCAATAATACCGAAATCAACTGAAGATTCTCCTGGTGTAGATAGTTCTTTGGCGACAGAAGCTTCAAATGTAACCAAACAAGAACAAGAAATAGTGATTAGTCCGGATGAAACATATGTTAGCTTATCGGACAAGGATGTTTCTGTAAAAATAATAGAAGAATCTGTTATTTCATCGTCATCAGAATCACCAAAACCTATAGGTGTGGAAGTAATAATTTCGACACCGGTTATAGAAACTACCCATGTTGAAGAAGTCGAACAACAAACCACTCCTCCACCACCACCATCACCGCCAAAGGAAATTGATACAAATTTACAGAAATTACCAGGTGATTTAGAAGCACGTTCGGTACAAACATCACCAGATCATAAAGAACCACAATCAGATATGTCACAGCAAACATCCCCGGAACCTATTGTGACATCTCAGGAACAAGAAATTCAAACAATTATTGAAAGTTCAACCATACACATTCAAACAGATGAAATTCCAGCAGTAACTACATCAGAATTGCCTAAAGAAAGTGTCACATTTGCGTCGGAAGAAATTCAAACCGATGAAATTGAACCGATGAAAACAGTAGAAGAGATTAAACCGATGATACCAAAGGAGCAAACAGATATGTCAATTCAAACTACGATCGTGACAACCACTGAACAAGAACTTCAAACATCACCTCAAGAAACACCCTCTATCAGTAGACAATTTTCGTATGAAACAATTCTACCTACAAAAGAGTTAATCCAACCAGTTGCTGAACAATTAGTTTTAGACGTCATAAATAAAATACCAATAGAATTAGGTATTACTAATGAAGCAACTAATACTGAAGTTGTAGAAACAATTGAAACAATTACACAAACTTCACCGATTATGTATAAGGAAGAAGATACATCATCAATTACCACTACAACTACATCAGAACCATACGAAATACATGTTGAAGCATCATTCATAGTGCCAGAAGATGAAGTGGCTAGCTTAGAATATGATAAAATACCTCCAATTCTAATTGACAGTAATGATGATGAACAGTCTGTAATTAAACAGAAAGAAACTATAACCGAAATTAATGTTAAACAACCAACAGAAGTTCATGTTAGTGTTGAAGTTGATGGAAAATCAGCTGTTGATGTTACAAAAAGTTTCTTAGAAAATGAACAATATCACACTACCGTTTCAATTTATCCTGATGATAAAAATAAACCAGAATTATCTAAAATTACATCGCCACAGCCAGATATTGACGAAAGTACTAAATTGGAAGCGTTTATCGAAAACAATAACATAAATAATGATGAAAGCACAAATATTGTTGTGGAGAAGTCAGTTATAGAAACAAACAAACCACTTGATCTCGTTGATGAAAAAGCCGATGTTGAATATGTGCCAACAATTGGTACTATTACATTAACAAAAACAGTTGTTCAATACGATGAGGCAAAACAATCTAAAGAAGTTGATGATCAAATTCAAATTACTCAAATTGTTGATAAAACTCCAGAGGAATTCGAAATTGATGTAAGAATGGAAACTACTAATCAAACGGAATTTAAAGATGACACCATTACAGTAATAAAATCTGATATTGTCGAGAATTTACCAGAAGTATCTACATACCCAGTTGATATTACAGAGAAACCAATAGAAACAAAAATTGCTGAAATAGATGCCAAAGATGATTCTCTTAAAATTGAATTAGAAGAATCAGATATAAAAGAATTGCAACCATCTGAACTTGTTGATACGGAAATCCCAGAGAACGTAATTGTAACCACGAAACCAGAAGAAATTGTGCAAGAACCACATACAGATGATAAGGTTAATTTGGAAATAACAATTCAAAGAACTGAATACGATCTAATGGTAAAAGATGACAAAATATCTGAAATATCACGGATTGAATTTTTAAATGATGAACCAGCCGTAGAATCTGAATCGTCTATGAAAGTAATAGACATAGATGAACCACTTACTCTTAAACCGGACTCTACAGAAAAAGAATTGGAACATATTGCCAATGCGGAAATTAAGACACACACAACATTACCGGAAGTAACTCACGTAGATATAATACCTCAAGTTGCTGAATTAAGACCGAACGAAAAAATATATTTAACAAGAAGTTTTCTGGACGGTGAACAATACAATCAACAACCAATACCAAAATTACAACCAACTGTTGTTGAAGATGTTTTACCATCACCGGTTATTACAGAACCTGTCTTACAATCAGTACAAATAATTAACGAAGATGATAATTTGGAGAAAACAAACAAACCTACTTTCATTGAACTTACAATTACAAAAACAACTGTTACAGATAATTATACCAATGAAGATGCTAAACCTTCGGACAATGACGATAAAACAATAATGCAAAAGAAACCAGCGAAAACTAAACCAACATCATCAGTTACAATTGAAGAAGTTATGTCACCGGTCGATGAACTATATGTTCCGTTGACACCTGGACTAGACATTGCTGAAGAATATGAACGTCAACCACAAATATTATGGAACATACCAGCAACCACATCTGTACCTGAACATACATCACAAGATCTTATAATATCTGAATCAACTATGCAACAATATCCTAGTCAAATTAAATCAGTTGCCGTTGAATGGAATGAAACAAATGATGTTATTAATGATCGCATTAGAAATATTAATAATCTACGTAATACACATTTAAGCAACGTGTTGCATTTGGCTACATTAAGTGAAAATGTTACAGAAGAACCTGTAGAAAATCGTATTGTGGCGGTTCAAAATAATTTACATAAATTACATGAGGCTATAGAAAGACATGATACGATCATTATACAAACAACAGTAATAACAATAATTGAAACAATTTCAACATGGTTGGAAACAATTGAATATCGAATTTATTTACATCGCCAACAATCTAGTGATGGACCCAGTGAAGACAAAGTACAAGAATATAATGAATTAAATACTGAATTACAAAATATCCATGTAAACATTAAATCATTATCAAATGAACTTGACAATGCCAAAACTTTTATGCCAGACACTGATAAAATGAATATGACAAAATGTTTTGATACATTAAAGGAACAGGTAAAAGCCATTGAAAATGTTACAAAAGAAAATGAAAATCAAGTTACTACCGATTTACAACGTTGGAATGATTACATAATGTCTGTTCAAACTATAACATGCTACATAACAAATTTACAGGAAATTTTCGAAACAATTATCAACGAAGATGTTTCGATTGAAACAAAATTAATAAAACTTGATGATTTAGATGGACGAAATCGTGAACAAGCTAAAGAAATTTCGAAATTAATGAATATTGTTCGAATTTTGATGAGAGATTTTCCGGGTAAAGAAATTCCACATGTTCATGAATCATATGAAAATTGTAGAAATTTAGAAAACGCTATAATACATGAACGTGGTAAACTTTTGCAATTACAAGCCTTAACCGAAGAGTATGAACAAACATTAAATGAATTTGCACAAATTACATTGCTGGCCGATACAATGGTAGACCGGCCAATAACAGCCTCCACACTGGAACAATTACAACGCGAAATGCAAAAACATCGGAAATTCTTTATAAATCTTAGCCATTGTCGTTCGATTTTAGAATCATTAGAAGAAAATTTGGATCGTGATACAAGAGAAACACATGCCGATTTACATAAATTGTTACACGATCGAGCTACATGCATTCTGGAGAAAGCGGCTGTACGTGCACAAAAAATTTCATTGGCCGCATCGCGTTGGACCGTACTTGAAAAGGGTATGCGAGATGAACGTCAATGGTTACAGGTGGCCCAACAAAGGGTACCAGATTTAACATCAGTTACTTCTGCCGACTATGATCGATATATTACTCTGTATCAATCGTTAAGTTCGGACATATCCAATCATTATGCTAAACTTTTGCAATTAACAAATATTGCTGGCGGTTTACAGGAATTGGTTGAAGCACCAAATCTTGAAGAGGAAAATAATGATTCACTTGTGGTGCTATTAAAATTAAAAGAAGAGGTTTCATTATATCTCCGGCGATTGATAACATTCCGTGAAACATGGACCACCTATGAAATTCTATCCGATAAATTAGAAATATGGATAAAAGAGGCCGAAAGAGATTTAAGTTGTATTGAGGTGCCGAAAGATTTACGAACACAACCCATTGAAAATATGCGTCAATTTTGGGAGGTAAAAGCACATTATGAAGTCAATAATAGTATACGAAAAAATGTGGGTAATAATTTTGAAAAGGCATTACAAATAATACCGGTGGCCGATGAAATGTTACAAAGACAATTTCACAGCCAATTGGAAGATCGATGGACTAATGTATCGGTAAAAATTAATGACATACAAAATGCCATCATTAATAGTATATCGGCGCATGACATACCAATCAATGAAAAATTAGCATTACTTGAACGTGAATTGGAAGAATTACAATTGAGTATAACATCATCGAAGGGTGTCATCAAAACAGATGATGAATTAAATTTGTATATCGAAAAGGTACAAGTGTTAAATACACGTGTAGGAATTATTGGTAATGAACTTGGTCGAATCGGATTATTGCCGTCTACGGAACCGGAAAAAATCGGTGAACTTTTTACACTATCGCATCGTATAACAACACAAATCGCCGAAGAATTAGAGGGTGCAACAATGTTAAAAGAACGTTTAATTGCCATTCAAGATGGTATTAATCGGATGCGTAAAAATCAACAAAATGATGCAACAATATTAGATGAATGTGAATCTCATGAAAAATTGGGCAGTGAACAAATTGAAAAAGCATTAAACGATTGTCAATATTTAAGCAATGATTTGAATGAACAATGGCAAGAGATTATGAAATTACGTCAATTACTTCATACGCTGCCGATGCGATTACGGGTATCCGTTTCACCAGTTCAATTGGAACGTGATCTGTCCCAGCTACAAGATGATCATACCATTTTGGAAACACGATATAGAAATATTTTAAATTTGTTAAAAAATCGTTTAACATTGTGGCGCCGATTCGAACGACAATTAGAAATTGTACAACAATCTGTTCAAGAAACTGATTATATGATGGAATTGTTAAAAATTAATGGACAAGTTGATTATGAACGTTTACTAAAAGCTACCGAACGGCTTGAGGTAATAAGTTTTATTTATATATTTCTTTTTCTTTTTTTTAATTAAATATAATAAGAACATTTTTTTTTTTTCATTTTTTGAAAAATATTACTACAATAAAAAAAGAAAATTTCGAAGTTGTTGTATTTTCGGCACCCACGCGCATTTTATATTCAAAATACACACAGTGTATGTAATTATATAATATAATTTTGCAAAAATAGCATTTCAATCATTCAACAGCAGCAGCAGCAGCACACTCACAAGGAAATCGTTAACGACAGATTTCGTTGATGAAATTATAATTTAATTTTAGAAAAATCTTTGATAATTTCCTTTTTTTTTTTATTTCTAGACAGACATACTCAAAATAATACCGATTAGATAATATATAATTATAAATTAATATTTATTTTATCTATTGAACACTGTATGTGTGTGTATCTGTAATAATTTATTAATAATAATAATGAATATATGTCCATTATAAACAACCCACTGCAAATACAAAAAATGTGTTTTTCGAAAAGAAAAATTACGTAATTTTTCATTTTCAAAAATTTTCTCATCAATAATTTGTTTCCAACATTATTCATACGAATAAAAATAAAAGTTTTTCTTATAACTCTTCGCATACATTATTATTATTTATTTTTTTCTTTTAATTTTAAATGTACATAAAACAATTTTAACTCTGTGAATGAATAAATGTGTGTTTTTTTTTGTAATTTTCACAATATAAAATATAATATAACAACAACGTGCGGTGGTAACAACTAGTACATTGAGTAAAACTTTTTCTTATTATTTTTTTTTTTTTTTTAATACCTTAAGTATAGAATTTAAAACATTTGTATAGTTAGTTTATATTTGTCTATTCACCAGCATAGATTTGTATATTTTATGGTTTACCATTTGAAATTTAAATATATAAACGATAATTCAATTAGAAAAATAAATCGCAAACATATTTAAAATTTATTTATATTTTTTTTTCTATAAAATATTGTGTGTGCACGTTTATTTTTGGTGTATTACTTTATTTAATAAACTCGACATTTATTTAGTATTTTTTTTTTTTGTTAAACAGAAACTATATATTTTTATTTAAGAAAAAAAAAAAAAATAATAAAAAGATAAAGTTGGAATTTTATTTCTGTAATTAAATTAAATGTTACACATGTGTGTAGCGGGTAAATGATTGTGTGACACTCTTATCTGCGTATAATTTTTAATTATGCAAAAATTATATTAATATATTTACAATTTTTTATTTCTTTATTTGTGATAAGACGCGTCGCGCGAATCTAAATGTTATAAAAAAAAATAATATGTTGTAGCAATTGTCTTTTTTTTTTTTTAAAAATTCTTAATAATAACAATAATTGTAATATATATAGGGATTATATGGTGATTTGGATGATCGTGAATCTTTATTACACGAATTACGTGCATCGGCTAAACCATTAATTGATACATGTGATAGTGAAATAGCAACACAAATTGAAGCAGCCGTACAAGAAGCAGTTACTGCCTGGAATGATACATCAGAAAATTTACGTGTATTGTGTACAAAATATCAACGAGCCGTTCAATTGTGGCAACAATATCGTGAAGCCAGTGCAGCTGTTAAAGCTTGGGCCGATGAACAAATGGGTACTTTAAGTGCTCTAGAACCATTGGATGTATTGAAACAAGTTGAGGTATGTTTTTTTCATTTTATTTTAATTATATATTAAATATTGAATAATAGCGTAAATTAACATAAATACTTTGGGTTAAATAAAATTAGAATAATTTTTGTTGTTCTCCGTTTCATTCATAACCATAAAATGTGGTGCACTGTTTTGTTATTAACAAACAAAATTTATGTTTATATATAAATTTGTATATTATTAGGTTGATGACTAATTCATTACGCTTTCACTTTAAATGAATTTTGAGATGTATAGGTTTTTTTTGTATTATTGTAGCATTCAGTAAAATATTTATATCGATCGATAAAATTGTTCGTTTGGTGTTTGTTTTGAAAAAGAAAAAAAAAAAAAGAGGACAATCAAAATGTTCGCACTTAAAACAGGAACAACGTTTAGGAGACGCGTTCACGTTAACGATAATGACAACAAAATCAAAGTAAAAATTGATGCAGATTGTCATAGCATAATACGTGTGAAATTGTAAAGAAGTTATAAATATATTACAACGATTACACTTGTAAATCGATTAAAATAATAATATTGGACATGAAAAAAACAGTCGATTTATTTATATGTGGATTAACTTAAAGAAATGCAATTAGCACACAACAACATATTGCCATCATCAGATATGCATTGCTGAAACGATTGATAACTTCGACGATGAAAAATTAATTGTATTGATATATAATAATGTAAATCGAAAAAGATCGTGTTGAGCAAGCAATATGCAGTCCATTACAAACAACATACAAAGGTTATATGTTATCAGTTTGGAGGGATTACAAAAGGCAAATTATATATATTTTGAACTCTTATCACGCAACCAACCACAAGCAATTCACATGTATTATGTACATTTAACAATTTACCAAACTGAATAATTTAATTCAAGAAAAGTGACCAAAATTGGTGATAAAAAAAAAAAAAAATTAAAGGAACTTGGTTGGCATGTGCTGCCATTGCCACATCAACCATGTTAGTCCTGACGATCAGTTTAGCATTTATTTCACTATGTTGTGCTAAACTTTTTGAATGCGGTATGTGAATGTCAATAGTTGATTCAGTTTTGTTGTGTCGTACACCGACAAGTACCATCAGAAATTTCATGAGCTCGGCATTATAATGGTCTGTCGGCCTGTAGGATGGTAATTTGGTCATCGCACAAAATAAGCATTACATTTATTATATTATTGCTAAATAAAAGTTATTTCATTCTTGTGTTATGGTTTTCGTAAGAGAATATAAAATGAATACAATGAATTAGTTATCAACAATTACTTTATTATTATGATTTCATTTCGCAGCCAGTTAATTTTGAATCAAATATTTAGTAACCATTATCAGTTAGCAAAAGCGAATATGTGTTATATTTTTTTTTTTTATATATTATTACTATTACTTTAACAAAACAAATGCATTATTTTGTCTCTTCTTTTTTATATAAATATTTATTTATTTTTTTCTTAACCAATTACGAAATAATTTATTTTCGTTTTTTTTAAATAATTGTCTAGCGACAATTTTGTGAGTGTTTTTTTTTTCCATTTTTTAAATACATGTGTAAGATAAAAAAAGTATATTATATTTTAACAAAAACATAAAAACAAAAAAAGAAGAACTTATGTGTTGATTACAAAATGTAAACAAATTGTTTTAAATGTAATTATAAAATATAACTCATTCTATTCACTAAAAAATATACTACACACACACACACATATATAATGTATATATATTTTTGTAAAATATCTTATCACGGTTTATTTCGTAAATGAATTTAAATGGATCAAAAATGTAAAATGTAGGACATTTTCAAATATACACTATATGAGAAGAAGCTTTGGTTAATGTTATTGGTAATGTGATATATAGTGTGAAATATAAGAAAACATTCTTTCTGTTTTTATCTTTAAAGTCAATATATTCGCGTAAATATATACACAGTACACACCTACACATAATAATAGCACTCCGAAATGTTACATGTTTTATGTGTGTAGAGAAGTGGAACCAATACTTATCCCTAACTAGTGTACAGCTCAGAAAAAATAACACTTATGTTAGTATACTAATGCTTGTATTTATTTATAATATAAACCTTCGAGGACCTTTCTTCTGTTTTGTTATTATTCATTTTGTTTATATTTTCATATAATGTACTAATAATTTATAATTGTTTTACTATATTAAAATGATATTTTATATTTTATATTGCTGTTATAATTATTATTATATTTATTTAATATTAATTTTAGGTGTGCAAAGAAAGTCTTACTGAACATAATGATCGTATTACCGAACTGCGTGAAATGGTAGCACAAATTGCATCTGATATTGGTTTGGATGCAGCTGGTTTTCTTCAAAATGAAGTCGATGCGCTGGGCAAACGGTTAGAAGATGTACGTGAATCAATATCGACGTTAGCCGATGTTGCCGAAGCACGTACCAAATATAAAGATGAATGTAATGAAAATATTAATGAAGCTAAAATCTATTTAAATAATGTTCAACAGGTTGGTAAACATTTTTTGTGTTATACAAATAGAAAAAAAAAAATTGATAATATCATTATTTAATTAAAAAAATTTTTATTATGAATGAAAATTATTATAAATAATATAAATTATAAAATTTTAAAATAATTATTATATTTTTAATTCATATTATTTATTATGTGCATATAATATATGCTATAAATTGTATGGGATGGGATCTTTAAATTACTCGTACATGTAATTTTATAGAATATATATACGTAAAATGTTTCGTGACTAAATACCATATTAAACATTTTGTAAAATTTGTTGATAATGACCTTATAATTTTATATAGGCAAACTTTTAAGTATTATATGCACATGTTGTATATATGGGTATTATATGTAAAAGATAATAAAACAAAATTTATTAACCCAATTAGAGACTTTACAATTTAAACAATTACAATTAAATTTATTTAATTTCTCGCTCAACATAAGAATATTTGTTGTGTCGGTATTGATGTATTTCTTTTTTTTTTTCTTGTGTAGCCTAAATAAATTTAAATTAACATATTTAAACTCATATTTAATTTGTTTTTATTTTTATATTTTTAGACAATTTCATCAGAATTACAAGATGATAACGATAATGTTGAAAATCAATTAAAATCATTGCGTACACATCTGTTGACAATTGGTCATACACAAGGTCAATTGAAAGAACTGGAGGAAAAATCAACGACAAGCAATATTTGTGATATAACCACCGAATATTCAATAGTTGAAGTATTAAAATTATGGCAAACAATATTCCGTGAAACATTCCAACAATATCATCGTTTGTCATCACGTCTAGTCAAAAGTCAAGATAGTGTATCAGCCCTTAAATTATGGAACGAATATCTTCAACATGTTCAATCGTATTTAGCAAGTGCCATTCCAGAAGATTATTCTAGTCTAACTGAACATCGACATTTATGTGAAGTTCATGAAAATCTATTAACTAGTCAACAGTCGGTATTGTCGTTAAAAAATAATGTCAACGTAACCGTTGATCCGGCTTTAATGACACAATTTAATTATTTAAGTAATTTCCATGACGAAACATTAACGAATATAATAAATCGTCATGGACAAATTGAAAATCGTTTAGCAGCGTGGCACAAATATCGTAGTGATCAAGCGAATTTATTGGCATGGTTGCAAGAAAAAGAAAAAGAACGGTCACGTTTACAATTGCGATACATTCACTTACGACGTGTACCCAAAGTATTACAACGCATTGAAAGATTAATCGAACAATTGCCACAGGGTGAAGTGGATGCCGATAATTTAAAGAAACAACAATTGGATTTATTAACAATATGTGATGAAACATTAGCAACATCAATACGTATGGAACATGTTGCTATCGTACAACGAATATCCAATTTACGTGCTGCCCTAGAAACATGGCGAGATTTCTTAAAACGAATTATTACACTGGGCCAAACGTATGATACCCAAGTGAAAGTAATCCAATCAAGTTTTCATGATGTACAAACATTAATTAAAAATACATCAAGTTATTTACCAACAAAAGCCGATGATGTCCATAATGTATTAGTACAATTACGAAATCAAAGAATACGTTTGAATACATTAACGCCCGAATTGGAATCGATAAGTGTTATACAAGAAGAATTAAAAGAATGTATTAGCCCATTCGATATGAAAACTATTCGTCAAATGGTATGGATATTGTGTCAACAACAAGCCGATTTAGATCAACAAATTTCCAGTTTAATAAATCAAATTGAAGAACAATTATCACTCAATACATTATTTTCAATGAAATATAATCGTTTAATGCAATGGATGGATGTGATTGAAAAACGTTTGGATAGTGATTCACAAAGTTTGTTACGCGATCCAGAAGAGTTAATAAGATGTTTAGAAAAAGATGTACAATCAGAGATGGCGTTAAGAGAACGTGAAAAAGATTGGCTTTTAATGCACGGCCGAGAATTGATTTCATTTTATTCGGGTCACACGACAACCGATAAAGAACAACAAATCGATACACAAACTAAAATTGATAATATTGTGGAACGATGGGAACGATTAAAATATTTATGTAAATCACGTTCAACTAAAATTCATGATATCAAACAAACAATTATTGGATTTGAGGATCGTATTACGGTGATCAGAAATTGGTTATATTCCATTGAAATGGAACTGCAAAAATCTATTGTATTTGTATCAAATTCAAATGATGCTCTGGTTCAGTGTCTAGATGACAATGAAAAAATGCAACGTTCAATTGAAAAAGAAAGTGTAAATGTAGGTGATCTTTTTAATTTGTGGGAAATGTTAACAAATGATGTGGACACATGGAAAGGCCATTTTAATATTACATCGTTGGGCGAAATTATTGATAATTTGGAAAAGAAATGGAAAAATGTATGTAAATTATCGGCTGAAAGAAAACTAAAAATTGTCAATGTATGGTCAATGTTACAAGAAACTTGGCGAATATGTACGGAACGGGAAGAATGGTTACTCAAAGAAGAACAAGAACTAATGGAATTATCGAAATCAGACGATATTTTGACAAAAGATGAAATTCAGAATCGTATATATATTTTAGAAGATAAAATTAAACAATATAATTCAATTGATTCAGAATATCAACATTTAGAACAAACGTATTCCAAAATTGCCAAAACCCATGGTTTAGATTCAGAAAATGTAAAATATTTAACCACACCGATAAGAAATGTGCTTATGCGATGGAAAACATTAACGCCCACCGCCTTAGACATTATCGGTACACTTAATATGGACATAAAAATTTATCGAGAATTCATTAATTTACATGGTAAATCCATTGTTTCATTATCACAAATTGATGCGGCTCTAACACAACTTCAACATTTATCAACAGCTGAGGCATTAGACGATGCCGAAAAACAACTACAACAATTACAAATAATTGAAGAACAATTAAAAATGTGTGAACAAGACTTAGAAAATGCAGATAAATTAGGTTTACAAATTATGACCAAATCAAAGCCAGAAGAAATTACAACTATTCAAATTTTAATTGATGAATATCAATTATTATGGAAAGATATTAATTCACGAATTACAGTATTAAAAACAGAAATTACAAATACAATAATAAAATCAAAAGAAGTCGATGAAAGTGTTCAAGTTGAAACACTTCGTTTTGAGACCGATTCAGCCGTTCAGGTGAATACATTACCTGGTCTTAATCGAATGACATCGGTTACACCAAAAGATGCATATATGTATGAATTAACGGCAGCTATTAAAGAGTGTAGAACAAATTTGGATGCATTAGAAGTTGCAGTAAATGATCAAAATAAAAAACCTGGTTCACAAGTTGTCTCAAAATTGATATCAAATAGTGAATCGTCCGTAGAATTAATGAATCACTTAAGTACAATTTTAATAACCGAATGTTATTGCACAAATGAAGAAGCTCAGGTACATGATGTAGCCGAACTTTTTGCAAAATATGAAACATTAATTGCACTGTGGAAAGCAAAAGAAAGACAACAACAACAAAATAGGTATGTGTTTCAAATTTTAACTTTTCTTGTATTTTTTTTTTTTTGTTATGCAATGAGAATGAATAATTTTAATTTGGTGATTTGAATTAAATTAGAAAAGCAAATAAAAAAATTAGTAAAATATTTTTTAAAGTTTAATGAACGAAGAACTATCTGAAATTAATTAAAATTTTAATATAGATAATTTTTATTTTTCGCTTTGGTTTGGTTTCTTTTAAAAAATACAAAAAAAAAAAAAATTAAATAATTAATTTGAAATTTTTGTTACCTTTTATAGTAAAAATACTATTTATTCATTGGCATATAATTTCTTTAGCTTGTTTTTATTATTCCTATAATATTTTTGCATAAATACACAGGTCTAGCCTTCCAGCTGCTTACAATTTCGTTTGCCCACAGTGAGTATTTTTAAGTGCAACATAAATAATATAATTTAGTAAAAAATTATACTAATCATTTTAATAAATAAAAATGAAATAATATGCTAACAATTTTCGAAAACATTACAAATACTAACCCAATTTTAACATTTTCTTAAATTAATATTAAAATTTAACCTTATAAATTTAATTATGTTAATATAAAAATTATATTTTATTTATTGATTGTAATAATATTGAATAATCGAATTTATTAATTAAATAATTTTTGTTTTTTGTTTTTGCAGTGATAGTGGTCGACTTACCTGTCCATTGTGTTCACAACGAAATTGGCAACAAATCGATAATGATTTATGGCGCCTAGAACAATGGTTACAATTTGCCGAAGGAACACAAAAATATCAATCATCGCCACCAAATAATATCGAACAATTGGAAGATGTTGTTACGGATCATCGTGAATTTTTACTAGACTTAGAAAGTCACAAAAGTATTGTGGCATCATTAAATGTAGTCGGTGCCCATTTAGCTACACATACATTAGATACTGAAAAAGCTAAATTACTTCGTGATCGCCTCGAAACAGATACTTTACGATGGGATCGAATATGTACAAATGCAACTAAATGGCAAACTCTGTTACAAACAGCACTCATGGGAAACAATGAATTCCATGAAATTATCAATGAACTATGTTCATGGCTGGAAGACACCGAAAAACTTATACACGCCTCTGAACCAGTTGATTTAACGGTCGAACGTAGTTTGCTTCAATCGAAATTCATGAAATTTAGAGAATTACGTACTGATTTAGAGCGTTGTGAACCAAGAGTAATCAGTTTACAAGAAGCCGCCGATCAACTATTAAAATCTGAAAAATCAGACAGTTCGGTTACAACATATTCAAGGTAAGCAATTTATTGTTGAATTATAGGGGCGGATCGAACTAATTTTGAGGTGATTGTTTTAATAAAATTTAACTTAAAAAAAAAAAAAAAAAATTATTAAAAATTCATTGATTATAGATTTCTTTATCACATCAAAATCATATTTTTTGTCGTATATGCATTTTCCGTTTTTAGTGTGAAATATATTATTTTATAGACGAGTAGGTATTAGCACCAGTACTCAACCACTGACAAGTCTACAGCTCAGAAAAAATAACACTTACGTTAGTCTATTAATGTTTGTGATATTTTTTCTTATATAGGGCTGGTGACTGGTTAAGAGCTAGGAGTACTGGTGCCACTACCCTACATATTTTTAATTTAATATTATAAAATGTTAATTGTATAAACGCCGAATCAGTAAGTAAATAAGGTTATCATATCCCACGAATGTAATATTTTATTAAAATGATATTTTTCAACTTATATAAATGGATTTTGTATTATGTTAAAGTGATATCTTATAATTTATGATTTTGGTGTGATATTGTAGGTGATTGGTTTTTTTTTTTAACACCATTTTGATACATTATCGCACTAGAAAATACTCAAGATTGCAGTTCGTCTTAAAATATATAAATTATTATTTTTAAAAAAAAATATTTTATTATATATTTTATTCAAAATATTGCTGTTTAATTTAAATTAATTAATTAAATTAACCCTTGCTTGTATTTTTAAATTAATTTTAAAAGTAATTACAGGATATTTTTCTTTTTTCCTTTCCTCTACTATTGTTATTATGAATATTATTATATTATTATGAAAATACATATGTAATAATTGTCACTCCTCAACCCTAAAACATTACCTATCTACTACATCACAAATACTAAAGAAAGATATATTGGAATTAAATATATTTACAATAATCATTAATAAATTAAAATATTTATTTATACAATATTATTCATATCATACATTAAATAATTTCATTATCTCTTGTTTCACAAATTTGAAGATATTTAAAATTTTATTTTATACAAAAATTGTAACAAAAATTCGTAGGCAAATAATATACAATAGTTTTCGTCATAAAATCAAATTTGTGAAATATATTAAATTGAATGTAATATCGTAATTTTATCGCTTGTGTTTCTCTTGCTATTATTGACACGCACGTGATTTTTGAAAAAAAGCAAACTTTTATACATATACATCAACTCAACATTCATCTCATTTTACAAATATATATATTTATACGAGAAAAATTTTATCATCCTAATGTATCGGCCGCCCATTGTTACATATTCATGTTTACCCATTCCATAAGAAATTCTAACTATGAAAATAATTTTAAGAACAAATTCCAGATTAACAGATTTGCGATTACGTTTACAATCATTGCGTCGCTTAACGGGTGTATATATTGTAAAACTAGGAGCCGTTCTTGGATATGATTCAAATCAAATTGGTTTAAATTTGTCATCATCCGGAGCTGGATCATCGCTTCATATTTTATCACAAGAGGTAAGAAATGTGATTAAATTTTATTATAATTTATTTAAATTATTATAATTAAAAAAAATAAAAAAAGCACCAACTTTATATAATCAAAGTAATTAAAATTATTTAGATAGTAACTAAAGTCTGGTAGTATTAATAAAAAATATGCTTTTATATTATTATTGGAGAGCACAGTAATTTTTATTATTATTATTATTATTATGATTTTTATTTGTTTACGTATATACAGTTATTGGATCAATCTGGAGCCAGATCGCAGCAGTTACAAGCAACATTACATTCCACTGATAATGCAAAGTAAATAGATATTATTATTTGTTGGATTAATTAATTTAAAAATTTTATTTTGCTTTATTTTCATTTTGTTAGTGAGTGTGGCGATGTGCGATACACATAATAAATATTCATTTAAAAATTGATTGATTTTTAATATATTCAAAGATTATAGAGTCAATTATAATTAGTATTATCACTTATTATTTCCAATAACTTCAAATTATTTATTAAAATTAAATATTTTAATTTAAAACTTTTTAATATTTTGTAACAAGCACTTGCACAAGAAAACACATAATATTTTCGTATATATTATAAAGTATTTACTATACGTAAGCGATTCGATAAAGAAGATAATTATATAAAAATATGAAGCATCATTTATAGGATGTCATATGAATTTTTGGTATTCATTGAAATCAAGCAACTTTTGTATTTATTACTGCGGCCATCATGATCCGTTTAGTACTGTTTAAATAGTACCACTGGAATCGTGACCGAGGTCTTACATCCGTTTGTGTAGACAAAACAAAACAAAACATGAAATTATCAAACTCCCAACCATTCACAACTGTGTACTCCTCAGACGTATAAGACACTTAAACTGTAGTCACATAATCATGTCCATCTTCATTTATAGTAGTAATACCAAAATCATTTAGACCACTCAAGTGATCATACAAAATGCAATCAGTGAACAGAAACATCACACGTCCATTCAATTGTAAAAACCAACCACCTTTCATAAAGATACTCTTTCAAATTAGCAGGCGCAAAATCATAATTAACCATTGGTACAATTCTCAGATTATTGATTCAATTATACGTCATTCATTCTTTCACACTACCATACCATACATCAAACATTCTATTTTATATAATGAGTCCTTGCTGAAACTAATTCAAAGTCCGCTGGTCATTTATTTCGATAAGACAAAAGTCATGG
Organism: Bibio marci; assembly: GCA_910594885.2. Taxonomy (NCBI): domain Eukaryota; kingdom Metazoa; phylum Arthropoda; class Insecta; order Diptera; family Bibionidae; genus Bibio; species Bibio marci. Next base: position 19,673,209 of record OU343117.1, on the reverse strand, counting down.
GATATCCACCATCAGTACCTACCTGCATCGCATTCAGTGCAAACCATCCGACACACATTCAGACCGGCATTATTATATAGTTTAAATATTTCGAGGGATATAGAATCAAACTAATATTTAGGTCCCTCTTCTTTCACCTTTTGACATACGCCAAAGTTATCACCCCGGAATAGCGAGAACCTCGTTTTACGACATAATTAACGTTAAGTAAAGTTGTTAAATTACTCCATATGCATGAGCATATATCAATTCACCAATTGGTCTACAATTATATTCCGATAGATGCTGTACATAGTTTTCAATTATTCTTATAAATAATTCATAAATAAATACAACATGGTTTTGTATATATGAAAATATTGTTATTGTTTAAATAGCGGCCATCACCACATTTTTCAAAATGATATTATTTAAATTTTGATTTCTTTAAAACTAACTAAAAATTCATTAGAATAATTTTCATTATATAAATTACTGAAAAAATTTTCTTATATCAGTCAGTATACCGAAATTGAATTCGGATCGCTACGAAATTGCAGCATACGCCAAAGAACCATAATGACAGACATACCACAAACATATCACATCACACTCCATATATTCTTCGCATAGGTTTATACTCAATTTTTCCTCAGCACACGTCATTTATCAATTTCGTCCTTAAAATAGTTTTCTGATCTTAAATACCTAACCATATTGTGAATACTATAGAAACGAAACTATTCTATCTAAACATAAACAGATGGTACATCATAAATTAGGATAGATTACGTTGAACAAAATAAATTGATTAATAAATTTTATCTTCTTTATCAATATCCGTGCAAACGTATAGTTTTTTTTTGGTTTGAGTAAATTGAAAACTAATTTTATTACTTTAAATATTTACTAATAAAAAAAATTACATTATTTTTAATTTTTCTTTTCGCTAAATTTTAAGAAATGTAATGTTTTTTAAAATGCCATTCTTCAGCTATATTCAATTGAATGAATTTGCCAATTTAATTATAAATTCAATAAATTTTTATTAATAGAGTTTTAAGATTTTTCTAATTGACTACAATATTAATTTTGACATTTTAAATATTCATATTCAAAGTAATTCAAAAAATATGCATATAAATAAAATAATAATTTCCAATAATATAAACTTTTATATAAAATATAACAAATATCCACTTCTTATAGTATTTATAATAATATTTATTCATTTTCATTTTTAGTGGCATCGATCAAACAGAAGAAATCAATACAACGGTACTTGCACGAGGCTATCGTTTCTTGGGCAGAGTACTCCGTGCCTCATTACCTATACAAGCACTGATGCTTCTTCTATTAGGTGTTGCCACACTGGTACCCCACGGTGAAGACTATTCATGTGTATTAACAAATAATTTTGCTCGAAGTTTAGAGCCGATGCTTCGTTATCAAAATGGACCACCACCAACGTAAAATCATAAAATTTTGAAAAACTCTGTAATATTCCTTCGTTTGTCTGTAATAATAATATTAATAATATTAATAATATTAATAATAATAATTATATTTACATATATCTCTGTGTATATGTGTCATTTAAAATGAACTGATAAGATTTATATTAATTAAAACGTTGAAACAATTTTTATATATTATATATAATTAAATATATTATTATTATTAAAATTATTTCAAAAATTAAATTTAAGAAAATTAAACTCTTATGTTAGAAATATATAACTAAAAATATTGTAGAAGAAAAAAAGTAAAAATCATTAAGGTAAATGTAAAATTCGGTATGGTTGTATGCGCGTATTCTTTTTCCTACTTTTTTTGTTTGGAAAAGTGAATATTTTTTATTGTGTTGTGTGTATCTGAAATATATTTTATATATTTAAAAACGAGAACGATATAATTTCTATTTAATAAAAATGATAATAAAAAAAAAAAAAAATAACAAAGAAAGTTGTGCGAGTACAGCTGCGAAACAATAAAACTATGTTAAACAATAAAACGAACAATTATTATAATAATCCTATATAATTATAATGAATAATTCATTCATTTTATTTCCTCAATTATTATATTATGTAATAGTTTTATTTAAGCAAAAATATACGCGCTTTATAATCCATATATTGCTTTATAAATCCGAATAAAAAATATTAAGCGAAAACCCCTTCTCCTACCCTAATAGAAAAATAAAAATAAATTTCATATTTTTAATGGGGAAAATAACAAATAACGCACAACAAACATCTAAATTAGTAAAACATTTAACTTTCTATATCGATACCAATCAACAGAAATAGGATTTGCACAAACAAATTTTTATACCGTGTTTACTACACACACATTAAAAATGTTTTTAAAAGAAATACTTAATTTATCTATCTCTCCAATAAATTTTTTATTTCTTTTAATTTAGCATAAAAATAATAAATAAAATCAACAAAATTAATATTATAAAAATGTATCTCCCACATATTCATTCAACATATTAATATTAATTGCGTTGATGTTAATCTTGACATAAAAATTAAATATTTATGTATTGCTTTCTATAAAGTTTTTTTTTTTTTCGTTTTTTATACTATACTCTCCAAATGTTTAAAAAAAAATAAAAAAATAACTTTATCGAAACCAATGTGTGTTTGTTTAATTTGTTTATCTTAAATGTTGTGCGTACGCAAATCTCCATCGATCAATAAATATAAAAATTTATATAATTTTATATTTTATAAAAACACAAAAAACAAATATAAAAATATATTGAATAATAAAATTTCAATAATTAACGAAACATTTTATTTTATATACATCAATTATGGTGCTAATTAAATTTAAATTTCTTATAATTTTAATTTTTATTCTTTTTCTTCGTTTTTTCTTTTTTTTTTCTTTGAAAGTGTGATCAGTATTTTTAAGATTATATTTTATGTCTGTAGAAAAAGAAAAAATTAAAAATTATATGTGTTTACGAAAATTGTTTTATTACATTTTATTGAATAATTTTATTTAAAATTGAACACATAATTTATGTTGTAAAATAAATATAATGTTATAAAAAAAAAAAAAATAGAAATACTGATAAAAATACACAAACACAAAATTTTTGTTTTCTAATTACTAAATAAATGAATATTTATATATATTTAAAATATGTAAAATATTTGCAGTAGTACATTTATAAAAAAAAACTGCTTTATTATAATTACACAGAACCTTACTTTTTTTTTTATATTATTATATAAAAATAAAATTATAAAAATAAAATAAAAAAAAAAAAACGCTTATAAAAATGGTGTGGTTCAAAAATATATCAATAAAATAAAAATATAAAAAATATATTAAAGTAAATATATATTCAGTTTTTATTTATTTATTTATTTATTTATTTATTTATTCTATTACCCAAATAAATACTTAAAACCATAATTTGTATCAGGGCATTATAATATTATATTTAGTAGGCAATATTAGTTATATTATAGTATTTTTCTATTTTGTAACTGATATATTTATACAGAAAATGTTGTAAGTAATTATATTAAAAAACTTAAAAATAATTAATAATAATAATAATAATAATAATAAAATTATAAATAATATATATTAATTATAATTTGTAGTGGCACAACCACAAGATATTCATCAGAATGTGTTGGTGCTGACCGGTGTTTGTACATGAATTGATATTTTTGTTTATCATCCGCAGGTAATCTATTATTATAAAATATATGATTTAATTGTTTTCATAATATAAATTTATAATAAATAATTCTTTATGCTTGTATAGATTTTGCAACATCGACACGTACAACACGTATATTGATGTTATATCAACAAAATAACTACAATGCTTAAATATAATCTGCACATTGAACATCATGTATTTTTGGAATATAAATCAAATATGAGTATCTAATCTATTTTATATTACTACAACTACAACCTTTCTGTAATTGATTTACAAATTATAACTTTATTATTGGCTAAATTACAAGTAGGCTTTATTATTATTAATTTATTATTTTTAAATAGTTGTTTCAATTAAATTTATTTAAACTAAATTTTATTATTACACATTTTTAGTTTTAATTTTATACAAATATCAAATGGATACACTGTCATCACAACCACCACCACCACCACCAGCAATATTACATCTCAACTATCACAACAATAATTATCTCACATAAAATACTGATAATAGTTTCAGTTATAATAAACAATTGATGGTGAGATCATCATAGGAAATATCATTAAATTTGAATTGTGTGTGTGTGTGTGTGGATTCTCTACTATTTTATTCATTGATATTTATAAAAGGATGCTATGTCAAGTTTTTATTGTGGCTTTGTATTGCCTGACTCGGCATTCGATAAAAAATAGAAAATATTGTAAGTAAGTTAATCAAACATAAAAATAATAATTCATTTTCAACTTACTATAATTCTCAAATTATATTTAATTGTAAAAATTAGATGGTACCCACCCACCACATGCTGGCCATGGAGTGAAAGAAGAAATTAACAAAAATCTATTGCAAAAGGACAATCAATATTATTATATATGGAACACGACAGATATATTTATACAAATTTATTATGTTTCATAAATGATTTGTTTGGCTGCTTAAATTCTCTAAAGGTATTTATTAAATTATTTAATATTTTACCATCTCCATCATACACAGACATAATTTTATTATACACTTGTCGAATCTTGTTGGCCGTATATAATAAATATTTGATCAGAAGTAGATCCGATCAACGCAAACAAAATTAATTTTAGATTAATTCTTAATATAGTTTTTTTTATTTCTTTAAACAATTCAAAAATATTAAAAAAAATAATTTATGTATGAAAAACAGTATGGCAAAATTAAGGAGAATAATAAATAAAGTTGAAATTAGTGTATTCATATCAGAGATAACTTAGCGGAGGCACAACTTATACTAATAGTTATGGTTGAGGGCAAGTGCTTGCATATTTTGCGGAGAAACAGCGTTGAAAATATATAAGGTTTATATATAGAGTGAATGAAAAATTCTGATGTAGTAGAAAATATGTTGATTTTGTAATAGAATACATTTTTTTTCTTACTTTAACTTTTGACATTTCAATCACTTTTTGTTTTTGTAATTATTTTCGTCGTCGTAAGAAAATAGAAAATAATGTAAGTAATTTTAATAAAAAACATACAAATAAATAGATAAATAAATAATAATATTAATAATAATAAAAGTATGAATACAATTATTACTAATATATATTTAATTGTAAATTATAATTTGTAGTGCACAACCAGAAGGTATTCATCAGAATGTGTTGGCATCGTCCGGTGCGTGCATTATCGGCACATATGAAATTGATGACATTTTGATAACATTTCACCGGCTGTACCGCGAATTAAATAGTAATTACATTTTTTTCATTCAGTTTACAACCAATAAAATTGTACATTTTATTTATAATAATTATATTTAATTTAAAATAAATTCTATTTATAGAGGAATGCAGTCCAAAAACCAGATACAATTCTAATTGTACGGTCACATTTTACACGTATTTGCTACACTACCAATAATGGGCACACCTCCATAACAAGAACCACTAGCACCAATCCTTATCACAACAGCAACCAATTGAAATATGATATCGTAATTAATCTACAATGGCACCATTACACAATCACAACAATTAAATCAATTGGAAAAACAACAATCTGTATTTATCATGTGCAATATAACAACAGACTATTATCACCACAACTACAAACTATTGTGAAATTTATGGCATTTTGTTATTATTGCACCGGCTGTGTTGCCAATAAACTATTAATTAGATTTTTTGAGTTTACACAACCAAAATCAATTGAATAATTTAAATATTATTGAATTACAAACACAACCATCAATTCAACTACGAAAAATTTGAAATATTTCTATAATTTCATCGACAACAATTCAAACACGTAAACGTGTATTAGTAGCTAAATAATCACCGTCCAAGTTCAACAAATATACCATAATAATGTTGCAATATTTGTTCAACCACAAAATCAACGATGTAAATACAATAGCAAGGCACGTATTTTTAAGAATCCACTAAATTTATATTTTATAACTAATACATATTGTGGAAAAATCTAACGAGAGGTAAAGTTCAGAATTTTGTTTTTGTTTAATCCGCATAGTCTGTATATTTAATATTAAATTAAGCATTATTATTTCTATTTCAGTTTACATACCACGTATCAAGTATTATGATATAAAACCATTCGACAAATAAGAAAAATTGATTAGACGAAACTTCTAATACCAACACCATCAACTTGGATTACATCATCAAGTGGAGCACATGTGACGGCATCCATGTCATAATGCATTACGATAATTGACTTTTCTATATTCTTATGAAAAACAAACATATTTTTATAAATGGATTACAGAAAAAAGTGATATACACCTCAGAATTGATAAACGCATGAAATTATATAAATAATAAATGTAAAATAATATAAACAAATATATGCTAAAGTCAGCAATTATGTGATGTTTATTTCAATGTAAAAATGCAATATTACTTATTAAAATTATTATTATTAAATACATTAACAATTTAATTTAAGACAAAAATATTTATCTAATTATTTTATTAAGTTCATCAATAGTTCCCCAACCTATAACTTCCGTCCATTGAAATCTGAAAAGAGAAAAAGAAAACAACAACAAAAAATGTTAAGTACAAAATAAAATTAATATTTCATACACGAAATTCTACACCTACACAATATAAAAGAAGAAAAAAAAAAAAAATGAGTCTCTAATAAGTGTCCTGTAAATAAAAAAAAATAATAAAAAGTCGATCAACTTTAATGTGGTACCCTATTCGAAATAAATATTTTCAAAATTTTTGTACCTTATATATCCCAACCGACATACTGATACTTATAATAAACATAGTGTATGCGAGAGAGTTGCTGGGTGTGTATAGCAATGTAATGCGAGTGCTGCGGGTTCGATTTCTCGCCTAGACCGAAATTTATTTTTCAGAAAAAAAAAAAAAATAAATTTTGATTTTCGAGAAATTCCAACTTATTCTTGTTGTTTTATTTTTTTTTTTACCACTTTTTCACAAGTTTTTTGTTTTGCCATTTTGACCGACTTAGAGGCGGAATTTTCGAGTTATCTCAACGGATTCTTGTTCGGACAATGACCCCGCGTCGTTTAAGCCTATGTTGTTTTTTACCACTTTTCCACATTTTTTTGTTTTGCCATTTTGACCGACTTAGAGGCGGAATTTTCGAGTTATCTCAACGGATTCGTGTTCGGACGATGACCCCGCGTCGTTTAAGCCTATGTTGTTTTTTACCACTTTTCCACATTTTTTTGTTTTGCCATTTTGACCGACTTAGAGGCGGAATTTTCGAGTTATCTCAACGGATTCGTGTTCGGACGATGACCCCGCGTCTTTTAAGCCTATTTCCAGCCCTATTTTTTTGGACTTTTTTGACCCCCAAAAGTGTGGGTTATAACCTTATGCCGAAAAAGTTTTTTTGCCCGTAGGACCTTCAGATTTTCAGGGATTGTAGAGCTCGGAAAAAAAACAGGATCTGTCGACCTCTTTGCCGGATTTCCCTCCGGGGGCGGAGCTATGGACCTTCGAAAGTACCAAATGGGTCACATTTGGACCCCTATAACTCCGGAAATACTCAATATTTCGGGAGGAGCTTCTCACCAGTGATAGTCCTCCTCAAGGGCTACAAATTATAATATGGGGGTGACTTTCTATCTATAAGGGTTTTCCAACTAGGGCTGCCCAAAAATTGGAAAAACGTTTGCAGACCAATATTCCGAGTACTGGAAAGTCGGGATATATTGTACTTTCCAAAAATCTAATGATGCAGAAATGTAAAGGAAGGTCCAAAGTTTATCCTCAGATTTTTTTTGGAATTTTCCAGTGGAAAATGTGGATTTTCCAGGAACATCGAAAAACATCGATTTTTTCATGTTTTCAAATGGGAATTTCCTAGCTTTCCCAATGGAATTTCCCGGTGCCCTATTTATCACAGATAGTAGATTATATGCCACGTTTTTTAAGACCCACCACAACTCCTCAAGTCAAATGGTTTTCCCACAGTGGCTGCCCAAAGTTAGGCTTACACGGAAATTCCAAAATATTAAATTGGTCATAAGTCGACCAATAGATTTTTCACAGAAAAAGTCCAGAAGCTTTAATGTGCGCATTAAGATCCTCTACAAGATGGCTGTAACAAAAATTGGCTAACTAATAAATTTTTTTCGAAATCATCAAAAACCTGGTTTTCAGAAATTCCGGGAAATTTCTCCAGCCTAAAGTTGATGACTTACAGATTTCTTATAGCCATAAATGGATTTAGATGGTAAATGTACTGAGGGAGTGGTACTGAAAATGTTTAAAAACTATTACAGTTTTCCCGTAATTTCCCGATCCAAATTAAAATTTTCCGGATTTTCCCGAAAATTTCCAGATGTCTTAATTAGAATATTAGAAACCATTTTTACCACTAGAGGACCCGAATCTATTTACAGGTTTTCCCGGAATTTTCATATAACGGTTTCATACTCATGGTGAAAAATCCAAGTTTTTTTTTTACAAAAAGATAGGTCATTCAATTACCTATCATTTAATATGTATCACAACATCCTACCACTTCAAACAGCTGAGCTATGATTTTTCCCGTGTCCCAAATATATAATATTTTTTTACACTAATTTACCTTTAAAATTTTGTTTCAAGTAATTTCGGTTTTCCTTAAATTTCCCAATTTCCATTTTTTTTATATTAATTGTGTATGTGTGTGTGTGTTTTTCTATCTGCAAAAGAAAATTTTTAATGGTAGAGTAATATTTAATAATAATTTGCATATGATTTGTATGAAAAATAAATTTATATATGAAAACAACAAATACAAGTCATTTCTTTTTATTTATTTTTTCTTTTCCATTTAAAATAATGTTATACAAATAAACCCACCCAAGCATACAATAAACACACAAAAACATATAGATAAGTAAAAGAAACATTACAAATGTAAATATTAAAAAAATATTGTATATAAATGTCATATTAAGTTGTTGTCTTTGCTATATCAAAATTTTCGGTTTTATATATTAAAAACAATTGTTTTTAAACCGAAAAATATGCAATGCAAAATCAAAATAAAATATATTTTTTACTTTGAAAATGAGTTCCATGTGTTCTATATTCTGACTTTATCTCGAGAATTCGTTAATGTAATTCCATTTTCAATAATACTTAATTGATTTCGTTAGTATAATTATGGACACACTGATTTTAGCTGAAATAAATGATTTCTTTCGGATTGATTTTAAAAAGCGAACATACCCTATATTTTACTAATCAACTTTATGTAGTGATTTAATGGTACAGTGGTTAACGTCCATTTCATCAAATCCAGAGGGTGCGAGTTTAACTCGTACTGAAAATTACTCCAGTGAATTGCCATTAATTCGTTTATGAAATCAAAAAGCGAATATTTGAAAATATGGTGTTGAACGCCATTCTGAGATTAACAATATATCCGTATATCGGAGTAATCATGTCAATGGTTACGAATTCTTGTATACGGTCTGCAATACTGATTGAATAAAGAAACTCTGAAAATACCGCTGCCTGCAGATAGGAATTCTTAAAAATGGTTTGAAATACTGATTGCTAAGTTCTTAAATAGAATATGCTCACTTTCAGAATTTCTCTATGTTATATTTGAGAACTTAGCAATCATTGTTTCAGATCATGGTGTTTTAAGAATTTGCATCAGAAGAGAATAATCAACATTTAATTTAACTAAAACCAACAACTCATGAAAATTGCAATAAAATATAATTAAATTAGAATGTTAACGTAATTTATAATAACAAAGTGCGTATGTATTAAGTACAACTACATTTTTATGTTAATATTTATTTATGCATTGATAAATTAATTGCTAAACTAATTAATTGTAAAAATCCTGCACGCATAAGAATTAAAATAAAAAAAAATCAATTAAATATATCCTAAATTATTTGCTTCATGTACTATTGTCATAACAACATCATATATTTCTTCGGCTGTTGGAATTGTTTGTTCCGCTGGTAATTCGAAACCGCTCGATTATCTATTGCTGCCCGGCCTTAATTCAAATGTATATAATAACGGTATCGATAAATTACCATAAACCCAATCCATAATAGAAGCAGTTGCTGGACAAATTGCAGCATATGTATTACCAATACTATATCGAGTACCATAACGTTTTGCTAAAGCTTCAATTCCTTTTTTACCAATTGCCAATAAATCATCATGATTTTCTGTATGTACAGCCGTTTGTCCATATGGAAATAATAGAATTTGTGAGTATGAGTGAAATGCGAAATATAATTTTGTTTTCTTATTGTTGTTAAATATTGAGAATATGAATACATTTCAGGTTCAGAAATAGCTCGTCGACCAGCATATGTTTCAGCACATGGATATTTACTTGAACCAATTTCATTCCAATGAAAATCCCAATTACGATTTGGGTCCACGCCATAACAAATTAAAATTTGACGATGGTGTACGTGTTTTACGCCATAATCGATCACGTTGAAATGTATACGCATAATCATCTGGATTTATTATCGAAAAGAAGTACCAATTTAAATTTGCCGAATTTGCTCGAAATAACGATGTAATATGTTTTTCAGTCGAAGGTGAATTTAATTGTCCGATTAATTCATTTAATAAAAAGGTTACTGTTGCCGATAATATCCATTCACGCGCATGCATTCCACCTTCAAATAAAACGGCTGCATTATCTGGATTATTATTAAATGATAATTTTATACCACGTATTTCTCTACCTTCATATGATTTTCCAGCTATTATTAATTCTAAATTGTTTGGATATTTTTTTACCATTGCATCAATTTGTTCTTGTAAATTTGTATCCAATATTTTATATAAAAAATTATGTGTACGTAATATTGTTGTAAAATCAGCGAATTTATGTGGTGCATCAATAAGAACAACATCATTTTCAACTTTACCAGGACCAACAATAAACTTATAACCATCACTTGTATTTTCGATTAATTGTAATGTATTAATTTGTTCTTGATTAGTTGGAACTACTTTATACACTTTTTATAATTATCATATCTTGCTGTAATTTCGATATCATCATCGTTTTCATTATCACGGCGAACAACATCGTCGTGGTCGAGAATATATTCAGTGCCACCCGCACTACTACCAATACCACTGGTAATACTTTCGTCCGCACCAAGGCAATAAAAACCGAAATACAATGTTACAAATATTAATAAATATAAATTAGTGAAAATCATTTTATATAAAAATATAAGATACAATTCAACTGATTCAAAAATGTTCTGATTTTTCTTTAGAATATTTTAACTTTTTATGAATAGTATATGTAAACACTTCTTATTTATTTGTTCAATAAATTATAAAAAATATATTATAATTAATATAATATACAGAATATAGGGGAATTATTGAAATTTGGTTAGTGTATATTTATATATTTCAATCACATTATTATATAAATATTATGCCACTGTCTACAATTAGAGTCCGAATTCATTTTTTTTTATTCACAATGTTCTTTCCTCACTTTACAATGAATTGAGGAATTATGGGGCGATTCGTAATATTAATACTATGTATTATACAATATATATATGAATATGTATGTAATATTACAATTTCAAACTCTTTTCTTCTATTTATCAGTAAATTACAAGTTAAAAGAGATAACCACTTATTTGTTCATTAAGCATTTTACAATATAAATTACAACAAAACATGAATTGAATTTTAAATTAGTTTATAATAGTACTATATAATAATACATATATTTTATTACAGGTACGAATGAATGTATAAAAGATATCACATTATTCGGTAATTGAACACCAATTAATTTTTAAACCCGACGGGTGAACAATAGACAAAATTAAAAATAATAATAAATACCTTTTTTAACATATGTCGTATTTTTTAACACACTTTAAAAAGATTTGAATATGGCATCAACCAACCATCCCTTATATCATATTGAAGCCAAATGGTGATAATTGACTAACATGGAAGGCACCAAAAGCTGAAAATAAAAATGTTATTACGTTAACAATAGGTGATGGATAGGATAGTTTTCGTTTTGTTTTTGGTAAATTTATTTATTTTATACTTACAATTTTATACATCAACAAAACCTTCAGATGGAATTGTATTGCTTGTAATTATATGCATTTAAATCTTTTGTGTTAAATCCTTGAAATTTCAATTCCAAACATAGATATCTGTCAGCCTTCCTATTATCTTCTTCCTTCGGTTAAACATATATAGATTGCATTGCACACAATCTAAACTTAGTAATTGGTATTATTATTACCATATATCACACATTTTTTGATTAACTACATATTATTATTATTTTTTTATTTAATTACAATAATTTTTATTAGCAGAACCAAAATAAAACTATTATTCCAAATCCATAAAAAAAAATAATTAATTAATAAAAAGTTATGTCAAACGAGAAATTTTTTTGAATTGCACATGTTATCAAATTTTCATCGATTACTTTAAAGTAATAGCATTGTGACAGTTTTTCCCCTGTTTCAAGATATTATTATGGTAGAAGAATGTGATAGTCAATTAAACAATGAGAAACCATATGAATGTTTTTAATCATTAATAATTTTAGTTTCTGCAAAAATTTATTAATTTTAGTAGGGCATAGTTATTATTCATGTTAATTCCAGTGGAACTTATAATGGTATCCATCAAACAATCATTACAATCAAATTGGTGAAATACTCCTCATGGGAGGATATAACAATTTATCCTTTGATCTACAATTATCAAAAGATAGCTGCTTCCTTAATTTAATTATTTTTAAATGAATGATCGGCTAATACAAAATAATAATAATAACATAGGTACAATAGCCCATAATACATTTTTATATAACCTCAGTGGTAAATATGATTATATATAATATTTCATAAATTCGTTATTATATTATTGGTATACATGAAATTTCAATTTATTAATAATTAAAAACATTCATTGATTTCCCATTGAAAATATACAAATATTTTCTAGGTTAAATGCTGTTGAAACACAAAAATTCACAATTTAAATACTAACAGCTGTAAAATAATAGCATCGAAATAATTATTTAAATGTATAAGCATATCGTATCAATATTTCTTATTTTAATATAAAAATTTAATTATTCTATGTGTGTGTTTTTTATATTATTATTTAGTTTTTAGTGTTTGTTTAGTTTAATTTAAATTCCCAATAAATTATTTATACACTACAAAACTTATTTAAAACAAAATTAAATATCAATGTGATTGTTTATACTTCTTTTCACAAATAAAAAAAGGAAAAGGAAAATTATATTATATACAAAATATTAATTAGAAAGTAACTAAATATAGATTACTTTCTTTTTTATAACGATAATCATGATAATGTTTTTGAGATTGTTGGTGTAGTGGTTGTTCCCGAAGTTTATGATGATAATTATGATAATGCAACAAATTATGATTGTCGTTATCATTGAATTTATTATTGCTGCTACTATTATTGTAGTACTGTTAATTCAATTTGTTCTATTTTATTTAAACATTTTTTTTATATAAATTAGCACAATTATTTAGACAATTATGTAAATTATGAATTTGTTGTGTTGCACCAACCGGTTTAATTACATAGTTACACCTAAACATTATACAATTGTATAACCCTTAATGACATTTCTATAAATTTGTCCGTAATGTATTATCTAAATATAAATCTTGATTATGTATTTCTTCATTTTATTTGGTTCTAATATTTTACCAATTTCTATGGTTACTTTTATTAATAGTTTACAAGATTAAAGTACATACTAATTTTCATCGAAATTGGTCAAGACATGATACAGATATTTCCATTAACTCATACATATTCTAAAAAATACACAAAGTATACGATTTTTTTAGAAATAGTTATTAGGCAATCATAACCCAATGATAGTGAAAATATTGTTTAATGTTTATGTATTTAAATATTTGTTGGTAATACAAAACAAAGTCTATATGGTCTAATAACTATTCTCAAAAAATCATATATTTTGTGTATTTTTTCGAATTTGTTGGCCTATTATGAAGTTGTGTGTATTGAATGTATGGGTGGATATGTGTATACATAATGCTATGCCTTTCTGTTAAAGGGAGTATCTGCATGTTGTACATAAATTCTCGAAATAGATCATACAGGTATTTAATTTCTTGTAATAATTTTCGGTATGTCTTATCAAAATGTACTGAGCATTGAAGTCAACTAATATCGAAGTATCTTTACATTTTACACATAAATAATTAGATTATGCTTATAATTATATATAAATATCTTACTTCTATTATTATCTATTATTAATTTTAACCCTTTTAATATATATTCAGTAAACATAAATGAATTAACTAAATATTTATGATGGCATCTTAATAATTACAATACTTTAAATGAATTTTAAATAACTATATGTTCTTTCAACAAATTTATTTTAATTTTTTAAATTGAACGAAAAATTACTTTTTACTTTAAACTCAATATGTTAAGAAAACATTCACAGCTATATAAAAAAAACAATTTCTTGAGATATCTATTTAAATCATAAGTTTAAATTGAAAATTGTGAATCAATTTAATGACCATTACTTTATAATTAAGGATTTGTTTGTTATTTATCTTATATAATAAGTGTTACATAAAATTGTAATTGTTAAACTTTATAATCATGAAATTAAATTGAATCATAATTAAATGATGCTATTTTTTAACATTGAAATCTTGGTAAAAACTTTAATTTACCTAACTTTATATTAATTTTTAATGTATAATATAATTTCTAATACGGGTATAATATTTAAATATGATAATTACAATATACAATTACATTTAAAATTTAGTTCATGCTTAAAGCTAAAACTTATTTTATTTATATATTTATTAAAATATAATTTTTTATATCATTAATTTGATAGAATGGTGCGTTGCTAATAAATCAGAAGTAACATAAGTTTGTTGTTTCAATATACTTTTTTAAATTATCTGGAAATTTAGAAAAAAAATTGAGATTAATATTACAGAGAATTTGTTTTTAAAAACATTTGATATTACCAGTAAACAAAACAAATATGGGGGCGTGCAATCACTCAAATAAAATATAATTTATAATTTGCGGTAATTAATTAAAGACCAATTGGTGAACTATTATATATTCACATTATGACTAATTTATCAATTTCACTATAACGATATATGTTCTTGATTTTTGTATTATCTCCACGTGTGACATAGATTTTTGTTGCAGTTGTCTATCACAAATAACTGCAAAAATGCTATACATAAGCTTCGAATAGCATAACATGCCCTGTAGTATATTTAAAAATTATCACCAAAGGTATGACGCACGTAATAACTCCAATTTATATTTTGGCATACCAACACCTACATCAATTTTAATAATGTGATTGCATCATATGCGCAACATATGTTAATTTTGTCGTTAATGACATAGAAGCTAATAATTGCATTGCACGTTTTTTTATTATATTCCATAATTTATTTGTTTGCATGATATGTTTAATCAATCATTATTATTGTCCATTAGAATATCATCGCGGTTGTTTATGTATCAATTATTGAACTATATGATCGTGCAATAATATTTGCCAAATTCTGTCACACAATTCATTTCAGTTTACTTAACTTTTTCTTTTCCAATCGAAATAATGTAAACAATAAACTAAAACATTTGTGTTTGCGTCGCTGTTTGTAATTATCTTCTTCTTCTTCTTTCACTTATAAATTATAAGAATTCTACCGATCGTGTAAAATATCTGAAAGATCACAAAAAATTAAATGCAATTTATATAAAATCAATTGAATTATTAGAACGATTCATTTCTAAATAGCTAAAAATTGAACACATATTAAAACTGAATTTGAAACAATGAAAATTACAAGACTATAGAGATGGATAAAATCCTCAAAATCTGAAGATAAAAATTACACATATAATTATATAGTGAACGAAATCTAATTAACAATATTTCACAACACCGTATCTCTCATAGAGGATTGTGAATGGATAACACAAAAATGCATCCACAAAAAAAGAAGAAACCACAAAATAAAAAAAAATAAAGGTAGATTCATTTATTACATAGATTTCAAGATGTAAATATTGTAAAGCGATATTTAACACTAATGATCGAAGTGGAAGAACACCTTACGGCGTATGATCATCCAATAGATCGATTTCGTATTTGTTGTATTTGCAAAAACTGGTATTACGAAAACATTAAATCGCGTCAACAGCACAAAAATTAAACAAATGAATGGGATGATCGAATTATTTTTTTTTTTGATTTACTGCATCTATTTAAAAGAAAAATAATATTTATTGTAATTAATAATATTGTTTAAAATCGAATACACACATTAATTACGTACGTATAATTTCGGATTCATCCATATTGTTATTAAATTTTGTATTTGGTTTTGTAATCTGCTTCTGCAACAGCAACAGTAAAAAAAAATCAAATTAAAAAACGAAAATCAAATAAAAAAACAAAAATTAAATAAAAAAAACAAAATTCAAATAAAAGAAACAAAAATTCAATAACAAAAAGTAACCAAAAAAATCAAAGAAAAAAAATTAATTAATTCGAATGTAATTTTTTTTATAAAACAAACAAAAAAAACCAAAAATCAAATTAAAAAAACCAAATTCAAATAAAAAAAAACAAAAATCAAATAAAAAAAACAAAATTCAAATAAAAGAAACAAAAATTAAATAACAAAACCAAACATCCAATAAAAAAAATAAAAATCAATTAAAAAAAAAAAATACACCGAATAAAAAAAAGACAATAAAAAACAACCAAATATAAAAAAAAAATTAATTAAAAACTTAAATTATTAATTACTGTGAAATACAATAATAAATAAACAATAATTATTTATAATTTTGTAATAATTGATTTTTTTTAATTAAAAACCAATAAGAAAATAAAATTCAACATACACGAAGCAAGAAGACTTCAGCCATTTTGTTATTTATTATGATATTTATATGAGAGAAGAGTCGATTGGAATTTATTGAGAGTTGACAGTTGACAGTTGAGCTAAAACAAAACTTCAAGTATCATTATATTTGAACGCATTTTAAGCTATTGTTCATGAGTTCATGAGCTGAAGCCAAAAGCGTACAAATTGCTTCATTTTTGATTTACTCCTTACTCGCTCTTTTATCTTTTGACATTTTGACAATTGGACATATGATGAGTACAATGAGTACATTGAGTATAATAAATGAGAATTTAAGACGCCACACTCCTCATTTCATTGTAAATTGTAGTGCTGTTAAGACGTATTTTTTTTTTTTTCAATTTAAATTTAGTTTTTATATAATTTTACTTTCGTCACTCATACGAGTAAGTCGTTTTTTTTTGTTTTTTTTTTGTGAATAGTTTTGCTATAGCATTTGATTACAAAATATTTTAAAATGGAAATTATAATTTCTTAGTGAATGTTAAATTATTTGTATATTTGTGAATATATTTGTTATTTTTGGGTTTCTTTATTTCTTTTTGGCAATTAGTGCCAAATAATTGTTACTTTACTTTAGCAATTGATTTTTTTTTTTTTTTTTTTTAAAAACTTGTAAATAATTCATAGAATTTGATATAATTTCATAATTTGCAGAATTTCTAGTTTTATTTTTTTTTAATTATTTTTATCAGTATACATAGGGTATTTTGTAAAATGGCAGCCTTTCGTTTTCTTAATAAAAAAAAATGAGGTTATAAAAATCCAAATGCTCCAAGTTTTTTTTTATTTTCTAATTTTGTTTTTTATCTTTTGTTCATAGTAAATTTTATGTTTTTTTTTTTTTTTTCGTCTTTGTTTTTTTTTTTTTTTTTTGTAAACGCAGGATGAAACCATTTATAGTGTTACTGCTATTCCGTAAGCCAAATTTGGTTACCGGTACCGCGTGCTAGGTTCAAATGTAGGTTTGCATGCACAACTTTATAGATTATCAGGTTTCTTACAATTTAATAGTGACTCAATGGTTTCCAATTAACTAGTACATGAGAACATGAATCTCTTCTAAAAGTGAATGTGCCATGTGCTGATTTTTTCACGTTAATTTTTATACAACATTTGTTTAACCATTTTTAGATTGGTCAGTGTTACACATTTTCTTGTAGGTTGTGTGTACCACCTCTTTTAATATGTAAGATAAGTCAGTTCGTCCAGTTTCAATGCTTGACTAAACATATATCAAGAAAGGTCGCTGATCAAAATTCATTTCTTTTTATGACATGTGTATGACTGCATTGATGTATGATGTACTTTTGCTTTTGTAGCGCATGATGCTGACGAACTGAAGACTTTTAAAATGTATTCTTTGTAATTGGTTGCACAGTTCATTTTTAACAACAATTTTTCAAGCAACTTCGATTACAAAAATAAGTGATACAAATCATTGTATTTATCATATTGGCATGCAATTTTGAGTACTTCCACTATTTCTTTTAACACACGACCAGTATTGATTCGTCGTTAATTATTCATCTTCATATTTTCGACAATCCATTGGATCATATATTCTTTACCAGATGTAAATGTTTATGAAATGTCCCCAACTGCAGCTATTCGTAACGAATATGTTTAGCTGTTTTTTATTTATAACATTATCATTTTCATTTAATAATGAATGTAATCGGTTGATGAAATACATAATATTATAAATCCTTACATATTTAATAAATACAATATATTTTAAACATTTAATTAATTATAAATTCCTTATGAAACTGTTCTGATTTAGAAATTATAGGAACGAATTTGTGTTAAAATCACAATGTTATATGACCACAATAGACATGACTTTGACAAAATACCGTTCAAGTTTACCTTCATTATTGCAACACAGATGTTAAGATTACATTATGTAAATGTATTACCATTAATTGGAATAAATTTTATGTTCCAAAAATTATATTGATGAGTCCTACAACGTACTCAAAAAGGTATTTATTTTTATTTGTATTTTTATTATTTAACAACAAATACTAATTATTATTGTTTTTAAAATGTGGGTTCTTGAGAATATCGCATGGACCACTAATTACAGCACGCTTTTATAATTTTTAGGGTTACATTTAAATAAAAGAAAAAGAAGAAAGATAATAAATAATTTTCCAAAAACCGAAACCAAATCTTTATGATTCTATATCATCTATTTATTATATGAATTGGAAATCTAGTAAATAATCTATAGAAACATAATGCAAATCTTTACTATTTCATTTTTGAAAATCATAAGCAATTACATTCTTGTTATTTATTGCAAGCCGTTAAAATCAATAAAAGATAATAGTAATACTTATTAAATTGTATTTTGTTTATACGAAAAACTCATTACAAGGAAAAAAATGGATATTATATCGAATGGTAGTATAATTCTAAAAGTAATTTATACTAAGAAATTTGGAAATTTTAATTACAAAAAGAAAATATAATAAAAAAAATATTGAAAACATGCGTTACGACATAAATTTAAAATGAATAACACCAAACGCTGCCATGATGCAAAACATTAACGTTAATCGATTGTAAAAGTACTTATAATTGATTTACTCTAAAACATTATTTCGTTTTTTAAAATATTAATTTAATAACTAATAATAAAGAAAAAAACATACCTTTTAATCTATCTGGAATGAAGCAGGTCAAGAGGATCATGATAAAAGTAAACATAAAATATACAATATGTCATTAACCAGCAATATAATTCTTTCCGTGTACAAAAAAATAGTATGATTGTATGATATGTGTCGACGAGCACTTGGTTGATGGATGAAATGTGTACCATATTGCACATACAATTTTTTCTAATATTTAACAGGATGCAATTGTTAATGCACGTAATAGTTCATAAGCGAATCGTTGACGAATAACATCTTCATTATTAATTAAGTCAACATTTATAAACTTATATATAATAGAATTACGAACATAAATTCCTTCGTTGTAATGATGTAATTTTTAAATAAGAAATTTTAAAATTAAATTGAAACAAGAAATGTAATTATGCAATAATAATAATACATATTTATTAATTAATATATTGTTATATTACTTAGATAATATGCCATATTCTTAAAATATTTTTAATATTTTACTTACTACCAGATTCTACCTAAATATCACTAAATTATTTGGGTCTTTATTTATTGATGGTATTTAAAATATTATTGTCATATTTTTTACATAATATTGTAATTTATATTTTGTATTTATTTTCTACAATATTTATAAAACTATTAAATGCAATTGACACATTAATTGGTGCTGATTATTCATTAGCACGTACAACGAGTACTACTGACTAAGATAAAAATGATACTGATCGAATTGATAGTCATTGAATACATGAAAATAAAACATAAATACTTTGCCCTAACGTACAAATAGTAATTAGTAGTTAATTTTAATAATTTTATTGATAATTGCTTTTAAAAATTTACATTTTTAAAATACATCATTTGCCATTCACATGATATAAATTGTAAGCATTTATTTATATAAATTTAGCTTAACGTGCTTTTGACAATACAAAATGTTGTAAATTTAAAAACGTAAAATTAAAAATAATTATTTGGTACGGTATAACAACAGATCAGAATTATCAATAATCAAAACATGTTGATAAATTACGTATAATATCTATTTTAAGTATTATTACCATTTTATCGTATTATTTTATATAATAATTATAGGAAGATTTAGTTTCAAATGAGAGATATTGTAGCAAATGTACTTTATTATTATCTAATATAACTACAAATGTTTAATTAATTATTGATTAACATACAGAACAAACAAACATTGAATGGTGAAAAGATATTATAATTTTAATTAGCAAACACACAAACAGTTGTAACGTTATAACATATATTTTGATTTTAAAATATTTTTATAATTGGAATTTATTCTTAATTTTATTTTTATGTAAAATTTACACCAAAAAAACACAGTTTGGAGAGGTAATTAATGTCATTTTTATTGATGAATTGCCATCTCTGTGAGTGGGTGGTGTTCGGTGGCGACATGGCAATTTTGCATTCGTTTATTAGCTTTGGCATTAAACTTAAAACTTGAACTAGCATCGACAGATTGATTTAGTATTGGAAGAAAATATTGTAAGTTTTATATTAATAATATAATAAATTTTATTATTATATTATACACAAAACTATAATTATAAATTTTTATTAAATTTACTGTTTTAGTTTTAATAACTAAATTAAAGTGCAATTTTATTATGCACCGTACGAAAAATATGGAATGTCACGTTTTATTTTACATTTTACATTCTATGAACGTTGAAATAAAATGAAAAATGAAGTGCATTTAATTGCTTAAGATTATAAATTGGATTATTAAAATACCATACATAGAATTATATATTCATAGAGTCAATTGGTTTACTGTAAACTGACTGTATGCCAATAACGTGCGTAGCGCAAGCACATTATAAATAGATGATTAAAGAAGAATTGTGTTTGGCAGTATCACAATGTTTCAATGTAAGATAAATTCTATTTATAGTGGAGTGCAGTCCAAAAACCACAGACAATTCAAATGGTATGGTCACCTTTTACACCTATATGCTACACTGTCAATAATGGACACACCACCATAACAAGAGCCACCAGCACCAATCATTATCAGAACATCAACGAATTGAATTATGATATCGTAATTAATCTACGATGTCACCATTACATAATGACAACAATTAAATCAATTGGAAAAACCAAATAATCAGTATTTATCATGTGCAATATAACAACAGACTTATCACCACAACTACAAACTATTATGAAATTGATGACATTTTGATATCATTTCGCCAGCTGTGTCGCCAATAAAACGGTAATTACATTTTTTTCATTCAGTTTACAATCACTAAAATTGTACGTTTTATTTATAATAATTATATTCAATGTAAGATAAATTCTATTTATAGTGGAGTGCAGTCCAAAAACCACAGACAATTCTAATTGTATGGTCACCTTTTACACCTATATGCTACACTGTCAATAATGGACACACCACCATAACAAGAGCCACCAGCACCAATCATTATCACAACATCAATGAATTGAACTATGATATCGTAATTAATCTACGAGGTCACCATGACATAATGACAACAATTATATCAATAGGAAAAACAACATAATCAGTATTTATCATATGCAATATAACAACAGACTTATCACCACAAGTACAAACTATTATGAAATTGATGACATTTTAATATCATTTCGCCGGCTGTGTCGCCAATAAAACGGTAATTACACTTTTTTCATTCAGTTTACAATCACTAAAATTGTACGTTTTATTTATAATAATTATATTCAATGTAAGATAAATTCTATTTATAGTGGAGTGCAGTCCAAAAACCACAGACAATTCTAATGGTTTGGTCACATTTTACACCTATATGCAACACTGTCAATAATGGACACACCACCATAACAAGAGCCACCAGCACCAATCATTATCACAACATCAACGAATTGAATTATGATATCGTAATTAATCTACGATGTCACCATTACACAATGACAACAATTAAATCAATTGGAAAAACCACATAATCAGTATTTATCATGTGCAATATAACAACAGACTATTATTACCACAACTACAAACTATTATGAAATTGATGACATTTTAATATCATTTCGCCGGCTCTGTCGTCAATAAAACGGTAATTACACTTTTTTCATTCAGTTTACAATCACTAAAATTGTACATTTTATTTATAATAATTATATTTAATGTAAGATAAATTCTATTTATAGTGGAGTGCAGTCCAAAAACCACAGACAATTCTAATTGTATGGTCAAATTTTACACCTATATGCTACACTGTCAATAATGGACACACCACCATAACAAGAGCCACCAGCACCAATCATTATCACAACATCAACCAATTGAATTATAATATCGTAATTAATCTACGATGTCACCATTACACAATGACAACAATTATATCAATTGGAAAAACAACATAATCAGTATTTATCATGTGCAATATAACAACAGACTTATCACCACAAGTACAAACTATTATGAAATTGATGACATTTTGATATCATTTCGCCAGCTGTGTCGCCAATAAAACGGTAATTACACTTTTTTCATTCAGTTTACAATCACTAAAATTGTACGTTTTATTTATAATAATTATATTCAATGTAAGATAAATTCTATTTATAGTGGAGTGCAGTCCAAAAACCACAGACAATTCTAATGGTTTGGTCACATTTTACACCTATATGCTACACTGTCAATAATGGACACACCACCATAACAAGAGCCACCAGCACCAATCATTATCACAACATCAACGAATTGAATTATGATATCGTAATTAATCTACGATGTCACCATTACACAATGACAACAATTAAATCAATTGGAAAAACCACATAATCAGTATTTATCATGTGCAATATAACAACAGACTATTATCATCACAACTACAAATTATTATGAAATTGGTGACATTTTGATATCATTTCGCCAGCTGTGTCGCCAATAAAACGGTAATTACATTTTTTTCATTCAGTTTACAATCACTAAAATTGTACTTTTTATTTATAATAATTATATTTAATGGAAGATAAATTCTATTTATAGTGGAGTGCAGTCCAAAAACGACAGACAATTCTAATTGTATGGTCACATTTTACACCTATATGCTACACTGCCAATAATGGGCACACCACCATAACAAGACCCACCAGCACCAATCATTATCACATCATCAACCAATTGTATTATGATATCGTAATTAATCTACGATGTCACCATTACACAATGACAACAATTAAATCAATTGGAAAAACCACATAATCAGTATTTATCATGTGCAATATAACTACAGACTTATCACCACAACTACAAACTATTATGAAATTGATGACATTTTGAAATCATTTCGCCAGCTGTGTCGCCAATAAAACGGTAATTACATTTTTTTCATTCAGTTTACAATCACTAAAATTGTACGTTTTATTTATAATAATTATATTCAATGTAAGATAAATTCTATTTATAGTGGAGTGCAGTCCAAAAACCACAGACAATTCTAATTGTATGGTCAAATTTTACACCTATATGCTACACTGTCAATAATGGACACACCACCATAACAAGAACCACCAGCACCAATCATTATCACAACATCAACCAATTGAATTTTGATATCGTAATTAATCTACGATGTCACCATTACACAATGACAACAATTAAATCAATTGGAAAAACCACATAATCAGTATTTATCATGTGCAATATAACAACAGACTTATCACCACAAGTACAAACTATTATGAAATTGATGACATTTTGATATCATTTCGCCAGCTGTGTCGCCAATAAAACGGTAATTACACTTTTTTCATTCTGTTTACAATCACTAAAATTGTACGTTTTATTTATAATAATTGTATTTAATGTAAAATAAATTCTATTTATAGTGGAGTGCAGTCCAAAAACCAAAGACAATTCAAATTGTATGGTCAATTTTTACACCTATATGCTACACTGTCAATAATGGACACACCACCATAACAAGAGCCACCAGCACCAATCATTATCACAACATCAACGAATTGAATTATGATATCGTAATTAATCTACGATGTCACCATTACATATTGACAACAATTATATCAATTGGAAAAACAACATAATCAGTATTTATCATGTGCAATATAACAACAGACTTATCACCACAAGTACAAACTATTATGAAATTGATGACATTTTGATATCATTTCGCCAGCTGTGTCGCCAATAAAACGGTAATTACATTTTTTTCATTCAGTTTACAATCACTAAAATTGTACGTTTTATTTATAATAATTATATTCAATGTTAGATAAATTCTATTTATAGTGGAGTGCAGTCCAAAAACCACAGACAATTCAAATTGTATGGTCAAATTTTACACCTATATGCTACACTGTCAATAATGGACACACCACCATAACAAGAGCCACCAGCACCAATCATTATCACAACATCAACCAATTGAATTTTGATATCGTAATTAATCTACGATGTCACCATTACATATTGACAACAATTATATCAATAGGAAAAACAACATAATCAGTATTTATCATGTGCAATATAACAACAGACTTATCACCACAACTACAAACTATTATGAAATTGATGACATTTTGATATCATTTCGCCAGCTGTGTCGCCAATAAAACGGTAATTACATTTTTTTCATTCTGTTTACAATCACTAAAATTGTACGTTTTATTTATAATAATTATATTCAATGTTAGATAAATTCTATTTATAGTGGAGTGCAGTCCAAAAACCACAGACAATTCTAATTGTATGGTCAAATTTTACACCTATATGCTACACTGTCAATAATGGACACACCACCATAACAAGAGCCACCAGCACCAATCATTATCACAACATCAACCAATTGAATTTTGATATCGTAATTAATCTACGATGTCACCATTACATATTGACAACAATTATATCAATAGGAAAAACAACATAATCAGTATTTATCATGTGCAATATAACAACAGACTTATCACCACAAGTACAAACTATTATGAAATTGATGACATTTTGATATCATTTCGCCAGCTGTGTCGCCAATAAAACGGTAATTACATTTTTTTCATTCAGTTTACAATCACTAAAATTGTACTTTTTATTTATAATAATTATATTTAATGGAAGATAAATTCTATTTATAGTGGAGTGCAGTCCAAAAACGACAGACAATTCTAATTGTATGGTCACATTTTACACCTATATGCTACACTGCCAATAATGGGCACACCACCATAACAAGACCCACCAGCACCAATCATTATCACATCATCAACCAATTGTATTATGATATCGTAATTAATCTACGATGTCACCATTACACAATGACAACAATTAAATCAATTGGAAAAACCACATAATCAGTATTTATCATGTGCAATATAACTACAGACTTATCACCACAACTACAAACTATTATGAAATTGATGACATTTTGAAATCATTTCGCCAGCTGTGTCGCCAATAAAACGGTAATTACATTTTTTTCATTCAGTTTACAATCACTAAAATTGTACTTTTTATTTATAATAATTATATTTAATGGAAGATAAATTCTATTTATAGTGGAGTGCAGTCCAAAAACGACAGACAATTCTAATTGTATGGTCACATTTTACACCTATATGCTACACTGCCAATAATGGGCACACCACCATAACAAGACCCACCAGCACCAATCATTATCACATCATCAACCAATTGTATTATGATATCGTAATTAATCTACGATGTCACCATTACACAATGACAACAATTAAATCAATTGGAAAAACCACATAATCAGTATTTATCATGTGCAATATAACTACAGACTTATCACCACAACTACAAACTATTATGAAATTGATGACATTTTGAAATCATTTCGCCAGCTGTGTCGCCAATAAAACGGTAATTACATTTTTTTCATTCAGTTTACAATCACTAAAATTGTACGTTTTATTTATAATAATTATATTCAATGTAAGATAAATTCTATTTATAGTGGAGTGCAGTCCAAAAACCACAGACAATTCTAATTGTATGGTCAAATTTTACACCTATATGCTACACTGTCAATAATGGACACACCACCATAACAAGAACCACCAGCACCAATCATTATCACAACATCAACCAATTGAATTTTGATATCGTAATTAATCTACGATGTCACCATTACACAATGACAACAATTAAATCAATTGGAAAAACCACATAATCAGTATTTATCATGTGCAATATAACAACAGACTTATCACCACAAGTACAAACTATTATGAAATTGATGACATTTTGATATCATTTCGCCAGCTGTGTCGCCAATAAAACGGTAATTACACTTTTTTCATTCTGTTTACAATCACTAAAATTGTACGTTTTATTTATAATAATTGTATTTAATGTAAAATAAATTCTATTTATAGTGGAGTGCAGTCCAAAAACCAAAGACAATTCAAATTGTATGGTCAATTTTTACACCTATATGCTACACTGTCAATAATGGACACACCACCATAACAAGAGCCACCAGTACCAATCATTATCACAACATCAACGAATTGAATTATGATATCCTAATTAATCTACGATGTCACCATTACATATTGACAACAATTATATCAATTGGAAAAACAACATAATCAGTATTTATCATGTGCAATATAACAACAGACTTATCACCACAACTACAAACTATTATGAAATTGATGACATTTTGAAATCATTTCGCCAGCTGTGTCGCCAATAAAACGGTAATTACATTTTTTTCATTCAGTTTACAATCACTAAAATTGTACGTTTTATTTATAATAATTATATTCAATGTATGATAAATTCTATTTATAGTGGAGTGCAGTCCAAAAACCACAGACAATTCTAATTGTATGGTCAAATTTTACACCTATATGCTACACTGTCAATAATGGACACACCACCATAACAAGAACCACCAGCACCAATCATTATCACAACATCAACCAATTGAATTTTGATATCGTAATTAATCTACGATGTCACCATTACACAATGACAACAATTAAATCAATTGGAAAAACCACATAATCAGTATTTATCATGTGCAATATAACAACAGACTTATCACCACAAGTACAAACTATTATGAAATTGATGACATTTTGATATCATTTCGCCAGCTGTGTCGCCAATAAAACGGTAATTACACTTTTTTCATTCAGTTTACAATCACTAAAATTGTACGTTTTATTTATAATAATTATATTCAATGTAAGATAAATTCTATTTATAGTGGAGTGCAGTCCAAAAACCACAGACAATTCTAATGGTTTGGTCACATTTTACACCTATATGCTACACTGTCAATAATGGACACACCACCATAACAAGAGCCACCAGCACCAATCATTATCAGAACATCAACGAATTGAATTATGATATCGTAATTAATCTACGATGTCACCATTACATAATGACAACAATTAAATCAATTGGAAAAACCAAATAATCAGTATTTATCATGTGCAATATAACAACAGACTTATCACCACAACTACAAACTATTATGAAATTGATGACATTTTGATATCATTTCGCCAGCTGTGTCGCCAATAAAACGGTAATTACATTTTTTTCATTCAGTTTACAATCACTAAAATTGTACGTTTTATTTATAATAATTATATTCAATGTAAGATAAATTCTATTTATAGTGGAGTGCAGTCCAAAAACCACAGACAATTCTAATTGTATGGTCACCTTTTACACCTATATGCTACACTGTCAATAATGGACACACCACCATAACAAGAGCCACCAGCACCAATCATTATCACAACATCAATGAATTGAACTATGATATCGTAATTAATCTACGAGGTCACCATGACATAATGACAACAATTATATCAATAGGAAAAACAACATAATCAGTATTTATCATATGCAATATAACAACAGACTTATCACCACAAGTACAAACTATTATGAAATTGATGACATTTTAATATCATTTCGCCGGCTGTGTCGCCAATAAAACGGTAATTACACTTTTTTCATTCAGTTTACAATCACTAAAATTGTACGTTTTATTTATAATAATTATATTCAATGTAAGATAAATTCTATTTATAGTGGAGTGCAGTCCAAAAACCACAGACAATTCTAATGGTTTGGTCACATTTTACACCTATATGCAACACTGTCAATAATGGACACACCACCATAACAAGAGCCACCAGCACCAATCATTATCACAACATCAACGAATTGAATTATGATATCGTAATTAATCTACGATGTCACCATTACACAATGACAACAATTAAATCAATTGGAAAAACCACATAATCAGTATTTATCATGTGCAATATAACAACAGACTATTATTACCACAACTACAAACTATTATGAAATTGATGACATTTTAATATCATTTCGCCGGCTCTGTCGCCAATAAAACGGTAATTACACCTTTTTCATTCAGTTTACAATCACTAAAATTGTACATTTTATTTATAATAATTATATTTAATGTAAGATAAATTCTATTTATAGTGGAGTGCAGTCCAAAAACCACAGACAATTCTAATTGTATGGTCAAATTTTACACCTATATGCTACACTGTCAATAATGGACACACCACCATAACAAGAGCCACCAGCACCAATCATTATCACAACATCAACCAATTGAATTATAATATCGTAATTAATCTACGATGTCACCATTACACAATGACAACAATTATATCAATTGGAAAAACAACATAATCAGTATTTATCATGTGCAATATAACAACAGACTTATCACCACAAGTACAAACTATTATGAAATTGATGACATTTTGATATCATTTCGCCAGCTGTGTCGCCAATAAAACGGTAATTACACTTTTTTCATTCAGTTTACAATCACTAAAATTGTACGTTTTATTTATAATAATTATATTCAATGTAAGATAAATTCTATTTATAGTGGAGTGCAGTCCAAAAACCACAGACAATTCTAATGGTTTGGTCACATTTTACACCTATATGCTACACTGTCAATAATGGACACACCACCATAACAAGAGCCACCAGCACCAATCATTATCACAACATCAACGAATTGAATTATGATATCGTAATTAATCTACGATGTCACCATTACACAATGACAACAATTAAATCAATTGGAAAAACCACATAATCAGTATTTATCATGTGCAATATAACAACAGACTATTATCATCACAACTACAAATTATTATGAAATTGGTGACATTTTGATATCATTTCGCCAGCTGTGTCGCCAATAAAACGGTAATTACATTTTTTTCATTCAGTTTACAATCACTAAAATTGTACTTTTTATTTATAATAATTATATTTAATGGAAGATAAATTCTATTTATAGTGGAGTGCAGTCCAAAAACGACAGACAATTCTAATTGTATGGTCACATTTTACACCTATATGCTACACTGCCAATAATGGGCACACCACCATAACTAGACCCACCAGCACCAATCATTATCACATCATCAACCAATTGTATTATGATATCGTAATTAATCTACGATGTCACCATTACACAATGACAACAATTAAATCAATTGGAAAAACCACATAATCAGTATTTATCATGTGCAATATAACTACAGACTTATCACCACAACTACAAACAATTATGAAATTGATGACATTTTGAAATCATTTCGCCAGCTGTGTCGCCAATAAAACGGTAATTACATTTTTTTCATTCAGTTTACAATCACTAAAATTGTACGTTTTATTTATAATAATTATATTCAATGTAAGATAAATTCTATTTATAGTGGAGTGCAGTCCAAAAACCACAGACAATTCTAATTGTATGGTCAAATTTTACACCTATATGCTACACTGTCAATAATGGACACACCACCATAACAAGAACCACCAGCACCAATCATTATCACAACATCAACCAATTGAATTTTGATATCGTAATTAATCTACGATGTCACCATTACACAATGACAACAATTAAATCAATTGGAAAAACCACATAATCAGTATTTATCATGTGCAATATAACAACAGACTTATCACCACAAGTACAAACTATTATGAAATTGATGACATTTTGATATCATTTCGCCAGCTGTGTCGCCAATAAAACGGTAATTACACTTTTTTCATTCTGTTTACAATCACTAAAATTGTACGTTTTATTTATAATAATTGTATTTAATGTAAAATAAATTCTATTTATAGTGGAGTGCAGTCCAAAAACCAAAGACAATTCAAATTGTATGGTCAATTTTTACACCTATATGCTACACTGTCAATAATGGACACACCACCATAACAAGAGCCACCAGCACCAATCATTATCACAACATCAACGAATTGAATTATGATATCGTAATTAATCTACGATGTCACCATTACATATTGACAACAATTATATCAATTGGAAAAACAACATAATCAGTATTTATCATGTGCAATATAACAACAGACTTATCACCACAAGTACAAACTATTATGAAATTGATGACATTTTGATATCATTTCGCCAGCTGTGTCGCCAATAAAACGGTAATTACATTTTTTTCATTCAGTTTACAATCACTAAAATTGTACGTTTTATTTATAATAATTATATTCAATGTTAGATAAATTCTATTTATAGTGGAGTGCAGTCCAAAAACCACAGACAATTCAAATTGTATGGTCAAATTTTACACCTATATGCTACACTGTCAATAATGGACACACCACCATAACAAGAGCCACCAGCACCAATCATTATCACAACATCAACCAATTGAATTTTGATATCGTAATTAATCTACGATGTCACCATTACATATTGACAACAATTATATCAATAGGAAAAACAACATAATCAGTATTTATCATGTGCAATATAACAACAGACTTATCACCACAACTACAAACTATTATGAAATTGATGACATTTTGATATCATTTCGCCAGCTGTGTCGCCAATAAAACGGTAATTACATTTTTTTCATTCTGTTTACAATCACTAAAATTGTACGTTTTATTTATAATAATTATATTCAATGTTAGATAAATTCTATTTATAGTGGAGTGCAGTCCAAAAACCACAGACAATTCTAATTGTATGGTCAAATTTTACACCTATATGCTACACTGTCAATAATGGACACACCACCATAACAAGAGCCACCAGCACCAATCATTATCACAACATCAACCAATTGAATTTTGATATCGTAATTAATCTACGATGTCACCATTACATATTGACAACAATTATATCAATAGGAAAAACAACATAATCAGTATTTATCATGTGCAATATAACAACAGACTTATCACCACAAGTACAAACTATTATGAAATTGATGACATTTTGATATCATTTCGCCAGCTGTGTCGCCAATAAAACGGTAATTACATTTTTTTCATTCAGTTTACAATCACTAAAATTGTACTTTTTATTTATAATAATTATATTTAATGGAAGATAAATTCTATTTATAGTGGAGTGCAGTCCAAAAACGACAGACAATTCTAATTGTATGGTCACATTTTACACCTATATGCTACACTGCCAATAATGGACACACCACCATAACAAGACCCACCAGCACCAATCATTATCACATCATCAACCAATTGTATTATGATATCGTAATTAATCTACGATGTCACCATTACACAATGACAACAATTAAATCAATTGGAAAAACCACATAATCAGTATTTATCATGTGCAATATAACTACAGACTTATCACCACAACTACAAACTATTATGAAATTGATGACATTTTGAAATCATTTCGCCAGCTGTGTCGCCAATAAAACGGTAATTACATTTTTTTCATTCAGTTTACAATCACTAAAATTGTACTTTTTATTTATAATAATTATATTTAATGGAAGATAAATTCTATTTATAGTGGAGTGCAGTCCAAAAACGACAGACAATTCTAATTGTATGGTCACATTTTACACCTATATGCTACACTGCCAATAATGGGCACACCACCATAACAAGACCCACCAGCACCAATCATTATCACATCATCAACCAATTGTATTATGATATCGTAATTAATCTACGATGTCACCATTACACAATGACAACAATTAAATCAATTGGAAAAACCACATAATCAGTATTTATCATGTGCAATATAACTACAGACTTATCACCACAACTACAAACTATTATGAAATTGATGACATTTTGAAATCATTTCGCCAGCTGTGTCGCCAATAAAACGGTAATTACATTTTTTTCATTCAGTTTACAATCACTAAAATTGTACGTTTTATTTATAATAATTATATTCAATGTAAGATAAATTCTATTTATAGTGGAGTGCAGTCCAAAAACCACAGACAATTCTAATTGTATGGTCAAATTTTACACCTATATGCTACACTGTCAATAATGGACACACCACCATAACAAGAACCACCAGCACCAATCATTATCACAACATCAACCAATTGAATTTTGATATCGTAATTAATCTACGATGTCACCATTACACAATGACAACAATTAAATCAATTGGAAAAACCACATAATCAGTATTTATCATGTGCAATATAACAACAGACTTATCACCACAAGTACAAACTATTATGAAATTGATGACATTTTGATATCATTTCGCCAGCTGTGTCGCCAATAAAACGGTAATTACACTTTTTTCATTCTGTTTACAATCACTAAAATTGTACGTTTTATTTATAATAATTGTATTTAATGTAAAATAAATTCTATTTATAGTGGAGTGCAGTCCAAAAACCAAAGACAATTCAAATTGTATGGTCAATTTTTACACCTATATGCTACACTGTCAATAATGGACACACCACCATAACAAGAGCCACCAGTACCAATCATTATCACAACATCAACGAATTGAATTATGATATCCTAATTAATCTACGATGTCACCATTACATATTGACAACAATTATATCAATTGGAAAAACAACATAATCAGTATTTATCATGTGCAATATAACAACAGACTTATCACCACAAGTACAAACTATTATGAAATTGATGACATTTTGATATCATTTCGCCAGCTGTGTCGCCAATAAAACGGTAATTACATTTTTTTCATTCAGTTTACAATCACTAAAATTGTACGTTTTATTTATAATAATTATATTCAATGTTAGATAAATTCTATTTATAGTGGAGTGCAGTCCAAAAACCACAGACAATTCTAATTGTATGGTCAAATTTTACACCTATATGCTACACTGTCAATAATGGACACACCACCATAACAAGAGCCACCAGCACCAATCATTATCACAACATCAACCAATTGAATTTTGATATCCTAATTAATCTACGAGGTCACCATTACATAATGACAACAATTATATCAATTGGAAAAACAACATAATCAGTATTTATCATGTGCAATATAACAACAGACTTATCACCACAAGTACAAACTATTATGAAATTGATGACATTTTGATATCATTTCGCCAGCTGTGTCGCCAATAAAACGGTAATTACATTTTTTTCATTCAGTTTACAATCACTAAAATTGTACGTTTTATTTATAATAATTATATTCAATGTAAGATAAATTCTATTTATAGTGGAGTGCAGTCCAAAAACCACAGACAATTCTAATGGTTTGGTCACATTTTACACCTATATGCTACACTGTCAATAATGGACACACCACCATAACAAGAGCCACCAGCACCAATCATTATCACATCATCAACCAATTGTATTATGATATCGTAATTAATCTACGATGTCACCATTACACAATGACAACAATTAAATCAATTGGAAAAACCACATAATCAGTATTTATCATGTGCAATATAACTACAGACTTATCACCACAACTACAAACTATTATGAAATTGATGACATTTTGAAATCATTTCGCCAGCTGTGTCGCCAATAAAACGGTAATTACATTTTTTTCATTCAGTTTACAATCACTAAAATTGTACGTTTTATTTATAATAATTATATTCAATGTAAGATAAATTCTATTTATAGTGGAGTGCAGTCCAAAAACCACAGACAATTCAAATTGTATGGTCAAATTTTACACCTATATGCTACACTGTCAATAATGGACACACC
Organism: Bibio marci; assembly: GCA_910594885.2. NCBI lineage: Eukaryota > Metazoa > Arthropoda > Insecta > Diptera > Bibionidae > Bibio > Bibio marci. Next base: position 19,638,338 of record OU343117.1, on the reverse strand, counting down.
ACCATAACAAGAACCACCAGCACCAATCATTATCACAACATCAACCAATTGAATTTTGATATCGTAATTAATCTACGATGTCACCATTACACAATGACAACAATTAAATCAATTGGAAAAACCACATAATCAGTATTTATCATGTGCAATATAACAACAGACTTATCACCACAAGTACAAACTATTATGAAATTGATGACATTTTGATATCATTTCGCCAGCTGTGTCGCCAATAAAACGGTAATTACACTTTTTTCATTCTGTTTACAATCACTAAAATTGTACGTTTTATTTATAATAATTGTATTTAATGTAAAATAAATTCTATTTATAGTGGAGTGCAGTCCAAAAACCAAAGACAATTCAAATTGTATGGTCAATTTTTACACCTATATGCTACACTGTCAATAATGGACACACCACCATAACAAGAGCCACCAGTACCAATCATTATCACAACATCAACGAATTGAATTATGATATCCTAATTAATCTACGATGTCACCATTACATATTGACAACAATTATATCAATTGGAAAAACAACATAATCAGTATTTATCATGTGCAATATAACAACAGACTTATCACCACAAGTACAAACTATTATGAAATTGATGACATTTTGATATCATTTCGCCAGCTGTGTCGCCAATAAAACGGTAATTACATTTTTTTCATTCAGTTTACAATCACTAAAATTGTACGTTTTATTTATAATAATTATATTCAATGTTAGATAAATTCTATTTATAGTGGAGTGCAGTCCAAAAACCACAGACAATTCTAATTGTATGGTCAAATTTTACACCTATATGCTACACTGTCAATAATGGACACACCACCATAACAAGAGCCACCAGCACCAATCATTATCACAACATCAACCAATTGAATTTTGATATCCTAATTAATCTACGAGGTCACCATTACATAATGACAACAATTATATCAATTGGAAAAACAACATAATCAGTATTTATCATGTGCAATATAACAACAGACTTATCACCACAAGTACAAACTATTATGAAATTGATGACATTTTGATATCATTTCGCCAGCTGTGTCGCCAATAAAACGGTAATTACATTTTTTTCATTCAGTTTACAATCACTAAAATTGTACGTTTTATTTATAATAATTATATTCAATGTAAGATAAATTCTATTTATAGTGGAGTGCAGTCCAAAAACCACAGACAATTCTAATGGTTTGGTCACATTTTACACCTATATGCTACACTGTCAATAATGGACACACCACCATAACAAGAGCCACCAGCACCAATCATTATCACATCATCAACCAATTGTATTATGATATCGTAATTAATCTACGATGTCACCATTACACAATGACAACAATTAAATCAATTGGAAAAACCACATAATCAGTATTTATCATGTGCAATATAACTACAGACTTATCACCACAACTACAAACTATTATGAAATTGATGACATTTTGAAATCATTTCGCCAGCTGTGTCGCCAATAAAACGGTAATTACATTTTTTTCATTCAGTTTACAATCACTAAAATTGTACGTTTTATTTATAATAATTATATTCAATGTAAGATAAATTCTATTTATAGTGGAGTGCAGTCCAAAAACCACAGACAATTCAAATTGTATGGTCAAATTTTACACCTATATGCTACACTGTCAATAATGGACACACCACCATAACAAGAACCACCAGCACCAATCATTATCACAACATCAACCAATTGAATTTTGATATCGTAATTAATCTACGATGTCACCATTACACAATGACAACAATTAAATCAATTGGAAAAACCACATAATCAGTATTTATCATGTGCAATATAACAACAGACTTATCACCACAAGTACAAACTATTATGAAATTGATGACATTTTGATATCATTTCGCCAGCTGTGTCGCCAATAAAACGGTAATTACACTTTTTTCATTCTGTTTACAATCACTAAAATTGTACGTTTTATTTATAATAATTGTATTTAATGTAAAATAAATTCTATTTATAGTGGAGTGCAGTCCAAAAACCAAAGACAATTCAAATTGTATGGTCAATTTTTACACCTATATGCTACACTGTCAATAATGGACACACCACCATAACAAGAGCCACCAGTACCAATCATTATCACAACATCAACGAATTGAATTATGATATCCTAATTAATCTACGATGTCACCATTACATATTGACAACAATTATATCAATTGGAAAAACAACATAATCAGTATTTATCATGTGCAATATAACAACAGACTTATCACCACAAGTACAAACTATTATGAAATTGATGACATTTTGATATCATTTCGCCAGCTGTGTCGCCAATAAAACGGTAATTACATTTTTTTCATTCAGTTTACAATCACTAAAATTGTACGTTTTATTTATAATAATTATATTCAATGTTAGATAAATTCTATTTATAGTGGAGTGCAGTCCAAAAACCACAGACAATTCTAATTGTATGGTCAAATTTTACACCTATATGCTACACTGTCAATAATGGACACACCACCATAACAAGAGCCACCAGCACCAATCATTATCACAACATCAACCAATTGAATTTTGATATCCTAATTAATCTACGAGGTCACCATTACATAATGACAACAATTATATCAATTGGAAAAACAACATAATCAGTATTTATCATGTGCAATATAACAACAGACTTATCACCACAAGTACAAACTATTATGAAATTGATGACATTTTGATATCATTTCGCCAGCTGTGTCGCCAATAAAACGGTAATTACACTTTTTTCATTCAGTTTACAATCACTAAAATTGTACGTTTTATTTATAATAATTATATTCAATGTAAGATAAATTCTATTTATAGTGGAGTGCAGTCCAAAAACCACAGACAATTCTAATGGTTTGGTCACATTTTACACCTATATGCTACACTGTCAATAATGGACACACCACCATAACAAGAGCCACCAGCACCAATCATTATCACAACATCAACGAATTGAATTATGATATCGTAATTAATCTACGATGTCACCATTACATAATGACAACAATTAAATCAAATGGAAAAACCACATAATCAGTATTTGTCATGTGCAATATAACAACAGACTATTATCATCACAACTACAAATTATTATGAAATTGATGACATTTTGATATCATTTCGCCAGCTGTGTCGCCAATAAAACGGTAATTACATTTTTTTCATTCAGTTTACAATCACTAAAATTGTACTTTTTATTTATAATAATTATATTTAATGTAAGATAAATTCTATTTATAGTGGAGTGCAGTCCAAAACCGACAGACAATTCTAATTGTATGGTCACATTTTACACCTATATGCTACACTGCCAATAATGGGCACACCACCATAACAAGACCCACCAGCACCAATCATTATCACATCATCAACCAATTGTATTATGATATCGTAATTAATCTACGATGTCACCATTACACAATGACAACAATTAAATCAATTGGAAAAACCACATAATCAGTATTTATCATGTGCAATATAACAACAGACTTATCACCACAACTACAAACTATTATGAAATTGATGACATTTTGAAATCATTTCGCCAACTGTGTCGCCAATAAAACGGTAATTACATTTTTTTCATTCAGTTTACAATCACTAAAATTGTACGTTTTATTTATAATAATTATATTCAATGTTAGATAAATTCTATTTATAGTGGAGTGCAGTCCAAAAACCACAGACAATTCTAATTGTATGGTCAAATTTTACACCTATATGCTACACTGTCAATAATGGACACACCACCATAACAAGAGCCACCAGCACCAATCATTATCACAACATCAACCAATTGAATTTTGATATCCTAATTAATCTACGAGGTCACCATTACATAATGACAACAATTATATCAATTGGAAAAACAACATAATCAGTATTTATCATGTGCAATATAACAACAGACTTATCACCACAAATACAAACTATTATGAAATTGATGACATTTTGATATCATTTCGCCGGCTGTGTCGCCAATAAAACGGTAATTACACTTTTTTCATTCTGTTTACAATCACTAAAATTGTACGTTTTATTTATAATAATTGTATTTAATGTAAAATAAATTCTATTTATAGTGGAGTGCAGTCCAAAAACCAAAGACAATTCAAATTGTATGGTCAAATTTTACACCTATATGCTACACTGTCAATAATGGACACACCACCATAACAAGAGCCACCAGCACCAATCATTATCACAACATCAACCAATTGAATTTTGATATCGTAATTAATCTACGAGGTCACCATTACATAATGACAACATTTATATCAATTGGAAAAACAACATAATCAGTATTTATCATGTGCAATATAACAACAGACTTATCACCACAAGTACAAACTATTATGAAATTGATGACATTTTGATATCATTTCGCCAGCTGTGTCGCCAATAAAACGGTAATTACACTTTTTTCATTCAGTTTACAATCACTAAAATTGTACGTTTTATTTATAATAATTATATTCAATGTAAGATAAATTCTATTTATAGTGGAGTGCAGTCCAAAAACCACAGACAATTCTAATGGTTTGGTCACATTTTACACCTATATGCTACACTGTCAATAATGGACACACCACCATAACAAGAGCCACCAGCACCAATCATTATCACAACATCAACGAATTGAATTATGATATCGTAATTAATCTACGATGTCACCATTACATTTCGGATTAGTATGTTGGGTATAGCATACTTGCAATGCCAGTTGCGACCGAACGCGTCCACGGGTTGCGGATAGTGGAACGGCCTATGATACTTATGGGTTAGCTACGAATAAAGAATAAGTAGTCGCGGACAATCTGGCTGCTGTGTATGAGAATTACTTTGGGGTGTTGTGTGAAAGCAGCACTCGATTAAAACTGAGTTAATGATTCAGTGATTACACAGTAAAGGCGAATCAGCGGCGCCAATGTAACCGCTTTCGGCAGAGGTGATATACCCCTGTAAATGATCCTACGAATTTGCAGAATGATTAGTAGGTTGAACGTATGGTTAACTACCAACTTCGGAAAAACAAATAGTTATGAATTCGACAACACGGCCTCGGATCGGACAGAATAAACGGCAACGACCCCAGCAAAGAAAATTTAAGGACAATGATTTAAAACTTGCGTCTTGGAACGTTAGAACTCTGTTGCGACAAGGTGCGTTAAGAGCACTTACGGATACGCTACGAACAGCCAAATTGGATATAACAGCTATCCAAGAAACTAGGTGGCCCGGAAAAAATTTATTGAAAGGTAGAGGATACACATTTTATTACAGCGGCAATGATTGCAGTAAAAGAAGAGAGTTCGGAACCGGTTTCGTAGTTTTTGGAAAAGCAAGGAATTCAGTAATTGCTTTTAATCCGATTGATGAACGCATTTGTACACTACGTGTAAGAACAAAATTTTTCAATCTGACCCTCATCAATGTACATGCGCCCACTGAAGAGAAAACTGATGAGGTTAAGGATGAGTTTTATGAAAAGCTGATGACAACATATAGAGCTGCACCCGGCCACGACATTAAGATTGTCCTAGGCGATTTTAATGCCAAGGTGGGACAGGAAACAATATATCACCCAACTATAGGTAAGCACAGTCTTCATAAAACAACGAATGAAAACGGGCTAAGATTGATTGATTTTGCCATGTCAAAAAACATGGTCATTAGTGGTACATATTTTCCACATAAAGATATTCATAAGATGACGTGGAGGTCTCCAGATGGTAGAACAAGTAATCAAATTGATCATGTACTAATTGATGGACGTCACTGTTCAAATATAATGGATGTACGAACTTGTCGTGGTCTAAATATTGACTCAGATCATTATCTAGTTCGGATAGTGCTACGAGCCAGAATTTCGGCCAGTAATAACACACAACCCGTAGGGTTGAAATGGGCAGTCGAGAAACTTGAACAGGCGGCGGTAAAACAATTGTACATGGATGCAATGGAACAACGAATTATTACAGATTTGGAGGCTTTCCAGCAGGAAACTAATATAAATAGTATGTGGATAAAAATAAAGTCATGCGTTGAAGGGGTCGCAACAGAGGTGATTGGAAGACCTAAGGCGAGATGGCTAGATCCAGTAAACTGTGATATAAAGATCCTAAAAATTCGGGATTGAAAGGCGTTAACTGCGGATAGGTCAGGTTGGAGAAGCGTGTTGGAGAAGGCTAAAACCGCACCCGGGTTGTAACGCCATGGAGTAAGTAAGTAAGTAAGTCACCATTACATAATGACAACAATTAAATCAATTGGAAAAACCACATAATCAGTATTTATCATGTGCAATATAACAACAGACTATTATCATCACAACTACAAATTATTATGAAATTGGTGACATTTTGATATCATTTCGCCAGCTGTGTCGCCAATAAAACGGTAATTACATTTTTTTCATTCAGTTTACAATCACTAAAATTGTACTTTTTATTTATAATAATTATATTTAATGTAAGATAAATTCTATTTATAGTGGAGTGCAGTCCAAAAACGACAGACAATTCTAATTGTATGGTCACATTTTACACCTATATGCTACACTGTCAATAATGGACACACCACCATAACAAGAGCCACCAGCACCAATCATTATCACATCATCAACCAATTGTATTATGATATCGTAATTAATCTACGATGTCACCATTACACAATGACAACAATTAAATCAATTGGAAAAACCACATAATCAGTATTTATCATGTGCAATATAACAACAGACTTATCACCACAACTACAAACTATTATGAAATTGATGACATTTTGAAATCATTTCGACAGCTGTGTCGCCAATAAAACGGTAATTACATTTTTTTCATTCAGTTTACAATCACTAAAATTGTACGTTTTATTTATAATAATTATATTCAATGTTAGATAAATTCTATTTATAGTGGAGTGCAGTCCAAAAACCACAGACAATTCTAATGGTTTGGTCACATTTTACACCTATATGCTACACTGTCAATAATGGACACACCACCATAACAAGAGCCACCAGCACCAATCATTATCACATCATCAACCAATTGTATTATGATATCGTAATTAATCTACGATGTCACCATTACATAATGACAACAATTATATCAATTGGAAAAACAACATAATCAGTATTTATCATGTGCAATATAACAACAGACTTATCACCACAAGTACAAACTATTATGAAATTGATGACATTTTGATATCATTTCGCCAGCTGTGTCGCCATTAAAACGGTAATTACATTTTTTTCATTCAGTTTACAATCACTAAAATTGTACGTTTTATTTATAATAATTATATTCAATGTTAGATAAATTTTTTTATAGTGGAGTGCAGTCCAAAAACCACAGACAATTCTAATTGTATGGTCAAATTTTACACCTATATGCTACACTGTCAATAATGGACACACCACCATAACAAGAGCCACCAGCACCAATCATTATCACATCATCAACCAATTGTATTATGATATCGTAATTAATCTACGATGTCACCATTACATAATGACAACAATTATATCAATTGGAAAAACAACATAATCAGTATTTATCATGTGCAATATAACAACAGACTTATCACCACAAGTACAAACTATTATGAAATTGATGACATTTTGATATCATTTCGCCAGCTGTGTCGCCATTAAAACGGTAATTACATTTTTTTCATTCAGTTTACAATCACTAAAATTGTACGTTTTATTTATAATAATTATATTCAATGTAAGATAAATTCTATTTATAGTGGAGTGCAGTCCAAAAACCACAGACAATTCTAATTGTATGGTCAAATTTTACACCTATATGCTACACTGTCAATAATGGACACACCACCATAACAAGAGCCACCAGCACCAATCATTATCACAACATCAACCAATTGAATTTTGATATCCTAATTAATCTACGAGGTCACCATTACATAATGACAACAATTATATCAATTGGAAAAACAACATAATCAGTATTTATCATGTGCAATATAACAACAGACTTATCACCACAAGTACAAACTATTATGAAATTGATGACATTTTGATATCATTTCGCCGGCTGTGTCGCCAATAAAACGGTAATTACACTTTTTTCATTCTGTTTACAATCACTAAAATTGTACGTTTTATTTATAATAATTGTATTTAATGTAAAATAAATTCTATTTATAGTGGAGTGCAGTCCAAAAACCAAAGACAATTCAAATTGTATGGTCAATTTTTACACCTATATGCTACACTGTCAATAATGGACACACCACCATAACAAGAGCCACCAGCACCAATCATTATCACAACATCAACCAATTGAATTTTGATATCGTAATTAATCTACGAGGTCACCATTACATAATGACAACAATTAAATCAAATGGAAAAACCACATAATCAGTATTTATCATGTGCAATATAACAACAGACTATTATCATCACAACTACAAATTATTATGAAATTGGTGACATTTTGATATCATTTCGCCAGCTGTGTCGCCAATAAAACGGTAATTACACTTTTTTCATTCAGTTTACAATCACTAAAATTGTACGTTTTATTTATAATAATTATATTCAATGTAAGATAAATTCTATTTATAGTGGAGTGCAGTCCAAAAACCACAGACAATTCTAATGGTTTGGTCACATTTTACACCTATATGCTACACTGTCAATAATGGACACACCACCATAACAAGAGCCACCAGCACCAATCATTATCACAACATCAACGAATTGAATTATGATATCGTAATTAATCTACGATGTCACCATTACATTTCGGATTAGTATGTTGGGTATAGCATACTTGCAATGCCAGTTGCGACCGAACGCGTCCACGGGTTGCGGATAGTGGAACGGCCTATGATACTTATGGGTTAGCTACGAATAAAGAATAAGTAGTCGCGGACAATCTGGCTGCTGTGTATGAGAATTACTTTGGGGTGTTGTGTGAAAGCAGCACTCGATTAAAACTGAGTTAATGATTCAGTGATTACACAGTAAAGGCGAATCAGCGGCGCCAATGTAACCGCTTTCGGCAGAGGTGATATACCCCTGTAAATGATCCTACGAATTTGCAGAATGATTAGTAGGTTGAACGTATGGTTAACTACCAACTTCGGAAAAACAAATAGTTATGAATTCGACAACACGGCCTCGGATCGGACAGAATAAACGGCAACGACCCCAGCAAAGAAAATTTAAGGACAATGATTTAAAACTTGCGTCTTGGAACGTTAGAACTCTGTTGCGACAAGGTGCGTTAAGAGCACTTACGGATACGCTACGAACAGCCAAATTGGATATAACAGCTATCCAAGAAACTAGGTGGCCCGGAAAAAATTTATTGAAAGGTAGAGGATACACATTTTATTACAGCGGCAATGATTGCAGTAAAAGAAGAGAGTTCGGAACCGGTTTCGTAGTTTTTGGAAAAGCAAGGAATTCAGTAATTGCTTTTAATCCGATTGATGAACGCATTTGTACACTACGTGTAAGAACAAAATTTTTCAATCTGACCCTCATCAATGTACATGCGCCCACTGAAGAGAAAACTGATGAGGTTAAGGATGAGTTTTATGAAAAGCTGATGACAACATATAGAGCTGCACCCGGCCACGACATTAAGATTGTCCTAGGCGATTTTAATGCCAAGGTGGGACAGGAAACAATATATCACCCAACTATAGGTAAGCACAGTCTTCATAAAACAACGAATGAAAACGGGCTAAGATTGATTGATTTTGCCATGTCAAAAAACATGGTCATTAGTGGTACATATTTTCCACATAAAGATATTCATAAGATGACGTGGAGGTCTCCAGATGGTAGAACAAGTAATCAAATTGATCATGTACTAATTGATGGACGTCACTGTTCAAATATAATGGATGTACGAACTTGTCGTGGTCTAAATATTGACTCAGATCATTATCTAGTTCGGATAGTGCTACGAGCCAGAATTTCGGCCAGTAATAACACACAACCCGTAGGGTTGAAATGGGCAGTCGAGAAACTTGAACAGGCGGCGGTAAAACAATTGTACATGGATGCAATGGAACAACGAATTATTACAGATTTGGAGGCTTTCCAGCAGGAAACTAATATAAATAGTATGTGGATAAAAATAAAGTCATGCGTTGAAGGGGTCGCAACAGAGGTGATTGGAAGACCTAAGGCGAGATGGCTAGATCCAGTAAACTGTGATATAAAGATCCTAAAAATTCGGGATTGAAAGGCGTTAACTGCGGATAGGTCAGGTTGGAGAAGCGTGTTGGAGAAGGCTAAAACCGCACCCGGGTTGTAACGCCATGGAGTAAGTAAGTAAGTAAGTCACCATTACATAATGACAACAATTAAATCAATTGGAAAAACCACATAATCAGTATTTATCATGTGCAATATAACAACAGACTATTATCATCACAACTACAAATTATTATGAAATTGGTGACATTTTGATATCATTTCGCCAGCTGTGTCGCCAATAAAACGGTAATTACATTTTTTTCATTCAGTTTACAATCACTAAAATTGTACTTTTTATTTATAATAATTATATTTAATGTAAGATAAATTCTATTTATAGTGGAGTGCAGTCCAAAAACGACAGACAATTCTAATTGTATGGTCACATTTTACACCTATATGCTACACTGTCAATAATGGACACACCACCATAACAAGAGCCACCAGCACCAATCATTATCACATCATCAACCAATTGTATTATGATATCGTAATTAATCTACGATGTCACCATTACACAATGACAACAATTAAATCAATTGGAAAAACCACATAATCAGTATTTATCATGTGCAATATAACAACAGACTTATCACCACAACTACAAACTATTATGAAATTGATGACATTTTGAAATCATTTCGACAGCTGTGTCGCCAATAAAACGGTAATTACATTTTTTTCATTCAGTTTACAATCACTAAAATTGTACGTTTTATTTATAATAATTATATTCAATGTTAGATAAATTCTATTTATAGTGGAGTGCAGTCCAAAAACCACAGACAATTCTAATGGTTTGGTCACATTTTACACCTATATGCTACACTGTCAATAATGGACACACCACCATAACAAGAGCCACCAGCACCAATCATTATCACATCATCAACCAATTGTATTATGATATCGTAATTAATCTACGATGTCACCATTACATAATGACAACAATTATATCAATTGGAAAAACAACATAATCAGTATTTATCATGTGCAATATAACAACAGACTTATCACCACAAGTACAAACTATTATGAAATTGATGACATTTTGATATCATTTCGCCAGCTGTGTCGCCAATAAAACGGTAATTACACTTTTTTCATTCAGTTTACAATCACTAAAATTGTACGTTTTATTTATAATAATTATATTCAATGTAAGATAAATTCTATTTATAGTGGAGTGCAGTCCAAAAACCACAGACAATTCTAATGGTTTGGTCACATTTTACACCTATATGCTACACTGTCAATAATGGACACACCACCATAACAAGAGCCACCAGCACCAATCATTATCACAACATCAACGAATTGAATTATGATATCGTAATTAATCTACGATGTCACCATTACATTTCGGATTAGTATGTTGGGTATAGCATACTTGCAATGCCAGTTGCGACCGAACGCGTCCACGGGTTGCGGATAGTGGAACGGCCTATGATACTTATGGGTTAGCTACGAATAAAGAATAAGTAGTCGCGGACAATCTGGCTGCTGTGTATGAGAATTACTTTGGGGTGTTGTGTGAAAGCAGCACTCGATTAAAACTGAGTTAATGATTCAGTGATTACACAGTAAAGGCGAATCAGCGGCGCCAATGTAACCGCTTTCGGCAGAGGTGATATACCCCTGTAAATGATCCTACGAATTTGCAGAATGATTAGTAGGTTGAACGTATGGTTAACTACCAACTTCGGAAAAACAAATAGTTATGAATTCGACAACACGGCCTCGGATCGGACAGAATAAACGGCAACGACCCCAGCAAAGAAAATTTAAGGACAATGATTTAAAACTTGCGTCTTGGAACGTTAGAACTCTGTTGCGACAAGGTGCGTTAAGAGCACTTACGGATACGCTACGAACAGCCAAATTGGATATAACAGCTATCCAAGAAACTAGGTGGCCCGGAAAAAATTTATTGAAAGGTAGAGGATACACATTTTATTACAGCGGCAATGATTGCAGTAAAAGAAGAGAGTTCGGAACCGGTTTCGTAGTTTTTGGAAAAGCAAGGAATTCAGTAATTGCTTTTAATCCGATTGATGAACGCATTTGTACACTACGTGTAAGAACAAAATTTTTCAATCTGACCCTCATCAATGTACATGCGCCCACTGAAGAGAAAACTGATGAGGTTAAGGATGAGTTTTATGAAAAGCTGATGACAACATATAGAGCTGCACCCGGCCACGACATTAAGATTGTCCTAGGCGATTTTAATGCCAAGGTGGGACAGGAAACAATATATCACCCAACTATAGGTAAGCACAGTCTTCATAAAACAACGAATGAAAACGGGCTAAGATTGATTGATTTTGCCATGTCAAAAAACATGGTCATTAGTGGTACATATTTTCCACATAAAGATATTCATAAGATGACGTGGAGGTCTCCAGATGGTAGAACAAGTAATCAAATTGATCATGTACTAATTGATGGACGTCACTGTTCAAATATAATGGATGTACGAACTTGTCGTGGTCTAAATATTGACTCAGATCATTATCTAGTTCGGATAGTGCTACGAGCCAGAATTTCGGCCAGTAATAACACACAACCCGTAGGGTTGAAATGGGCAGTCGAGAAACTTGAACAGGCGGCGGTAAAACAATTGTACATGGATGCAATGGAACAACGAATTATTACAGATTTGGAGGCTTTCCAGCAGGAAACTAATATAAATAGTATGTGGATAAAAATAAAGTCATGCGTTGAAGGGGTCGCAACAGAGGTGATTGGAAGACCTAAGGCGAGATGGCTAGATCCAGTAAACTGTGATATAAAGATCCTAAAAATTCGGGATTGAAAGGCGTTAACTGCGGATAGGTCAGGTTGGAGAAGCGTGTTGGAGAAGGCTAAAACCGCACCCGGGTTGTAACGCCATGGAGTAAGTAAGTAAGTAAGTCACCATTACATAATGACAACAATTAAATCAATTGGAAAAACCACATAATCAGTATTTATCATGTGCAATATAACAACAGACTATTATCATCACAACTACAAATTATTATGAAATTGGTGACATTTTGATATCATTTCGCCAGCTGTGTCGCCAATAAAACGGTAATTACATTTTTTTCATTCAGTTTACAATCACTAAAATTGTACTTTTTATTTATAATAATTATATTTAATGTAAGATAAATTCTATTTATAGTGGAGTGCAGTCCAAAAACGACAGACAATTCTAATTGTATGGTCACATTTTACACCTATATGCTACACTGTCAATAATGGACACACCACCATAACAAGAGCCACCAGCACCAATCATTATCACATCATCAACCAATTGTATTATGATATCGTAATTAATCTACGATGTCACCATTACACAATGACAACAATTAAATCAATTGGAAAAACCACATAATCAGTATTTATCATGTGCAATATAACAACAGACTTATCACCACAACTACAAACTATTATGAAATTGATGACATTTTGAAATCATTTCGACAGCTGTGTCGCCAATAAAACGGTAATTACATTTTTTTCATTCAGTTTACAATCACTAAAATTGTACGTTTTATTTATAATAATTATATTCAATGTTAGATAAATTCTATTTATAGTGGAGTGCAGTCCAAAAACCACAGACAATTCTAATGGTTTGGTCACATTTTACACCTATATGCTACACTGTCAATAATGGACACACCACCATAACAAGAGCCACCAGCACCAATCATTATCACATCATCAACCAATTGTATTATGATATCGTAATTAATCTACGATGTCACCATTACATAATGACAACAATTATATCAATTGGAAAAACAACATAATCAGTATTTATCATGTGCAATATAACAACAGACTTATCACCACAAGTACAAACTATTATGAAATTGATGACATTTTGATATCATTTCGCCAGCTGTGTCGCCATTAAAACGGTAATTACATTTTTTTCATTCAGTTTACAATCACTAAAATTGTACGTTTTATTTATAATAATTATATTCAATGTTAGATAAATTTTTTTATAGTGGAGTGCAGTCCAAAAACCACAGACAATTCTAATTGTATGGTCAAATTTTACACCTATATGCTACACTGTCAATAATGGACACACCACCATAACAAGAGCCACCAGCACCAATCATTATCACATCATCAACCAATTGTATTATGATATCGTAATTAATCTACGATGTCACCATTACATAATGACAACAATTATATCAATTGGAAAAACAACATAATCAGTATTTATCATGTGCAATATAACAACAGACTTATCACCACAAGTACAAACTATTATGAAATTGATGACATTTTGATATCATTTCGCCAGCTGTGTCGCCATTAAAACGGTAATTACATTTTTTTCATTCAGTTTACAATCACTAAAATTGTACGTTTTATTTATAATAATTATATTCAATGTTAGATAAATTCTATTTATAGTGGAGTGCAGTCCAAAAACCACAGACAATTCTAATTGTATGGTCAAATTTTACACCTATATGCTACACTGTCAATAATGGACACACCACCATAACAAGAGCCACCAGCACCAATCATTATCACAACATCAACCAATTGAATTTTGATATCCTAATTAATCTACGAGGTCACCATTACATAATGACAACAATTATATCAATTGGAAAAACAACATAATCAGTATTTATCATGTGCAATATAACAACAGACTTATCACCACAAGTACAAACTATTATGAAATTGATGACATTTTGATATCATTTCGCCGGCTGTGTCGCCAATAAAACGGTAATTACACTTTTTTCATTCTGTTTACAATCACTAAAATTGTACGTTTTATTTATAATAATTGTATTTAATGTAAAATAAATTCTATTTATAGTGGAGTGCAGTCCAAAAACCAAAGACAATTCAAATTGTATGGTCAATTTTTACACCTATATGCTACACTGTCAATAATGGACACACCACCATAACAAGAGCCACCAGCACCAATCATTATCACAACATCAACCAATTGAATTTTGATATCGTAATTAATCTACGAGGTCACCATTACATAATGACAACAATTAAATCAAATGGAAAAACCACATAATCAGTATTTATCATGTGCAATATAACAACAGACTATTATCATCACAACTACAAATTATTATGAAATTGGTGACATTTTGATATCATTTCGCCAGCTGTGTCGCCAATAAAACGGTAATTACACTTTTTTCATTCAGTTTACAATCACTAAAATTGTACGTTTTATTTATAATAATTATATTCAATGTAAGATAAATTCTATTTATAGTGGAGTGCAGTCCAAAAACCACAGACAATTCTAATGGTTTGGTCACATTTTACACCTATATGCTACACTGTCAATAATGGACACACCACCATAACAAGAGCCACCAGCACCAATCATTATCACAACATCAACGAATTGAATTATGATATCGTAATTAATCTACGATGTCACCATTACATTTCGGATTAGTATGTTGGGTATAGCATACTTGCAATGCCAGTTGCGACCGAACGCGTCCACGGGTTGCGGATAGTGGAACGGCCTATGATACTTATGGGTTAGCTACGAATAAAGAATAAGTAGTCGCGGACAATCTGGCTGCTGTGTATGAGAATTACTTTGGGGTGTTGTGTGAAAGCAGCACTCGATTAAAACTGAGTTAATGATTCAGTGATTACACAGTAAAGGCGAATCAGCGGCGCCAATGTAACCGCTTTCGGCAGAGGTGATATACCCCTGTAAATGATCCTACGAATTTGCAGAATGATTAGTAGGTTGAACGTATGGTTAACTACCAACTTCGGAAAAACAAATAGTTATGAATTCGACAACACGGCCTCGGATCGGACAGAATAAACGGCAACGACCCCAGCAAAGAAAATTTAAGGACAATGATTTAAAACTTGCGTCTTGGAACGTTAGAACTCTGTTGCGACAAGGTGCGTTAAGAGCACTTACGGATACGCTACGAACAGCCAAATTGGATATAACAGCTATCCAAGAAACTAGGTGGCCCGGAAAAAATTTATTGAAAGGTAGAGGATACACATTTTATTACAGCGGCAATGATTGCAGTAAAAGAAGAGAGTTCGGAACCGGTTTCGTAGTTTTTGGAAAAGCAAGGAATTCAGTAATTGCTTTTAATCCGATTGATGAACGCATTTGTACACTACGTGTAAGAACAAAATTTTTCAATCTGACCCTCATCAATGTACATGCGCCCACTGAAGAGAAAACTGATGAGGTTAAGGATGAGTTTTATGAAAAGCTGATGACAACATATAGAGCTGCACCCGGCCACGACATTAAGATTGTCCTAGGCGATTTTAATGCCAAGGTGGGACAGGAAACAATATATCACCCAACTATAGGTAAGCACAGTCTTCATAAAACAACGAATGAAAACGGGCTAAGATTGATTGATTTTGCCATGTCAAAAAACATGGTCATTAGTGGTACATATTTTCCACATAAAGATATTCATAAGATGACGTGGAGGTCTCCAGATGGTAGAACAAGTAATCAAATTGATCATGTACTAATTGATGGACGTCACTGTTCAAATATAATGGATGTACGAACTTGTCGTGGTCTAAATATTGACTCAGATCATTATCTAGTTCGGATAGTGCTACGAGCCAGAATTTCGGCCAGTAATAACACACAACCCGTAGGGTTGAAATGGGCAGTCGAGAAACTTGAACAGGCGGCGGTAAAACAATTGTACATGGATGCAATGGAACAACGAATTATTACAGATTTGGAGGCTTTCCAGCAGGAAACTAATATAAATAGTATGTGGATAAAAATAAAGTCATGCGTTGAAGGGGTCGCAACAGAGGTGATTGGAAGACCTAAGGCGAGATGGCTAGATCCAGTAAACTGTGATATAAAGATCCTAAAAATTCGGGATTGAAAGGCGTTAACTGCGGATAGGTCAGGTTGGAGAAGCGTGTTGGAGAAGGCTAAAACCGCACCCGGGTTGTAACGCCATGGAGTAAGTAAGTAAGTAAGTCACCATTACATAATGACAACAATTAAATCAATTGGAAAAACCACATAATCAGTATTTATCATGTGCAATATAACAACAGACTATTATCATCACAACTACAAATTATTATGAAATTGGTGACATTTTGATATCATTTCGCCAGCTGTGTCGCCAATAAAACGGTAATTACATTTTTTTCATTCAGTTTACAATCACTAAAATTGTACTTTTTATTTATAATAATTATATTTAATGTAAGATAAATTCTATTTATAGTGGAGTGCAGTCCAAAAACGACAGACAATTCTAATTGTATGGTCACATTTTACACCTATATGCTACACTGTCAATAATGGACACACCACCATAACAAGAGCCACCAGCACCAATCATTATCACATCATCAACCAATTGTATTATGATATCGTAATTAATCTACGATGTCACCATTACACAATGACAACAATTAAATCAATTGGAAAAACCACATAATCAGTATTTATCATGTGCAATATAACAACAGACTTATCACCACAACTACAAACTATTATGAAATTGATGACATTTTGAAATCATTTCGACAGCTGTGTCGCCAATAAAACGGTAATTACATTTTTTTCATTCAGTTTACAATCACTAAAATTGTACGTTTTATTTATAATAATTATATTCAATGTTAGATAAATTCTATTTATAGTGGAGTGCAGTCCAAAAACCACAGACAATTCTAATGGTTTGGTCACATTTTACACCTATATGCTACACTGTCAATAATGGACACACCACCATAACAAGAGCCACCAGCACCAATCATTATCACATCATCAACCAATTGTATTATGATATCGTAATTAATCTACGATGTCACCATTACATAATGACAACAATTATATCAATTGGAAAAACAACATAATCAGTATTTATCATGTGCAATATAACAACAGACTTATCACCACAAGTACAAACTATTATGAAATTGATGACATTTTGATATCATTTCGCCAGCTGTGTCGCCATTAAAACGGTAATTACATTTTTTTCATTCAGTTTACAATCACTAAAATTGTACGTTTTATTTATAATAATTATATTCAATGTTAGATAAATTTTTTTATAGTGGAGTGCAGTCCAAAAACCACAGACAATTCTAATTGTATGGTCAAATTTTACACCTATATGCTACACTGTCAATAATGGACACACCACCATAACAAGAGCCACCAGCACCAATCATTATCACATCATCAACCAATTGTATTATGATATCGTAATTAATCTACGATGTCACCATTACATAATGACAACAATTATATCAATTGGAAAAACAACATAATCAGTATTTATCATGTGCAATATAACAACAGACTTATCACCACAAGTACAAACTATTATGAAATTGATGACATTTTGATATCATTTCGCCAGCTGTGTCGCCATTAAAACGGTAATTACATTTTTTTCATTCAGTTTACAATCACTAAAATTGTACGTTTTATTTATAATAATTATATTCAATGTTAGATAAATTCTATTTATAGTGGAGTGCAGTCCAAAAACCACAGACAATTCTAATTGTATGGTCAAATTTTACACCTATATGCTACACTGTCAATAATGGACACACCACCATAACAAGAGCCACCAGCACCAATCATTATCACAACATCAACCAATTGAATTTTGATATCCTAATTAATCTACGAGGTCACCATTACATAATGACAACAATTATATCAATTGGAAAAACAACATAATCAGTATTTATCATGTGCAATATAACAACAGACTTATCACCACAAGTACAAACTATTATGAAATTGATGACATTTTGATATCATTTCGCCGGCTGTGTCGCCAATAAAACGGTAATTACACTTTTTTCATTCTGTTTACAATCACTAAAATTGTACGTTTTATTTATAATAATTGTATTTAATGTAAAATAAATTCTATTTATAGTGGAGTGCAGTCCAAAAACCACAGGCAATTCAAATTGTATGGTCAATTTTTACACCTATATGCTACACTGTCAATAATGGACACACCACCATAACAAGAGCCACCAGCACCAATCATTATCACAACATCAACCAATTGAATTTTGATATCGTAATTAATCTACGATGTCACCATTACACAATGACAACAATTAAATCAATTGGAAAAACAACATAATCAGTATTTATCATGTGCAATATAACAACAGACTTATCACCACAACTACAAACTATTATGAAATTGATGACATTTTGAAATCATTTCGCCAGCTGTGTCGCCAATAAAACGGTAATTACATTTTTTTCATTCAGTTTACAATCACTAAAATTGTACGTTTTATTTATAATAATTATATTCAATGTTAGATAAATTCTATTTATAGTGGAGTGCAGTCCAAAAACCACAGACAATTCTAATTGTATGGTCAAATTTTACACCTATATGCTACACTGTCAATAATGGACACACCACCATAACAAGAGCCACCAGCACCAATCATTATCACAACATCAACCAATTGAATTTTGATATTCTAATTAATCAGTATTTATCATGTGCAATATAACAACAGACTTATCACCACAATTACAAACTATTATGAAATTGATGACATTTTGAAATCATTTCGCCAGCTGTGTCGCCAATAAAACGGTAATTACATTTTTTTCATTCAGTTTACAATCACTAAAATTGTACGTTTTATTTATAATAATTATATTCAATGTAAGATAAATTCTATTTATAGTGGAGTGCAGTCCAAAAACCACAGACAATTCTAATGGTTTGGTCACATTTTACACCTATATGCTACACTGTCAATAATGGACACACCACCATAACAAGAGCCACCAGCACCAATCATTATCACAACATCAACGAATTGAATTATGATATCGTAATTAATCTACGATGTCACCATTACACAATGACAACAATTAAATCAATTGGAAAAACCACATAATCAGTATTTATCATGTGCAATATAACAACAGACTTATCACCACAAGTACAAACTATTATGAAATTGGTGACATTTTGATATCATTTCGCCAGCTGTGTCGCCAATAAAACGGTAATTACATTTTTTTCATTCAGTTTACAATCACTAAAATTGTACTTTTTATTTATAATAATTATATTCAATGTTAGATAAATTCTATTTATAGTGGAGTGCAGTCCAAAAACCACAGACAATTCTAATTGTATGGTCAAATTTTACACCTATATGCTACACTGTCAATAATGGACACACCACCATAACAAGAGCCACCAGCACCAATCATTATCACATCAACCAATTGAATTTTGATATCCTAATTAATCTACGAGGTCACCATTACATAATGACAACAATTATATCAATTGGAAAAACAACATAATCAGTATTTATCATGTGCAATATAACAACAGACTTATCACCACAAGTACAAACTATTATGAAATTGATGACATTTTGATATCATTTCGCCGGCTGTGTCGCCAATAAAACGGTAATTACACTTTTTTCATTCTGTTTACAATCACTAAAATTGTACGTTTTATTTATAATAATTGTATTTAATGTAAAATAAATTCTATTTATAGTGGAGTGCAGTCCAAAAACCAAAGACAATTCAAATTGTATGGTCAATTTTTACGCCTATATGCTACACTGTCAATAATGGACACACCACCATAACAAGAGCCACCAGCACCAATCATTATCACAACATCAACCAATTGAATTTTGATATCCTAATTAATCTACGAGGTCACCATTACATATTGACAACAATTATATCAATTGGAAAAACAACATAATCAGTATTTATCATGTGCAATATAACAACAGACTTATCACCACAAGTACAAACTATTATGAAATTGATGACATTTTGATATCATTTCGCCAGCTGTGTCTCCAATAAAACGGTAATTACATTTTTTTCATTCAGTTTACAATCACTAAAATTGTACGTTTTATTTATAATAATTATATTCAATGTTAGATTAATTCTATTTATAGTGGAGTGCAGTCCAAAAACCACTGACAATTCTAATTGTATGGTCAAATTTTACACCTATATGCTACACTGTCAATAATGGACACACCACCATAACAAGAGCCACCAGCACCAATCATTATCACAACATCAACCAATTGAATTTTGATATCCTAATTAATCTACGAGGTCACCATTACATAATGACAACAATTATATCAATTGGAAAAACAACATAATCAGTATTTATCATGTGCAATATAACAACAGACTTATCACCACAAGTACAAACTATTATGAAATTGATGACATTTTGATATCATTTCGCCGGCTGTGTCGCCAATAAAACGGTAATTACACTTTTTTCATTCTGTTTACAATCACTAAAATTGTACGTTTTATTTATAATAATTGTATTTAATGTAAAATAAATTCTATTTATAGTGGAGTGCAGTCCAAAAACCAAAGACAATTCAAATTGTATGGTCAATTTTTACACCTATATGCTACACTGTCAATAATGGACACACCACCATAACAAGAGCCACCAGCACCAATCATTATCACAACATCAACCAATTGAATTTTGATATCGTAATTAATCTACGAGGTCACCATTACATAATGACAACAATTATATCAATTGGAAAAACAACATAATCAGTATTTATCATGTGCAATATAACAACAGACTTATCACCACAAGTACAAACTATTATGAAATTGATGACATTTTGATATCATTTCGCCAGCTGTGTCGCCAATAAAACGGTAATTACACTTTTTTCATTCAGTTTACAATCACTAAAATTGTACGTTTTATTTATAATAATTATATTCAATGTAAGATAAATTCTATTTATAGTGGAGTGCAGTCCAAAAACCACAGACAATTCTAATGGTTTGGTCACATTTTACACCTATATGCTACACTGTCAATAATGGACACACCACCATAACAAGAGCCACCAGCACCAATCATTATCACAACATCAACGAATTGAATTATGATATCGTAATTAATCTACGATGTCACCATTACATAATGACAACAATTAAATCAAATGGAAAAACCACATAATCAGTATTTATCATGTGCAATATAACAACAGACTATTATCATCACAACTACAAATTATTATGAAATTGGTGACATTTTGATATCATTTCGCCAGCTGTGTCGCCAATAAAACGGTAATTACATTTTTTTCATTCAGTTTACAATCACTAAAATTGTACTTTTTATTTATAATAATTATATTCAATGTTAGATAAATTCTATTTATAGTGGAGTGCAGTCCAAAAACCACAGACAATTCTAATTGTATGGTCAAATTTTACACCTATATGCTACACTGTCAATAATGGACACACCACCATAACAAGAGCCACCAGCACCAATCATTATCACATCAACCAATTGAATTTTGATATCCTAATTAATCTACGAGGTCACCATTACATAATGACAACAATTATATCAATTGGAAAAACCACATAATCAGTATTTATCATGTGCAATATAACAACAGACTATTATCATCACAACTACAAATTGTTATGAAATTGGTGACATTTTGATATCATTTCGCCAGCTGTGTCGCCAATAAAACGGTAATTACATTTTTTTCATTCAGTTTACAATCACTAAAATTGTACTTTTTATTTATAATAATTATATTTAATGTAAGATAAATTCTATTTATAGTGGAGTGCAGTCCAAAACCGACAGACAATTCTAATTGTATGGTCACATTTTACACCTATATGCTACACTGCCAATAATGGGCACACCACCATAACAAAACCCACCAGCACCAATCATTATCACATCATCAACCAATTGTATTATGATATCGTAATTAATCTACGATGTCACCATTACACAATGACAACAATTAAATCAATTGGAAAAACCACATAATCAGTATTTATCATGTGCAATATAACAACAGACTTATCACCACAAGTACAAACTATTATGAAATTGATGACATTTTGATATCATTTCGCCAGCTGTGTCGCCAATAAAACGGTAATTACACTTTTTTCATTCAGTTTACAATCACTAAAATTGTACGTTTTATTTATAATAATTATATTCAATGTAAGATAAATTCTATTTATAGTGGAGTGCAGTCCAAAAACCACAGACAATTCTAATGGTTTGGTCACATTTTACACCTATATGCTACACTGTCAATAATGGACACACCACCATAACAAGAGCCACCAGCACCAATCATTATCACAACATCAACGAATTGAATTATGATATCGTAATTAATCTACGATGTCACCATTACATTTCGGATTAGTATGTTGGGTATAGCATACTTGCAATGCCAGTTGCGACCGAACGCGTCCACGGGTTGCGGATAGTGGAACGGCCTATGATACTTATGGGTTAGCTACGAATAAAGAATAAGTAGTCGCGGACAATCTGGCTGCTGTGTATGAGAATTACTTTGGGGTGTTGTGTGAAAGCAGCACTCGATTAAAACTGAGTTAATGATTCAGTGATTACACAGTAAAGGCGAATCAGCGGCGCCAATGTAACCGCTTTCGGCAGAGGTGATATACCCCTGTAAATGATCCTACGAATTTGCAGAATGATTAGTAGGTTGAACGTATGGTTAACTACCAACTTCGGAAAAACAAATAGTTATGAATTCGACAACACGGCCTCGGATCGGACAGAATAAACGGCAACGACCCCAGCAAAGAAAATTTAAGGACAATGATTTAAAACTTGCGTCTTGGAACGTTAGAACTCTGTTGCGACAAGGTGCGTTAAGAGCACTTACGGATACGCTACGAACAGCCAAATTGGATATAACAGCTATCCAAGAAACTAGGTGGCCCGGAAAAAATTTATTGAAAGGTAGAGGATACACATTTTATTACAGCGGCAATGATTGCAGTAAAAGAAGAGAGTTCGGAACCGGTTTCGTAGTTTTTGGAAAAGCAAGGAATTCAGTAATTGCTTTTAATCCGATTGATGAACGCATTTGTACACTACGTGTAAGAACAAAATTTTTCAATCTGACCCTCATCAATGTACATGCGCCCACTGAAGAGAAAACTGATGAGGTTAAGGATGAGTTTTATGAAAAGCTGATGACAACATATAGAGCTGCACCCGGCCACGACATTAAGATTGTCCTAGGCGATTTTAATGCCAAGGTGGGACAGGAAACAATATATCACCCAACTATAGGTAAGCACAGTCTTCATAAAACAACGAATGAAAACGGGCTAAGATTGATTGATTTTGCCATGTCAAAAAACATGGTCATTAGTGGTACATATTTTCCACATAAAGATATTCATAAGATGACGTGGAGGTCTCCAGATGGTAGAACAAGTAATCAAATTGATCATGTACTAATTGATGGACGTCACTGTTCAAATATAATGGATGTACGAACTTGTCGTGGTCTAAATATTGACTCAGATCATTATCTAGTTCGGATAGTGCTACGAGCCAGAATTTCGGCCAGTAATAACACACAACCCGTAGGGTTGAAATGGGCAGTCGAGAAACTTGAACAGGCGGCGGTAAAACAATTGTACATGGATGCAATGGAACAACGAATTATTACAGATTTGGAGGCTTTCCAGCAGGAAACTAATATAAATAGTATGTGGATAAAAATAAAGTCATGCGTTGAAGGGGTCGCAACAGAGGTGATTGGAAGACCTAAGGCGAGATGGCTAGATCCAGTAAACTGTGATATAAAGATCCTAAAAATTCGGGATTGAAAGGCGTTAACTGCGGATAGGTCAGGTTGGAGAAGCGTGTTGGAGAAGGCTAAAACCGCACCCGGGTTGTAACGCCATGGAGTAAGTAAGTAAGTAAGTCACCATTACATAATGACAACAATTAAATCAATTGGAAAAACCACATAATCAGTATTTATCATGTGCAATATAACAACAGACTATTATCATCACAACTACAAATTATTATGAAATTGGTGACATTTTGATATCATTTCGCCAGCTGTGTCGCCAATAAAACGGTAATTACATTTTTTTCATTCAGTTTACAATCACTAAAATTGTACTTTTTATTTATAATAATTATATTTAATGTAAGATAAATTCTATTTATAGTGGAGTGCAGTCCAAAAACGACAGACAATTCTAATTGTATGGTCACATTTTACACCTATATGCTACACTGTCAATAATGGACACACCACCATAACAAGAGCCACCAGCACCAATCATTATCACATCATCAACCAATTGTATTATGATATCGTAATTAATCTACGATGTCACCATTACACAATGACAACAATTAAATCAATTGGAAAAACCACATAATCAGTATTTATCATGTGCAATATAACAACAGACTTATCACCACAACTACAAACTATTATGAAATTGATGACATTTTGAAATCATTTCGACAGCTGTGTCGCCAATAAAACGGTAATTACATTTTTTTCATTCAGTTTACAATCACTAAAATTGTACGTTTTATTTATAATAATTATATTCAATGTTAGATAAATTCTATTTATAGTGGAGTGCAGTCCAAAAACCACAGACAATTCTAATGGTTTGGTCACATTTTACACCTATATGCTACACTGTCAATAATGGACACACCACCATAACAAGAGCCACCAGCACCAATCATTATCACATCATCAACCAATTGTATTATGATATCGTAATTAATCTACGATGTCACCATTACATAATGACAACAATTATATCAATTGGAAAAACAACATAATCAGTATTTATCATGTGCAATATAACAACAGACTTATCACCACAAGTACAAACTATTATGAAATTGATGACATTTTGATATCATTTCGCCAGCTGTGTCGCCATTAAAACGGTAATTACATTTTTTTCATTCAGTTTACAATCACTAAAATTGTACGTTTTATTTATAATAATTATATTCAATGTTAGATAAATTTTTTTATAGTGGAGTGCAGTCCAAAAACCACAGACAATTCTAATTGTATGGTCAAATTTTACACCTATATGCTACACTGTCAATAATGGACACACCACCATAACAAGAGCCACCAGCACCAATCATTATCACATCATCAACCAATTGTATTATGATATCGTAATTAATCTACGATGTCACCATTACATAATGACAACAATTATATCAATTGGAAAAACAACATAATCAGTATTTATCATGTGCAATATAACAACAGACTTATCACCACAAGTACAAACTATTATGAAATTGATGACATTTTGATATCATTTCGCCAGCTGTGTCGCCATTAAAACGGTAATTACATTTTTTTCATTCAGTTTACAATCACTAAAATTGTACGTTTTATTTATAATAATTATATTCAATGTTAGATAAATTCTATTTATAGTGGAGTGCAGTCCAAAAACCACAGACAATTCTAATTGTATGGTCAAATTTTACACCTATATGCTACACTGTCAATAATGGACACACCACCATAACAAGAGCCACCAGCACCAATCATTATCACAACATCAACCAATTGAATTTTGATATCCTAATTAATCTACGAGGTCACCATTACATAATGACAACAATTATATCAATTGGAAAAACAACATAATCAGTATTTATCATGTGCAATATAACAACAGACTTATCACCACAAGTACAAACTATTATGAAATTGATGACATTTTGATATCATTTCGCCGGCTGTGTCGCCAATAAAACGGTAATTACACTTTTTTCATTCTGTTTACAATCACTAAAATTGTACGTTTTATTTATAATAATTGTATTTAATGTAAAATAAATTCTATTTATAGTGGAGTGTAGTCCAAAAACCACAGGCAATTCAAATTGTATGGTCAATTTTTACACCTATATGCTACACTGTCAATAATGGACACACCACCATAACAAGAGCCACCAGCACCAATCATTATCACAACATCAACCAATTGAATTTTGATATCGTAATTAATCTACGATGTCACCATTACACAATGACAACAATTAAATCAATTGGAAAAACAACATAATCAGTATTTATCATGTGCAATATAACAACAGACTTATCACCACAACTACAAACTATTATGAAATTGATGACATTTTGAAATCATTTCGCCAGCTGTGTCGCCAATAAAACGGTAATTACATTTTTTTCATTCAGTTTACAATCACTAAAATTGTACGTTTTATTTATAATAATTATATTCAATGTTAGATAAATTCTATTTATAGTGGAGTGCAGTCCAAAAACCACAGACAATTCTAATTGTATGGTCAAATTTTACACCTATATGCTACACTGTCAATAATGGACACACCACCATAACAAGAGCCACCAGCACCAATCATTATCACAACATCAACCAATTGAATTTTGATATTCTAATTAATCAGTATTTATCATGTGCAATATAACAACAGACTTATCACCACAACTACAAACTATTATGAAATTGATGACATTTTGAAATCATTTCGCCAGCTGTGTCGCCAATAAAACGGTAATTACATTTTTTTCATTCAGTTTACAATCACTAAAATTGTACGTTTTATTTATAATAATTATATTCAATGTAAGATAAATTCTATTTATAGTGGAGTGCAGTCCAAAAACCACAGACAATTCTAATGGTTTGGTCACATTTTACACCTATATGCTACACTGTCAATAATGGACACACCACCATAACAAGAGCCACCAGCACCAATCATTATCACAACATCAACGAATTGAATTATGATATCGTAATTAATCTACGATGTCACCATTACACAATGACAACAATTAAATCAATTGGAAAAACCACATAATCAGTATTTATCATGTGCAATATAACAACAGACTTATCACCACAAGTACAAACTATTATGAAATTGGTGACATTTTGATATCATTTCGCCAGCTGTGTCGCCAATAAAACGGTAATTACAT
Organism: Bibio marci; assembly: GCA_910594885.2. Taxonomy (NCBI): domain Eukaryota; kingdom Metazoa; phylum Arthropoda; class Insecta; order Diptera; family Bibionidae; genus Bibio; species Bibio marci. Next base: position 19,610,151 of record OU343117.1, on the reverse strand, counting down.
TTTTTTCATTCAGTTTACAATCACTAAAATTGTACTTTTTATTTATAATAATTATATTCAATGTTAGATAAATTCTATTTATAGTGGAGTGCAGTCCAAAAACCACAGACAATTCTAATTGTATGGTCAAATTTTACACCTATATGCTACACTGTCAATAATGGACACACCACCATAACAAGAGCCACCAGCACCAATCATTATCACATCAACCAATTGAATTTTGATATCCTAATTAATCTACGAGGTCACCATTACATAATGACAACAATTATATCAATTGGAAAAACAACATAATCAGTATTTATCATGTGCAATATAACAACAGACTTATCACCACAAGTACAAACTATTATGAAATTGATGACATTTTGATATCATTTCGCCGGCTGTGTCGCCAATAAAACGGTAATTACACTTTTTTCATTCTGTTTACAATCACTAAAATTGTACGTTTTATTTATAATAATTGTATTTAATGTAAAATAAATTCTATTTATAGTGGAGTGCAGTCCAAAAACCAAAGACAATTCAAATTGTATGGTCAATTTTTACGCCTATATGCTACACTGTCAATAATGGACACACCACCATAACAAGAGCCACCAGCACCAATCATTATCACAACATCAACCAATTGAATTTTGATATCCTAATTAATCTACGAGGTCACCATTACATATTGACAACAATTATATCAATTGGAAAAACAACATAATCAGTATTTATCATGTGCAATATAACAACAGACTTATCACCACAAGTACAAACTATTATGAAATTGATGACATTTTGATATCATTTCGCCAGCTGTGTCTCCAATAAAACGGTAATTACATTTTTTTCATTCAGTTTACAATCACTAAAATTGTACGTTTTATTTATAATAATTATATTCAATGTTAGATTAATTCTATTTATAGTGGAGTGCAGTCCAAAAACCACTGACAATTCTAATTGTATGGTCAAATTTTACACCTATATGCTACACTGTCAATAATGGACACACCACCATAACAAGAGCCACCAGCACCAATCATTATCACAACATCAACCAATTGAATTTTGATATCCTAATTAATCTACGAGGTCACCATTACATAATGACAACAATTATATCAATTGGAAAAACAACATAATCAGTATTTATCATGTGCAATATAACAACAGACTTATCACCACAAGTACAAACTATTATGAAATTGATGACATTTTGATATCATTTCGCCGGCTGTGTCGCCAATAAAACGGTAATTACACTTTTTTCATTCTGTTTACAATCACTAAAATTGTACGTTTTATTTATAATAATTGTATTTAATGTAAAATAAATTCTATTTATAGTGGAGTGCAGTCCAAAAACCAAAGACAATTCAAATTGTATGGTCAATTTTTACACCTATATGCTACACTGTCAATAATGGACACACCACCATAACAAGAGCCACCAGCACCAATCATTATCACAACATCAACCAATTGAATTTTGATATCGTAATTAATCTACGAGGTCACCATTACATAATGACAACAATTATATCAATTGGAAAAACAACATAATCAGTATTTATCATGTGCAATATAACAACAGACTTATCACCACAAGTACAAACTATTATGAAATTGATGACATTTTGATATCATTTCGCCAGCTGTGTCGCCAATAAAACGGTAATTACACTTTTTTCATTCAGTTTACAATCACTAAAATTGTACGTTTTATTTATAATAATTATATTCAATGTAAGATAAATTCTATTTATAGTGGAGTGCAGTCCAAAAACCACAGACAATTCTAATGGTTTGGTCACATTTTACACCTATATGCTACACTGTCAATAATGGACACACCACCATAACAAGAGCCACCAGCACCAATCATTATCACAACATCAACGAATTGAATTATGATATCGTAATTAATCTACGATGTCACCATTACATAATGACAACAATTAAATCAAATGGAAAAACCACATAATCAGTATTTATCATGTGCAATATAACAACAGACTATTATCATCACAACTACAAATTATTATGAAATTGGTGACATTTTGATATCATTTCGCCAGCTGTGTCGCCAATAAAACGGTAATTACATTTTTTTCATTCAGTTTACAATCACTAAAATTGTACTTTTTATTTATAATAATTATATTCAATGTTAGATAAATTCTATTTATAGTGGAGTGCAGTCCAAAAACCACAGACAATTCTAATTGTATGGTCAAATTTTACACCTATATGCTACACTGTCAATAATGGACACACCACCATAACAAGAGCCACCAGCACCAATCATTATCACATCAACCAATTGAATTTTGATATCCTAATTAATCTACGAGGTCACCATTACATAATGACAACAATTATATCAATTGGAAAAACCACATAATCAGTATTTATCATGTGCAATATAACAACAGACTATTATCATCACAACTACAAATTGTTATGAAATTGGTGACATTTTGATATCATTTCGCCAGCTGTGTCGCCAATAAAACGGTAATTACATTTTTTTCATTCAGTTTACAATCACTAAAATTGTACTTTTTATTTATAATAATTATATTTAATGTAAGATAAATTCTATTTATAGTGGAGTGCAGTCCAAAACCGACAGACAATTCTAATTGTATGGTCACATTTTACACCTATATGCTACACTGCCAATAATGGGCACACCACCATAACAAAACCCACCAGCACCAATCATTATCACATCATCAACCAATTGTATTATGATATCGTAATTAATCTACGATGTCACCATTACACAATGACAACAATTAAATCAATTGGAAAAACCACATAATCAGTATTTATCATGTGCAATATAACAACAGACTTATCACCACAAGTACAAACTATTATGAAATTGATGACATTTTGATATCATTTCGCCAGCTGTGTCGCCAATAAAACGGTAATTACACTTTTTTCATTCAGTTTACAATCACTAAAATTGTACGTTTTATTTATAATAATTATATTCAATGTAAGATAAATTCTATTTATAGTGGAGTGCAGTCCAAAAACCACAGACAATTCTAATGGTTTGGTCACATTTTACACCTATATGCTACACTGTCAATAATGGACACACCACCATAACAAGAGCCACCAGCACCAATCATTATCACAACATCAACGAATTGAATTATGATATCGTAATTAATCTACGATGTCACCATTACATAATGACAACAATTAAATCAAATGGAAAAACCACATAATCAGTATTTATCATGTGCAATATAACAACAGACTATTATCATCACAACTACAAATTATTATGAAATTGGTGACATTTTGATATCATTTCGCCAGCTGTGTCGCCAATAAAACGGTAATTACATTTTTTTCATTCAGTTTACAATCACTAAAATTGTACTTTTTATTTATAATAATTATATTCAATGTTAGATAAATTCTATTTATAGTGGAGTGCAGTCCAAAAACCACAGACAATTCTAATTGTATGGTCAAATTTTACACCTATATGCTACACTGTCAATAATGGACACACCACCATAACAAGAGCCACCAGCACCAATCATTATCACATCAACCAATTGAATTTTGATATCCTAATTAATCTACGAGGTCACCATTACATAATGACAACAATTATATCAATTGGAAAAACCACATAATCAGTATTTATCATGTGCAATATAACAACAGACTATTATCATCACAACTACAAATTGTTATGAAATTGGTGACATTTTGATATCATTTCGCCAGCTGTGTCGCCAATAAAACGGTAATTACATTTTTTTCATTCAGTTTACAATCACTAAAATTGTACTTTTTATTTATAATAATTATATTTAATGTAAGATAAATTCTATTTATAGTGGAGTGCAGTCCAAAACCGACAGACAATTCTAATTGTATGGTCACATTTTACACCTATATGCTACACTGCCAATAATGGGCACACCACCATAACAAGACCCACCAGCACCAATCATTATCACATCATCAACCAATTGTATTATGATATCGTAATTAATCTACGATGTCACCATTACACAATGACAACAATTAAATCAATTGGAAAAACCACATAATCAGTATTTATCATGTGCAATATAACAACAGACTTATCACCACAACTACAAACTATTATGAAATTGATGACATTTTGAAATCATTTCGCCAGCTGTGTCGCCAATAAAACGGTAATTACATTTTTTTCATTCAGTTTACAATCACTAAAATTGTACGTTTTATTTATAATAATTATATTCAATGTTAGATAAATTCTATTTATAGTGGAGTGCAGTCCAAAAACCACAGACAATTCTAATTGTATGGTCAAATTTTACACCTATATGCTACACTGTCAATAATGGACACACCACCATAACAAGAGCCACCAGCACCAATCATTATCACATCAACCAATTGAATTTTGATATCCTAATTAATCTACGAGGTCACCATTACATAATGACAACAATTATATCAATTGGAAAAACAACATAATCAGTATTTATCATGTGCAATATAACAACAGACTTATCACCACAAGTACAAACTATTATGAAATTGATGACATTTTGATATCATTTCGCCGGCTGTGTCGCCAATAAAACGGTAATTACACTTTTTTCATTCTGTTTACAATCACTAAAATTGTACGTTTTATTTATAATAATTGTATTTAATGTAAAATAAATTCTATTTATAGTGGAGTGCAGTCCAAAAACCAAAGACAATTCAAATTGTATGGTCAATTTTTACGCCTATATGCTACACTGTCAATAATGGACACACCACCATAACAAGAGCCACCAGCACCAATCATTATCACAACATCAACCAATTGAATTTTGATATCCTAATTAATCTACGAGGTCACCATTACATATTGACAACAATTATATCAATTGGAAAAACAACATAATCAGTATTTATCATGTGCAATATAACAACAGACTTATCACCACAAGTACAAACTATTATGAAATTGATGACATTTTGATATCATTTCGCCAGCTGTGTCGCCAATAAAACGGTAATTACATTTTTTTCATTCAGTTTACAATCACTAAAATTGTACGTTTTATTTATAATAATTATATTCAATGTTAGATTAATTCTATTTATAGTGGAGTGCAGTCCAAAAACCACAGACAATTCTAATTGTATGGTCAAATTTTACACCTATATGCTACACTGTCAATAATGGACACACCACCATAACAAGAGCCACCAGCACCAATCATTATCACAACATCAACCAATTGAATTTTGATATCCTAATTAATCTACGAGGTCACCATTACATAATGACAACAATTATATCAATTGGAAAAACAACATAATCAGTATTTATCATGTGCAATATAACAACAGACTTATCACCACAAGTACAAACTATTATGAAATTGATGACATTTTGATATCATTTCGCCGGCTGTGTCGCCAATAAAACGGTAATTACACTTTTTTCATTCTGTTTACAATCACTAAAATTGTACGTTTTATTTATAATAATTGTATTTAATGTAAAATAAATTCTATTTATAGTGGAGTGCAGTCCAAAAACCAAAGACAATTCAAATTGTATGGTCAATTTTTACACCTATATGCTACACTGTCAATAATGGACACACCACCATAACAAGAGCCACCAGCACCAATCATTATCACAACATCAACCAATTGAATTTTGATATCGTAATTAATCTACGAGGTCACCATTACATAATGACAACAATTATATCAATTGGAAAAACAACATAATCAGTATTTATCATGTGCAATATAACAACAGACTTATCACCACAAGTACAAACTATTATGAAATTGATGACATTTTGATATCATTTCGCCAGCTGTGTCGCCAATAAAACGGTAATTACACTTTTTTCATTCAGTTTACAATCACTAAAATTGTACGTTTTATTTATAATAATTATATTCAATGTAAGATAAATTCTATTTATAGTGGAGTGCAGTCCAAAAACCACAGACAATTCTAATGGTTTGGTCACATTTTACACCTATATGCTACACTGTCAATAATGGACACACCACCATAACAAGAGCCACCAGCACCAATCATTATCACAACATCAACGAATTGAATTATGATATCGTAATTAATCTACGATGTCACCATTACATAATGACAACAATTAAATCAAATGGAAAAACCACATAATCAGTATTTATCATGTGCAATATAACAACAGACTATTATCATCACAACTACAAATTATTATGAAATTGGTGACATTTTGATATCATTTCGCCAGCTGTGTCGCCAATAAAACGGTAATTACATTTTTTTCATTCAGTTTACAATCACTAAAATTGTACTTTTTATTTATAATAATTATATTTAATGTAAGATAAATTCTATTTATAGTGGAGTGCAGTCCAAAACCGACAGACAATTCTAATTGTATGGTCACATTTTACACCTATATGCTACACTGCCAATAATGGGCACACCACCATAACAAGACCCACCAGCACCAATCATTATCACATCATCAACCAATTGTATTATGATATCGTAATTAATCTACGATGTCACCATTACACAATGACAACAATTAAATCAATTGGAAAAACCACATAATCAGTATTTATCATGTGCAATATAACAACAGACTTATCACCACAACTACAAACTATTATGAAATTGATGACATTTTGAAATCATTTCGCCAGCTGTGTCGCCAATAAAACGGTAATTACATTTTTTTCATTCAGTTTACAATCACTAAAATTGTACGTTTTATTTATAATAATTATATTCAATGTTAGATAAATTCTATTTATAGTGGAGTGCAGTCCAAAAACCACAGACAATTCTAATTGTATGGTCAAATTTTACACCTATATGCTACACTGTCAATAATGGACACACCACCATAACAAGAGCCACCAGCACCAATCATTATCACAACATCAACCAATTGAATTTTGATATCCTAATTAATCTACGAGGTCACCATTACATAATGACAACAATTATATCAATTGGAAAAACAACATAATCAGTATTTATCATGTGCAATATAACAACAGACTTATCACCACAAGTACAAACTATTATGAAATTGATGACATTTTGATATCATTTCGCCGGCTGTGTCGCCAATAAAACGGTAATTACACTTTTTTCATTCTGTTTACAATCACTAAAATTGTACGTTTTATTTATAATAATTGTATTTAATGTAAAATAAATTCTATTTATAGTGGAGTGCAGTCCAAAAACCAAAGACAATTCAAATTGTATGGTCAATTTTTACACCTATATGCTACACTGTCAATAATGGACACACCACCATAACAAGAGCCACCAGCACCAATCATTATCACAACATCAACCAATTGAATTTTGATATCCTAATTAATCTACGAGGTCACCATTACATAATGACAACAATTATATCAATTGGAAAAACAACATAATCAGTATTTATCATGTGCAATATAACAACAGACTTATCACCACAAATACAAACTATTATGAAATTGATGACATTTTGATATCATTTCGCCGGCTGTGTCGCCAATAAAACGGTAATTACACTTTTTTCATTCTGTTTACAATCACTAAAATTGTACGTTTTATTTATAATAATTGTATTTAATGTAAAATAAATTCTATTTATAGTGGAGTGCAGTCCAAAAACCAAAGACAATTCAAATTGTATGGTCAATTTTTACACCTATATGCTACACTGTCAATAATGGACACACCACCATAACAAGAGCCACCAGCACCAATCATTATCACAACATCAACCAATTGAATTTTGATATCGTAATTAATGTACGAGGTCACCATTACATAATGACAACAATTATATCAATTGGAAAAACAACATAATCAGTATTTATCATGTGCAATATAACAACAGACTTATCACCACAAGTACAAACTATTATGAAATTGATGACATTTTGATATCATTTCGCCGGCTGTGTCGCCAATAAAACGGTAATTACACTTGTTTCATTCAGTTTACAATCACTAAAATTGTACGTTTTATTTATAATAATTATATTCAATGTAAGATAAATTCTATTTATAGTGGAGTGCAGTCCAAAAACCACAGACAATTCTAATGGTTTGGTCACATTTTACACCTATATGCTACACTGTCAATAATGGACACACCACCATAACAAGAGCCACCAGCACCAATCATTATCACAACATCAACGAATTGAATTATGATATCGTAATTAATCTACGATGTCACCATTACATAATGACAACAATTAAATCAATTGGAAAAACCACATAATCAGTATTTATCATGTGCAATATAACAACAGACTATTATCATCACAACTACAAATTATTATGAAATTGGTGACATTTTGATATCATTTCGCCAGCTGTGTCGCCAATAAAACGGTAATTACATTTTTTTCATTCAGTTTACAATCACTAAAATTGTACTTTTTATTTATAATAATTATATTTAATGTAAGATAAATTCTATTTATAGTGGAGTGCAGTCCAAAAACGACAGACAATTCTAATTGTATGGTCACATTTTACACCTATATGCTACACTGCCAATAATGGGCACACCACCATAACAAGACCCACCAGCACCAATCATTATCACATCATCAACCAATTGTATTATGATATCGTAATTAATCTACGATGTCACCATTACACAATGACAACAATTAAATCAATTGGAAAAACCACATAATCAGTATTTATCATGTGCAATATAACAACAGACTTATCACCACAACTACAAACTATTATGAAATTGATGACATTTTGTAATCATTTCGCCAGCTGTGTCGCCAATAAAACGGTAATTACATTTTTTTCATTCAGTTTACAATCACGAAAATTGTACGTTTTATTTATAATAATTATATTCAATGTTAGATAAATTCTATTTATAGTGGAGTGCAGTCCAAAAACCACAGACAATTCTAATGGTTTGGTCACATTTTACACCTATATGCTACACTGTCAATAATGGACACACCACCATAACAAGAGCCACCAGCACCAATCATTATCACATCATCAACCAATTGTATTATGATATCGTAATTAATCTACGATGTCACCATTACATAATGACAACAATTATATCAATTGGAAAAACAACATAATCAGTATTTATCATGTGCAATATAACAACAGACTTATCACCACAAGTACAAACTATAATGAAATTGATGACATTTTGATATCATTTCGCCAGCTGTGTCGCCATTAAAACGGTAATTACATTTTTTTCATTCAGTTTACAATCACTAAAATTGTACGTTTTATTTATAATAATTATATTCAATGTTAGATAAATTCTATTTATAGTGGAGTGCAGTCCAAAAACCACAGACAATTCTAATTGTATGGTCAAATTTTACACCTATATGCTACACTGTCAATAATGGACACACCACCATAACAAGAGCCACCAGCACCAATCATTATCACAACATCAACCAATTGAATTATGATATCGTAATTAATCTACGATGTCACCATTACATAATGAGAACAATTATATCAATTGGAAAAACAACATAATCAGTATTTATCATGTGCAATATAACAACAGACTTATCACCACAAGTACAAACTATTATGAAATTGATGACATTTTGATATCATTTCGCCGGCTGTGTCGCCAATAAAACAGTAATTACACTTTTTTCATTCTGTTTACAATCACTAAAATTGTACGTTTTATTTATAATAATTATATTCAATGTAAGATAAATTCTATTTATAGTGGAGTGCAGTCCAAAAACCAAAGACAATTCAAATTGTATGGTCAATTTTTACACCTATATGCTACACTGTCAATAATGGACACACCACCATAACAAGAGCCACCAGCACCAATCATTATCACAACATCAACCAATTGAATTTTGATATCGTAATAATGACAACAATTATATCAATTGGAAAAACAACATAATCAGTATTTATCATGTGCAATATAACAACAGACTTATCACCACAAGTACAAACTATTATGAAATTGATGACATTTTGATATCATTTCGCCAGCTGTGTCGCCATTAAAACGGTAATTACATTTTTTTCATTCAGTTTACAATCACTAAAATTGTACGTTTTATTTATAATAATTATATTCAATGTTAGATAAATTCTATTTATAGTGGAGTGCAGTCCAAAAACCACAGACAATTCTAATTGTATGGTCAAATTTTACACCTATATGCTACACTGTCAATAATGGACACACCACCATAACAAGAGCCACCAGCACCAATCATTATCACAACATCAACCAATTGAATTTTGATATCCTAATTAATCTACGAGGTCACCATTACATAATGACAACAATTATATCAATTGGAAAAACAACATAATCAGTATTTATCATGTGCAATATAACAACAGACTTATCACCACAAGTACAAACTATTATGAAATTGATGACATTTTGATATCATTTCGCCGGCTGTGTCGCCAATAAAACGGTAATTACACTTTTTTCATTCTGTTTACAATCACTAAAATTGTACGTTTTATTTATAATAATTGTATTTAATGTAAAATAAATTCTATTTATGGTGGAGTGCAGTCCAAAAACCACAGGCAATTCAAATTGTATGGTCAATTTTTACACCTATATGCTACACTGTCAATAATGGACACACCACCATAACAAGAGCCACCAGCACCAATCATTATCACAACATCAACCAATTGAATTTTGATATCGTAATTAATCTACGATGTCACCATTACACAATGACAACAATTAAATCAATTGGAAAAACAACATAATCAGTATTTATCATGTGCAATATAACAACAGACTTATCACCACAACTACAAACTATTATGAAATTGATGACATTTTGAAATCATTTCGCCAGCTGTGTCGCCAATAAAACGGTAATTACATTTTTTTCATTCAGTTTACAATCACTAAAATTGTACGTTTTATTTATAATAATTATATTCAATGTTAGATAAATTCTATTTATAGTGGAGTGCAGTCCAAAAACCACAGACAATTCTAATTGTATGGTCAAATTTTACACCTATATGCTACACTGTCAATAATGGACACACCACCATAACAAGAGCCACCAGCACCAATCATTATCACAACATCAACCAATTGAATTTTGATATCCTAATTAATCTACGAGGTCACCATTACATAATGACAACAATTATATCAATTGGAAAAACAACATAATCAGTATTTATCATGTGCAATATAACAACAGACTTATCACCACAAGTACAAACTATTATGAAATTGATGACATTTTGATATCATTTCGCCAGCTGTGTCGCCATTAAAACGGTAATTACATTTTTTTCATTCAGTTTACAATCACTAAAATTGTACGTTTTATTTATAATAATTATATTCAATGTAAGATAAATTCTATTTATAGTGGAGTGCAGTCCAAAAACCACAGACAATTCTAATGGTTTGGTCACATTTTACACCTATATGCTACACTGTCAATAATGGACACACCACCATAACAAGAGCCACCAGCACCAATCATTATCTCAACATCAACGAATTGAATTATGATATCGTAATTAATCTACGATGTCACCATTACACAATGACAACAATTAAATCAATTGGAAAAACCACATAATCAGTATTTATCATGTGCAATATAACAACAGACTATTATCATCACAACTACAAATTATTATGAAATTGGTGACATTTTGATATCATTTCGCCAGCTGTGTCGCCAATAAAACGGTAATTACATTTTTTTCATTCAGTTTACAATCACTAAAATTGTACTTTTTATTTATAATAATTATATTTAATGTAAGATAAATTCTATTTATAGTGGAGTGCAGTCCAAAAACGACAGACAATTCTAATTGTATGGTCACATTTTACACCTATATGCTACACTGCCAATAATGGGCACACCACCATAACAAGACCCACCAGCACCAATCATTATCACATCATCAACCAATTGTATTATGATATCGTAATTAATCTACGATGTCACCATTACACAATGACAACAATTAAATCAATTGGAAAAACCACATAATCAGTATTTATCATGTGCAATATAACAACAGACTTATCACCACAACTACAAACTATTATGAAATTGATGACATTTTGAAATCATTTCGCCAGCTGTGTCGCCAATAAAACGGTAATTACACTTTTTTCATTCAGTTTACAATCACTAAAATTGTACGTTTTATTTATAATAATTATATTTAATGTAAGATAAATTCTATTTATAGTGGAGTGCAGTTCAAAAACCACAGACAATTCTAATGGTTTGGTCACATTTTACACCTATATGCTACACTGTCAATAATGGACACACCACCATAACAAGAGCCACCAGCACCAATCATTATCACAACATCAACCAATTGAATTATGATATCGTAATTAATCTACGATGTCACCATTACATAATGAGAACAATTATATCAATTGGAAAAACAACATAATCAGTATTTATCATGTGCAATATAACAACAGACTTATCACCACAAGTACAAACTATTATGAAATTGATGACATTTTGATATCATTTCGCCGGCTGTGTCGCCAATAAAACGGTAATTACACTTTTTTCATTCTGTTTACAATCACTAAAATTGTACGTTTTATTTATAATAATTGTATTTAATGTAAAATAAATTCTATTTATAGTGGAGTGCAGTCCAAAAACCAAAGACAATTCAAATTGTATGGTCAATTTTTACACCTATATGCTACACTGTCAATAATGGACACACCACCATAACAAGAGCCACCAGCACCAATCATTATCACAACATCAACGAATTGAATTATGATATCGTAATTAATCTACGATGTCACCATTACACAATGACAACAATTATATCAATTGGAAAAACAACATAATCAGTATTTATCATGTGCAATATAACAACAGACTTATCACCACTAGTACAAACTATTATGAAATTGATGACATTTTGATATCATTTCGCCAGCTGTGTCGCCAATAAAACGGTAATTACACTTTTTTCATTCAGTTTACAATCACTAAAATTGTACGTTTTATTTATAATAATTGTATTTAATGTAAAATAAATTCTATTTATAGTGGAGTGCAGTCCAAAAAGCCAAAGACAATTCAAATTGTATGGTCAATTTTTACACCTATATGCTACACTGTCAATAATGGACACACCACCATAACAAGAGCCACCAGCACCAATCATTATCACAACATCAACCAATTGAATTTTGATATCGTAATAATGAGAACAATTATATCAATTGGAAAAACAACATAATCAGTATTTATCATGTGCAATATAACAACAGACTTATCACCACAAGTACAAACTATTATGAAATTGATGACATTTTGATATCATTTCGCCGGCTGTGTCGCCAATAAAACGGTAATTACACTTTTTTCATTCTGTTTACAATCACTAAAATTGTACGTTTTATTTATAATAATTGTATTTAATGTAAGATAAATTCTATTTATAGTGGAGTGCAGTCCAAAAACCAAAGACAATTCAAATTGTATGGTCAATTTTTACACCTATATGCTACACTGTCAATAATGGACACACCACCATAACAAGAGCCACCAGCACCAATCATTATCACAACATCAACCAATTGAATTTTGATATCGTAATAATGAGAACAATTATATCAATTGGAAAAACAACATAATCAGTATTTATCATGTGCAATATAACAACAGACTTATCACCACAAGTACAAACTATTATGAAATTGATGACATTTTGATATCATTTCGCCGGCTGTGTCGCCAATAAAACGGTAATTACACTTTTTTCATTCTGTTTACAATCACTAAAATTGTACGTTTTATTTATAATAATTGTATTTAATGTAAAATAAATTCTATTTATAGTGGAGTGCAGTCCAAAAACCAAAGACAATTCAAATTGTATGGTCAATTTTTACACCTATATGCTACACTGTCAATAATGGACACACCACCATAACAAGAGCCACCAGCACCAATCATTATCACAACATCAACCAATTGAATTTTGATATCGTAATAATGACAACAATTATATCAATTGGAAAAACAACATAATCAGTATTTATCATGTGCAATATAACAACAGACTTATCACCACAAGTACAAACTATTATGAAATTGATGACATTTTGATATCATTTCGCCAGCTGTGTCGCCAATAAAACGGTAATTACATTTTTTTCATTCAGTTTACAATCACTAAAATTGTACGTTTTATTTATAATAATTATATTCAATGTAAGATAAATTCTATTTATAGTGGAGTGCAGTCCAAAAACCACAGACAATTCTAATGGTTTGGTCACATTTTACACCTATATGCTACACTGTCAATAATGGACACACCACCATAACAAGAGCCACCAGCACCAATCATTATCACATCATCAACCAATTGTATTATGATATCGTAATTAATCTACGATGTCACCATTACATAATGACAACAATTATATCAATTGGAAAAACAACATAATCAGTATTTATCATGTGCAATATAACAACAGACTTATCACCACAAGTACAAACTATTATGAAATTGATGACATTTTGATATCATTTCGCCAGCTGTGTCGCCATTAAAACGGTAATTACATTTTTTTCATTCAGTTTACAATCACTAAAATTGTACGTTTTATTTATAATAATTATATTCAATGTAAGATAAATTCTATTTATAGTGGAGTGCAGTCCAAAAACCACAGACAATTCTAATGGTTTGGTCACATTTTACACCTATATGCTACACTGTCAATAATGGACACACCACCATAACAAGAGCCACCAGCACCAATCATTATCACAACATCAACGAATTGAATTATGATATCGTAATTAATCTACGATGTCACCATTACATAATGACAACAATTATATCAATTGGAAAAACAACATAATCAGTATTTATCATGTGCAATATAGCAACAGACTTATCACCACAAGTACAAACTATTATGAAATTGATGACATTTTGATATCATTTCGCCAGCTGTGTCGCCAATAAAACGGTAATTACACTTTTTTCATTCAGTTTACAATCGCTAAAATTGTACGTTTTATTTATAATAATTATATTCAATGTAAGATAAATTCTATTTATAGTGGAGTGCAGTCCAAAAACCACAGACAATTCTAATGGTTTGGTCACATTTTACACCTATATGCTACACTGTCAATAATGGACACACCACCATAACAAGAGCCACCAGCACCAATCATTATCACAACATCAACCAATTGAATTATGATATCGTAATTAATCTACGATGTCACCATTACATAATGACAACAATTATATCAATTGGAAAAACAACATAATCAGTATTTATCATGTGCAATATAGCAACAGACTTATCACCACAAGTACAAACTATTATGAAATTGATGACATTTTGATATCATTTCGCCAGCTGTGTCGCCATTAAAACGGTAATTACATTTTTTTCATTCTGTTTACAATCACTAAAATTGTACGTTTTATTTATAATAATTATATTTAATGTAAGATAAATTCTATTTATAGTGGAGTGCAGTCCAAAAACCACAGACAATTCTAATGGTTTGGTCACATTTTACACCTATATGCTACACTGTCAATAATGGACACACCACCATAACAAGAGCCACCAGCACCAATCATTATCACAACATCAACCAATTGAATTATGATATCGTAATTAATCTACGATGTCACCATTACACAATGACAACAATTATATCAATTGGAAAAACAACATAATCAGTATTTATCATGTGCAATATAACAACAGACTTATCACCACTAGTACAAACTATTATGAAATTGATGACATTTTGATATCATTTCGCCAGCTGTGTCGCCAATAAAACGGTAATTACACTTTTTTCATTCAGTTTACAATCACTAAAATTGTACGTTTTATTTATAATAATTGTATTTAATGTAAAATAAATTCTATTTATAGTGGAGTGCAGTCCAAAAAGCCAAAGACAATTCAAATTGTATGGTCAATTTTTACACCTATATGCTACACTGTCAATAATGGACACACCACCATAACAAGAGCCACCAGCACCAATCATTATCACAACATCAACCAATTGAATTTTGATATCGTAATAATGAGAACAATTATATCAATTGGAAAAACAACATAATCAGTATTTATCATGTGCAATATAACAACAGACTTATCACCACAAGTACAAACTATTATGAAATTGATGACATTTTGATATCATTTCGCCGGCTGTGTCGCCAATAAAACGGTAATTACACTTTTTTCATTCTGTTTACAATCACTAAAATTGTACGTTTTATTTATAATAATTGTATTTAATGTAAAATAAATTCTATTTATAGTGGAGTGCAGTCCAAAAACCAAAGACAATTCAAATTGTATGGTCAATTTTTACACCTATATGCTACACTGTCAATAATGGACACACCACCATAACAAGAGCCACCAGCACCAATCATTATCACAACATCAACCAATTGAATTTTGATATCGTAATAATGAGAACAATTATATCAATTGGAAAAACAACATAATCAGTATTTATCATGTGCAATATAACAACAGACTTATCACCACAAGTACAAACTATTATGAAATTGATGACATTTTGATATCATTTCGCCGGCTGTGTCGCCAATAAAACGGTAATTACACTTTTTTCATTCTGTTTACAATCACTAAAATTGTACGTTTTATTTATAATAATTGTATTTAATGTAAAATAAATTCTATTTATAGTGGAGTGCAGTCCAAAAACCAAAGACAATTCAAATTGTATGGTCAATTTTTACACCTATATGCTACACTGTCAATAATGGACACACCACCATAACAAGAGCCACCAGCACCAATCATTATCACAACATCAACCAATTGAATTTTGATATCGTAATAATGACAACAATTATATCAATTGGAAAAACAACATAATCAGTATTTATCATGTGCAAT
The DNA here is from genome assembly GCA_910594885.2 of Bibio marci. NCBI lineage: Eukaryota > Metazoa > Arthropoda > Insecta > Diptera > Bibionidae > Bibio > Bibio marci. Next base: position 19,593,154 of record OU343117.1, on the reverse strand, counting down.
ATAACAACAGACTTATCACCACAAGTACAAACTATTATGAAATTGATGACATTTTGATATCATTTCGCCAGCTGTGTCGCCAATAAAACGGTAATTACATTTTTTTCATTCAGTTTACAATCACTAAAATTGTACGTTTTATTTATAATAATTATATTCAATGTAAGATAAATTCTATTTATAGTGGAGTGCAGTCCAAAAACCACAGACAATTCTAATGGTTTGGTCACATTTTACACCTATATGCTACACTGTCAATAATGGACACACCACCATAACAAGAGCCACCAGCACCAATCATTATCACATCATCAACCAATTGTATTATGATATCGTAATTAATCTACGATGTCACCATTACATAATGACAACAATTATATCAATTGGAAAAACAACATAATCAGTATTTATCATGTGCAATATAACAACAGACTTATCACCACAAGTACAAACTATTATGAAATTGATGACATTTTGATATCATTTCGCCAGCTGTGTCGCCATTAAAACGGTAATTACATTTTTTTCATTCAGTTTACAATCACTAAAATTGTACGTTTTATTTATAATAATTATATTTAATGTAAGATAAATTCTATTTATAGTGGAGTGCAGTCCAAAAACCACAGACAATTCTAATGGTTTGGTCACATTTTACACCTATATGCTACACTGTCAATAATGGACACACCACCATAACAAGAGCCACCAGCACCAATCATTATCACAACATCAACCAATTGAATTATGATATCGTAATTAATCTACGATGTCACCATTACATAATGACAACAATTATATCAATTGGAAAAACAACATAATCAGTATTTATCATGTGCAATATAGCAACAGACTTATCACCACAAGTACAAACTATTATGAAATTGATGACATTTTGATATCATTTCGCCAGCTGTGTCGCCAATAAAACGGTAATTACACTTTTTTCATTCAGTTTACAATCGCTAAAATTGTACGTTTTATTTATAATAATTATATTCAATGTAAGATAAATTCTATTTATAGTGGAGTGCAGTCCAAAAACCACAGACAATTCTAATGGTTTGGTCACATTTTACACCTATATGCTACACTGTCAATAATGGACACACCACCATAACAAGAGCCACCAGCACCAATCATTATCACAACATCAACCAATTGAATTATGATATCGTAATTAATCTACGATGTCACCATTACATAATGACAACAATTATATCAATTGGAAAAACAACATAATCAGTATTTATCATGTGCAATATAGCAACAGACTTATCACCACAAGTACAAACTATTATGAAATTGATGACATTTTGATATCATTTCGCCAGCTGTGTCGCCATTAAAACGGTAATTACATTTTTTTCATTCTGTTTACAATCACTAAAATTGTACGTTTTATTTATAATAATTATATTTAATGTAAGATAAATTCTATTTATAGTGGAGTGCAGTCCAAAAACCACAGACAATTCTAATGGTTTGGTCACATTTTACACCTATATGCTACACTGTCAATAATGGACACACCACCATAACAAGAGCCACCAGCACCAATCATTATCACAACATCAACCAATTGAATTATGATATCGTAATTAATCTACGATGTCACCATTACACAATGACAACAATTATATCAATTGGAAAAACAACATAATCAGTATTTATCATGTGCAATATAACAACAGACTTATCACCACTAGTACAAACTATTATGAAATTGATGACATTTTGATATCATTTCGCCAGCTGTGTCGCCAATAAAACGGTAATTACACTTTTTTCATTCAGTTTACAATCACTAAAATTGTACGTTTTATTTATAATAATTGTATTTAATGTAAAATAAATTCTATTTATAGTGGAGTGCAGTCCAAAAAGCCAAAGACAATTCAAATTGTATGGTCAATTTTTACACCTATATGCTACACTGTCAATAATGGACACACCACCATAACAAGAGCCACCAGCACCAATCATTATCACAACATCAACCAATTGAATTTTGATATCGTAATAATGAGAACAATTATATCAATTGGAAAAACAACATAATCAGTATTTATCATGTGCAATATAACAACAGACTTATCACCACAAGTACAAACTATTATGAAATTGATGACATTTTGATATCATTTCGCCGGCTGTGTCGCCAATAAAACGGTAATTACACTTTTTTCATTCAGTTTACAATCACTAAAATTGTACGTTTTATTTATAATAATTGTATTTAATGTAAAATAAATTCTATTTATAGTGGAGTGCAGTCCAAAAACCAAAGACAATTCAAATTGTATGGTCAATTTTTACACCTATATGCTACACTGTCAATAATGGACACACCACCATAACAAGAGCCACCAGCACCAATCATTATCACAACATCAACCAATTGAATTTTGATATCGTAATAATGAGAACAATTATATCAATTGGAAAAACAACATAATCAGTATTTATCATGTGCAATATAACAACAGACTTATCACCACAAGTACAAACTATTATGAAATTGATGACATTTTGATATCATTTCGCCGGCTGTGTCGCCAATAAAACGGTAATTACACTTTTTTCATTCTGTTTACAATCACTAAAATTGTACGTTTTATTTATAATAATTGTATTTAATGTAAAATAAATTCTATTTATAGTGGAGTGCAGTCCAAAAACCAAAGACAATTCAAATTGTATGGTCAATTTTTACACCTATATGCTACACTGTCAATAATGGACACACCACCATAACAAGAGCCACCAGCACCAATCATTATCACAACATCAACCAATTGAATTTTGATATCGTAATAATGACAACAATTATATCAATTGGAAAAACAACATAATCAGTATTTATCATGTGCAATATAACAACAGACTTATCACCACAAGTACAAACTATTATGAAATTGATGACATTTTGATATCATTTCGCCAGCTGTGTCGCCAATAAAACGGTAATTACATTTTTTTCATTCAGTTTACAATCACTAAAATTGTACGTTTTATTTATAATAATTATATTCAATGTAAGATAAATTCTATTTATAGTGGAGTGCAGTCCAAAAACCACAGACAATTCTAATGGTTTGGTCACATTTTACACCTATATGCTACACTGTCAATAATGGACACACCACCATAACAAGAGCCACCAGCACCAATCATTATCACATCATCAACCAATTGTATTATGATATCGTAATTAATCTACGATGTCACCATTACATAATGACAACAATTATATCAATTGGAAAAACAACATAATCAGTATTTATCATGTGCAATATAACAACAGACTTATCACCACAAGTACAAACTATTATGAAATTGATGACATTTTGATATCATTTCGCCAGCTGTGTCGCCATTAAAACGGTAATTACATTTTTTTCATTCAGTTTACAATCACTAAAATTGTACGTTTTATTTATAATAATTATATTCAATGTAAGATAAATTCTATTTATAGTGGAGTGCAGTCCAAAAACCACAGACAATTCTAATGGTTTGGTCACATTTTACACCTATATGCTACACTGTCAATAATGGACACACCACCATAACAAGAGCCACCAGCACCAATCATTATCACAACATCAACCAATTGAATTATGATATCGTAATTAATCTACGATGTCACCATTACATAATGACAACAATTATATCAATTGGAAAAACAACATAATCAGTATTTATCATGTGCAATATAGCAACAGACTTATCACCACAAGTACAAACTATTATGAAATTGATGACATTTTGATATCATTTCGCCAGCTGTGTCGCCAATAAAACGGTAATTACACTTTTTTCATTCAGTTTACAATCGCTAAAATTGTACGTTTTATTTATAATAATTATATTCAATGTAAGATAAATTCTATTTATAGTGGAGTGCAGTCCAAAAACCACAGACAATTCTAATGGTTTGGTCACATTTTACACCTATATGCTACACTGTCAATAATGGACACACCACCATAACAAGAGCCACCAGCACCAATCATTATCACAACATCAACCAATTGAATTATGATATCGTAATTAATCTACGATGTCACCATTACATAATGACAACAATTATATCAATTGGAAAAACAACATAATCAGTATTTATCATGTGCAATATAGCAACAGACTTATCACCACAAGTACAAACTATTATGAAATTGATGACATTTTGATATCATTTCGCCAGCTGTGTCGCCATTAAAACGGTAATTACATTTTTTTCATTCTGTTTACAATCACTAAAATTGTACGTTTTATTTATAATAATTATATTTAATGTAAGATAAATTCTATTTATAGTGGAGTGCAGTCCAAAAACCACAGACAATTCTAATGGTTTGGTCACATTTTACACCTATATGCTACACTGTCAATAATGGACACACCACCATAACAAGAGCCACCAGCACCAATCATTATCACAACATCAACCAATTGAATTATGATATCGTAATTAATCTACGATGTCACCATTACATAATGACAACAATTATATCAATTGGAAAAACAACATAATCAGTATTTATCATGTGCAATATAGCAACAGACTTATCACCACAAGTACAAACTATTATGAAATTGATGACATTTTGATATCATTTCGCCAGCTGTGTCGCCAATAAAACGGTAATTACACTTTTTTCATTCAGTTTACAATCGCTAAAATTGTACGTTTTATTTATAATAATTATATTCAATGTAAGATAAATTCTATTTATAGTGGAGTGCAGTCCAAAAACCACAGACAATTCTAATGGTTTGGTCACATTTTACACCTATATGCTACACTGTCAATAATGGACACACCACCATAACAAGAGCCACCAGCACCAATCATTATCACAACATCAACCAATTGAATTATGATATCGTAATTAATCTACGATGTCACCATTACATAATGACAACAATTATATCAATTGGAAAAACAACATAATCAGTATTTATCATGTGCAATATAGCAACAGACTTATCACCACAAGTACAAACTATTATGAAATTGATGACATTTTGATATCATTTCGCCAGCTGTGTCGCCAATAAAACGGTAATTACACTTTTTTCATTCAGTTTACAATCGCTAAAATTGTACGTTTTATTTATAATAATTATATTCAATGTAAGATAAATTCTATTTATAGTGGAGTGCAGTCCAAAAACCACAGACAATTCTAATGGTTTGGTCACATTTTACACCTATATGCTACACTGTCAATAATGGACACACCACCATAACAAGAGCCACCAGCACCAATCATTATCACAACATCAACCAATTGAATTATGATATCGTAATTAATCTACGATGTCACCATTACATAATGACAACAATTATATCAATTGGAAAAACAACATAATCAGTATTTATCATGTGCAATATAGCAACAGACTTATCACCACAAGTACAAACTATTATGAAATTGATGACATTTTGATATCATTTCGCCAGCTGTGTCGCCATTAAAACGGTAATTACATTTTTTTCATTCTGTTTACAATCACTAAAATTGTACGTTTTATTTATAATAATTATATTCAATGTAAGATAAATTCTATTTATAGTGGAGTGCAGTCCAAAAACCACAGACAATTCTAATGGTTTGGTCACATTTTACACCTATATGCTACACTGTCAATAATGGACACACCACCATAACAAGAGCCACCAGCACCAATCATTATCACATCATCAACCAATTGTATTATGATATCGTAATTAATCTACGATGTCACCATTACATAATGACAACAATTATATCAATTGGAAAAACAACATAATCAGTATTTATCATGTGCAATATAACAACAGACTTATCACCACAAGTACAAACTATTATGAAATTGATGACATTTTGATATCATTTCGCCAGCTGTGTCGCCATTAAAACGGTAATTACATTTTTTTCATTCAGTTTACAATCACTAAAATTGTACGTTTTATTTATAATAATTATATTCAATGTAAGATAAATTCTATTTATAGTGGAGTGCAGTCCAAAAACCACAGACAATTCTAATGGTTTGGTCACATTTTACACCTATATGCTACACTGTCAATAATGGACACACCACCATAACAAGAGCCACCAGCACCAATCATTATCACAACATCAACCAATTGAATTATGATATCGTAATTAATCTACGATGTCACCATTACATAATGACAACAATTATATCAATTGGAAAAACAACATAATCAGTATTTATCATGTGCAATATAGCAACAGACTTATCACCACAAGTACAAACTATTATGAAATTGATGACATTTTGATATCATTTCGCCAGCTGTGTCGCCAATAAAACGGTAATTACACTTTTTTCATTCAGTTTACAATCCCTAAAATTGTACGTTTTATTTATAATAATTATATTTAATGTAAGATAAATTCTATTTATAGTGGAGTGCAGTCCAAAAACCACAGACAATTCTAATGGTTTGGTCACATTTTACACCTATATGCTACACTGTCAATAATGGACACACCACCATAACAAGAGCCACCAGCACCAATCATTATCACAACATCAACCAATTGAATTTTGATATCGTAATAATGACAACAATTATATCAATTGGAAAAACAACATAATCAGTATTTATCATGTGCAATATAACAACAGACTTATCACCACAAGTACAAACTATTATGAAATTGATGACATTTTGATATCATTTCGCCAGCTGTGTCGCCAATAAAACGGTAATTACATTTTTTTCATTCAGTTTACAATCACTAAAATTGTACGTTTTATTTATAATAATTATATTCAATGTAAGATAAATTCTATTTATAGTGGAGTGCAGTCCAAAAACCACAGACAATTCTAATGGTTTGGTCACATTTTACACCTATATGCTACACTGTCAATAATGGACACACCACCATAACAAGAGCCACCAGCACCAATCATTATCACATCATCAACCAATTGTATTATGATATCGTAATTAATCTACGATGTCACCATTACATAATGACAACAATTATATCAATTGGAAAAACAACATAATCAGTATTTATCATGTGCAATATAACAACAGACTTATCACCACAAGTACAAACTATTATGAAATTGATGACATTTTGATATCATTTCGCCGGCTGTGTCGCCAATAAAACGGTAATTACACTTTTTTCATTCTGTTTACAATCACTAAAATTGTACGTTTTATTTATAATAATTGTATTTAATGTAAAATAAATTCTATTTATAGTGGAGTGCAGTCCAAAAACCAAAGACAATTCAAATTGTATGGTCAATTTTTACACCTATATGCTACACTGTCAATAATGGACACACCACCATAACAAGAGCCACCAGCACCAATCATTATCACAACATCAACCAATTGAATTTTGATATCGTAATAATGAGAACAATTATATCAATTGGAAAAACAACATAATCAGTATTTATCATGTGCAATATAGCAACAGACTTATCACCACAAGTACAAACTATTATGAAATTGATGACATTTTGATATCATTTCGCCAGCTGTGTCGCCAATAAAACGGTAATTACATTTTTTTCATTCAGTTTACAATCACTAAAATTGTACGTTTTATTTATAATAATTATATTCAATGTAAGATAAATTCTATTTATAGTGGAGTGCAGTCCAAAAACCACAGACAATTCTAATGGTTTGGTCACATTTTACACCTATATGCTACACTGTCAATAATGGACACACCACCATAACAAGAGCCACCAGCACCAATCATTATCACATCATCAACCAATTGTATTATGATATCGTAATTAATCTACGATGTCACCATTACATAATGACAACAATTATATCAATTGGAAAAACAACATAATCAGTATTTATCATGTGCAATATAACAACAGACTTATCACCACAAGTACAAACTATTATGAAATTGATGACATTTTGATATCATTTCGCCAGCTGTGTCGCCATTAAAACGGTAATTACATTTTTTTCATTCAGTTTACAATCACTAAAATTGTACGTTTTATTTATAATAATTATATTCAATGTAAGATAAATTCTATTTATAGTGGAGTGCAGTCCAAAAACCACAGACAATTCTAATGGTTTGGTCACATTTTACACCTATATGCTACACTGTCAATAATGGACACACCACCATAACAAGAGCCACCAGCACCAATCATTATCACAACATCAACCAATTGAATTATGATATCGTAATTAATCTACGATGTCACCATTACACAATGACAACAATTAAATCAATTGGAAAAACAACATAATCAGTATTTATCATGTGCAATATAACAACAGACTTATCACCACAAGTACAAACTATTATGAAATTGATGACATTTTGATATCATTTCGCCGGCTGTGTCGCCAATAAAACGGTAATTACACTTTTTTCATTCTGTTTTCAATCACTAAAATTGTACGTTTTATTTATAATAATTGTATTTAATGTAAAATAAATTCTATTTATAGTGGAGTGCAGTCCAAAAACCAAAGACAATTCAAATTGTATGGTCAATTTTTACACCTATATGCTACACTGTCAATAATGGACACACCACCATAACAAGAGCCACCAGCACCAATCATTATCACATCATCAACCAATTGTATTATGATATCGTAATTAATCTACGATGTCACCATTACATAATGACAACAATTATATCAATTGGAAAAACAACATAATCAGTATTTATCATGTGCAATATAACAACAGACTTATCACCACAAGTACAAACTATTATGAAATTGATGACATTTTGATATCATTTCGCCAGCTGTGTCGCCATTAAAACGGTAATTACATTTTTTTCATTCAGTTTACAATCACTAAAATTGTACGTTTTATTTATAATAATTATATTCAATGTAAGATAAATTCTATTTATAGTGGAGTGCAGTCCAAAAACCACAGACAATTCTAATGGTTTGGTCACATTTTACACCTATATGCTACACTGTCAATAATGGACACACCACCATAACAAGAGCCACCAGCACCAATCATTATCACAACATCAACCAATTGAATTATGATATCGTAATTAATCTACGATGTCACCATTACATAATGACAACAATTATATCAATTGGAAAAACAACATAATCAGTATTTATCATGTGCAATATAACAACAGACTTATCACCACAAGTCCAAACTATTATGAAATTGATGACATTTTGATATCATTTCGCCGGCTGTGTCGCCAATAAAACGGTAATTACACTTTTTTCATTCAGTTTACAATCACTAAAATTGTACGTTTTATTTATAATAATTGTATTTAATGTAAAATAAATTCTATTTATAGTGGAGTGCAGTCCAAAAACCAAAGACAATTCAAATTGTATGGTCAATTTTTACACCTATATGCTACACTGTCAATAATGGACACACCACCATAACAAGAGCCACCAGCACCAATCATTATCACAACATCAACGAATTGAATTATGATATCGTAATTAATCTACGATGTCACCATTACATAATGACAACAATTATATCAATTGGAAAAACAACATAATCAGTATTTATCATGTGCAATATAGCAACAGACTTATCACCACAAGTACAAACTATTATGAAATTGATGACATTTTGATATCATTTCGCCAGCTGTGTCGCCAATAAAACGGTAATTACACTTTTTTCATTCAGTTTACAATCACTAAAATTGTACGTTTTATTTATAGTAATTATATTCAATGTTAGATAAATTCTATTTATAGTGGAGTGCAGTCCAAAAACCACAGACAATTCTAATTGTATGGTCAAATTTTACACCTATATGCTACACTGTCAATAATGGACACACCACCATAACAAGAGCCACCAGCACCAATCATTATCACAACATCAACCAATTGAATTATGATATCGTAATTAATCTACGATGTCACCATTACACAATGACAACAATTAAATCAATTGGAAAAACAACATAATCAGTATTTATCATGTGCAATATAACAACAGACTTATCACCACAAGTACAAACTATTATGAAATTGATGACATTTTGATATCATTTCGCCGGCTGTGTCGCCAATAAAACGGTAATTACACTTTTTTCATTCTGTTTTCAATCACTAAAATTGTACGTTTTATTTATAATAATTGTATTTAATGTAAAATAAATTCTATTTATAGTGGAGTGCAGTCCAAAAACCAAAGACAATTCAAATTGTATGGTCAATTTTTACACCTATATGCTACACTGTCAATAATGGACACACCACCATAACAAGAGCCACCAGCACCAATCATTATCACAACATCAACGAATTGAATTATGATATCGTAATTAATCTACGATGTCACCATTACATAATGAGAACAATTATATCAATTGGAAAAACAACATAATCAGTATTTATCATGTGCAATATAACAACAGACTTATCACCACAAGTACAAACTATTATGAAATTGATGACATTTTGATATCATTTCGCCAGCTGTGTCGCCAATAAAACGGTAATTACACTTTTTTCATTCAGTTTACAATCACTAAAATTGTACGTTTTATTTATAATAATTATATTTAATGTAAGATAAATTCTATTTATAGTGGAGTGCAGTCCAAAAACCACAGACAATTCTAATGGTTTGGTCACATTTTACACCTATATGCTACACTGTCAATAATGGACACACCACCATAACAAGAGCCACCAGCACCAGTCATTATCACAACATCAACCAATTGAATTATGATATCGTAATTAATCTACGATGTCACCATTACATAATGAGAACAATTATATCAATTGGAAAAACAACATAATCAGTATTTATCATGTGCAATATAACAACAGACTTATCACCACAAGTACAAACTATTATGAAATTGATGACATTTTGATATCATTTCGCCGGCTGTGTCGCCAATAAAACGGTAATTACACTTTTTTCATTCAGTTTACAATCACTAAAATTGTACGTTTTATTTATAATAATTATATTTAATGTAAGATAAATTCTATTTATAGTGGAGTGCAGTCCAAAAACCACAGACAATTCTAATGGTTTGGTCACATTTTACACCTATATGCTACACTGTCAATAATGGACACACCACCATAACAAGAGCCACCAGCACCAATCATTATCACAACATCAACCAATTGAATTTTGATATCGTAATAATGACAACAATTATATCAATTGGAAAAACAACATAATCAGTATTTATCATGTGCAATATAACAACAGACTTATCACCACAAGTACAAACTATTATGAAATTGATGACATTTTGATATCATTTCGCCAGCTGTGTCGCCAATAAAACGGTAATTACACTTTTTTCATTCAGTTTACAATCACTAAAATTGTACGTTTTATTTATAATAATTATATTCAATGTAAGATAAATTCTATTTATAGTGGAGTGCAGTCCAAAAACCACAGACAATTCTAATGGTTTGGTCACATTTTACACCTATATGCTACACTGTCAATAATGGACACACCACCATAACAAGAGCCACCAGCACCAATCATTATCACAACATCAACGAATTGAATTATGATATCGTAATTAATCTACGATGTCACCATTACACAATGACAACAATTAAATCAATTGGAAAAACCACATAATCAGTATTTATCATGTGCAATATAACAACAGACTTATCACCACAACTACAAACTATTATGAAATTGATGACATTTTGAAATCATTTCGCCAGCTGTGTCGCCAATAAAACGGTAATTACATTTTTTTCATTCAGTTTACAATCACTAAAATTGTACGTTTTATTTATAGTAATTATATTCAATGTTAGATAAATTCTATTTATAGTGGAGTGCAGTCCAAAAACCACAGACAATTCTAATTGTATGGTCAAATTTTACACCTATATGCTACACTGTCAATAATGGACACACCACCATTACAAGAACCACCAGCACCAATCATTATCACAACATCAACCAATTGAATTATGATATCGTAATTAATCTACGATGTCACCATTACACAATGACAACAATTAAATCAATTGGAAAAACCACATAATCAGTATTTATCATGTGCAATATAACAACAGACTTATCACCACAACTACAAACTATTATGAAATTGATGACATTTTGAAATCATTTCGCCAGCTGTGTCGCCAATAAAACGGTAATTACATTTTTTTCATTCAGTTTACAATCACTAAAATTGTACGTTTTATTTATAATAATTGTATTTAATGTAAGATAAATTCTATTTATAGTGGAGTGCAGTCCAAAAACCACAGACAATTCAAATGGTTTGGTCACATTTTACACCTATATGCTACACTGTCAATAATGGACACACCACCATAACAAGAGCCACCAGCACCAATCATTATCACAACATCAACCAATTGAATTATGATATCGTAATTAATCTACGATGTCACCATTACACAATGACAACAATTAAATCAATTGGAAAAACAACATAATCAGTATTTATCATGTGCAATATAACAACAGACTTATCACCACAAGTACAAACTATTATGAAATTGATGACATTTTGATATCATTTCGCCGGCTGTGTCGCCAATAAAACGGTAATTACACTTTTTTCATTCTGTTTTCAATCACTAAAATTGTACGTTTTATTTATAATAATTGTATTTAATGTAAAATAAATTCTATTTATTGTGGAGTGCAGTCCAAAAACCAAAGACAATTCAAATTGTATGGTCAATTTTTACACCTATATGCTACACTGTCAATAATGGACACACCACCATTACAAGAGCCACCAGCACCAATCATTATCACAACATCAACGAATTGAATTATGATATCGTAATTAATCTACGATGTCACCATTACATAATGAGAACAATTATATCAATTGGAAAAACAACATAATCAGTATTTATCATGTGCAATATAACAACAGACTTATCACCACAAGTACAAACTATTATGAAATTGATGACATTTTGATATCATTTCGCCAGCTGTGTCGCCAATAAAACGGTAATTACACTTTTTTCATTCAGTTTACAATCACTAAAATTGTACGTTTTATTTATAATAATTATATTTAATGTAAGATAAATTCTATTTATAGTGGAGTGCAGTCCAAAAACCACAGACAATTCTAATGGTTTGGTCACATTTTACACCTATATGCTACACTGTCAATAATGGACACACCACCATAACAAGAGCCACCAGCACCAATCATTATCACAACATCAACGAATTGAATTATGATATCGTAATTAATCTACGATGTCACCATTACACAATGACAACAATTAAATCAATTGGAAAAACCACATAATCAGTATTTATCATGTGCAATATAACAACAGACTTATCACCACAACTACAAACTATTATGAAATTGATGACATTTTGAAATCATTTCGCCAGCTGTGTCGCCAATAAAACGGTAATTACATTTTTTTCATTCAGTTTACAATCACTAAAATTGTACGTTTTATTTATAGTAATTATATTCAATGTTAGATAAATTCTATTTATAGTGGAGTGCAGTCCAAAAACCACAGACAATTCTAATTGTATGGTCAAATTTTACACCTATATGCTACACTGTCAATAATGGACACACCACCATTACAAGAACCACCAGCACCAATCATTATCACAACATCAACGAATTGAATTATGATATCGTAATTAATCTACGATGTCACCATTACACAATGACAACAATTAAATCAATTGGAAAAACCACATAATCAGTATTTATCATGTGCAATATAACAACAGACTTATCACCACAACTACAAACTATTATGAAATTGATGATATTTTGAAATCATTTCGCCAGCTGTGTCGCCAATAAAACGGTAATTACATTTTTTTCATTCAGTTTACAATCACTAAAATTGTACGTTTTATTTATAGTAATTATATTCAATGTTAGATAAATTCTATTTATAGTGGAGTGCAGTCCAAAAACCACAGACAATTCTAATTGTATGGTCAAATTTTACACCTATATGCTACACTGTCAATAATGGACACACCACCATAACAAGAGCCACCAGCACCAATCATTATCACAACATCAACCAATTGAATTATGATATCGTAATTAATCTACGATGTCACCATTACACAATGACAACAATTAAATCAATTGGAAAAACAACATAATCAGTATTTATCATGTGCAATATAACAACAGACTTATCACCACAAGTACAAACTATTATGAAATTGATGACATTTTGATATCATTTCGCCGGCTGTGTCGCCAATAAAACGGTAATTACACTTTTTTCATTCTGTTTTCAATCACTAAAATTGTACGTTTTATTTATAATAATTGTATTTAATGTAAAATAAATTCTATTTATAGTGGAGTGCAGTCCAAAAACCAAAGACAATTCAAATTGTATGGTCAATTTTTACACCTATATGCTACACTGTCAATAATGGACACACCACCATAACAAGAGCCACCAGCACCAATCATTATCACAACATCAACGAATTGAATTATGATATCGTAATTAATCTACGATGTCACCATTACATAATGAGAACAATTATATCAATTGGAAAAACAACATAATCAGTATTTATCATGTGCAATATAACAACAGACTTATCACCACAAGTACAAACTATTATGAAATTGATGACATTTTGATATCATTTCGCCAGCTGTGTCGCCAATAAAACGGTAATTACACTTTTTTCATTCAGTTTACAATCACTAAAATTGTACGTTTTATTTATAATAATTATATTTAATGTAAGATAAATTCTATTTATAGTGGAGTGCAGTCCAAAAACCACAGACAATTCTAATGGTTTGGTCACATTTTACACCTATATGCTACACTGTCAATAATGGACACACCACCATAACAAGAGCCACCAGCACCAGTCATTATCACAACATCAACCAATTGAATTATGATATCGTAATTAATCTACGATGTCACCATTACATAATGAGAACAATTATATCAATTGGAAAAACAACATAATCAGTATTTATCATGTGCAATATAACAACAGACTTATCACCACAAGTACAAACTATTATGAAATTGATGACATTTTGATATCATTTCGCCGGCTGTGTCGCCAATAAAACGGTAATTACACTTTTTTCATTCAGTTTACAATCACTAAAATTGTACGTTTTATTTATAATAATTATATTTAATGTAAGATAAATTCTATTTATAGTGGAGTGCAGTCCAAAAACCACAGACAATTCTAATGGTTTGGTCACATTTTACACCTATATGCTACACTGTCAATAATGGACACACCACCATAACAAGAGCCACCAGCACCAATCATTATCACAACATCAACCAATTGAATTTTGATATCGTAATAATGACAACAATTATATCAATTGGAAAAACAACATAATCAGTATTTATCATGTGCAATATAACAACAGACTTATCACCACAAGTACAAACTATTATGAAATTGATGACATTTTGATATCATTTCGCCAGCTGTGTCGCCAATAAAACGGTAATTACACTTTTTTCATTCAGTTTACAATCACTAAAATTGTACGTTTTATTTATAATAATTATATTCAATGTAAGATAAATTCTATTTATAGTGGAGTGCAGTCCAAAAACCACAGACAATTCTAATGGTTTGGTCACATTTTACACCTATATGCTACACTGTCAATAATGGACACACCACCATAACAAGAGCCACCAGCACCAATCATTATCACAACATCAACGAATTGAATTATGATATCGTAATTAATCTACGATGTCACCATTACACAATGACAACAATTAAATCAATTGGAAAAACCACATAATCAGTATTTATCATGTGCAATATAACAACAGACTTATCACCACAACTACAAACTATTATGAAATTGATGACATTTTGAAATCATTTCGCCAGCTGTGTCGCCAATAAAACGGTAATTACATTTTTTTCATTCAGTTTACAATCACTAAAATTGTACGTTTTATTTATAGTAATTATATTCAATGTTAGATAAATTCTATTTATAGTGGAGTGCAGTCCAAAAACCACAGACAATTCTAATTGTATGGTCAAATTTTACACCTATATGCTACACTGTCAATAATGGACACACCACCATTACAAGAACCACCAGCACCAATCATTATCACAACATCAACCAATTGAATTATGATATCGTAATTAATCTACGATGTCACCATTACACAATGACAACAATTAAATCAATTGGAAAAACCACATAATCAGTATTTATCATGTGCAATATAACAACAGACTTATCACCACAACTACAAACTATTATGAAATTGATGACATTTTGAAATCATTTCGCCAGCTGTGTCGCCAATAAAACGGTAATTACATTTTTTTCATTCAGTTTACAATCACTAAAATTGTACGTTTTATTTATAATAATTGTATTTAATGTAAGATAAATTCTATTTATAGTGGAGTGCAGTCCAAAAACCACAGACAATTCAAATGGTTTGGTCACATTTTACACCTATATGCTACACTGTCAATAATGGACACACCACCATAACAAGAGCCACCAGCACCAATCATTATCACAACATCAACCAATTGAATTATGATATCGTAATTAATCTACGATGTCACCATTACACAATGACAACAATTAAATCAATTGGAAAAACAACATAATCAGTATTTATCATGTGCAATATAACAACAGACTTATCACCACAAGTACAAACTATTATGAAATTGATGACATTTTGATATCATTTCGCCGGCTGTGTCGCCAATAAAACGGTAATTACACTTTTTTCATTCTGTTTTCAATCACTAAAATTGTACGTTTTATTTATAATAATTGTATTTAATGTAAAATAAATTCTATTTATTGTGGAGTGCAGTCCAAAAACCAAAGACAATTCAAATTGTATGGTCAATTTTTACACCTATATGCTACACTGTCAATAATGGACACACCACCATAACAAGAGCCACCAGCACCAATCATTATCACAACATCAACCAATTGAATTATGATATCGTAATTAATCTACGATGTCACCATTACATAATGAGAACAATTATATCAATTGGAAAAACAACATAATCAGTATTTATCATGTGCAATATAACAACAGACTTATCACCACAAGTACAAACTATTATGAAATTGATGACATTTTGATATCATTTCGCCAGCTGTGTCGCCATTAAAACGGTAATTACATTTTTTTCATTCAGTTTACAATCACTAAAATTGTACGTTTTATTTATAATAATTATATTCAATGTAAGATAAATTCTATTTATAGTGGAGTGCAGTCCAAAAACCACAGACAATTCTAATGGTTTGGTCACATTTTACACCTATATGCTACACTGTCAATAATGGACACACCACCATAACAAGAGCCACCAGCACCAATCATTATCACAACATCAACCAATTGAATTTTGATATCCTAATTAATCTACGAGGTCACCATTACATAATGACAACAATTATATCAATTGGAAAAACAACATAATCAGTATTTATCATGTGCAATATAACAACAGACTTATCACCACAAGTACAAACTATTATGAAATTGATGACATTTTGATATCATTTCGCCGGCTGTGTCGCCAATAAAACGGTAATTACACTTTTTTCATTCTGTTTACAATCACTAAAATTGTACGTTTTATTTATAATAATTGTATTTAATGTAAAATAAATTCTATTTATAGTGGAGTGCAGTCCAAAAACCACAGACAATTCTAATGGTTTGGTCACATTTTACACCTATATTCTACACTGTCAATAATGGACACACCACCATAACAAGAGCCACCAGCACCAATCATTATCACATCATCAACCAATTGTATTATGATATCGTAATTAATCTACGATGTCACCATTACATAATGACAACAATTATATCAATTGGAAAAACAACATAGTCAGTATTTATCATGTGCAATATAACAACAGACTTATCACTACAACTACAAACTATTATGAAATTTATGGCATTTTGATATTATTGCACCGGCTGTGTTGCCAGTAAACTATTAATTGGATTTTTTGAGTTTACACAACCACAATCAATTGAATAATTTAAATATTATTGAATTACAAACACAACCATCAATTCAACTACAAAAAATTGGAAATATTTCTATAATTTCATCGACAGCAATTCAAACACGTAAACGTGTGTTAGTGGCTAAATAATCACCGTCTAAGTTCAACAAATGTACCATAATAGATATAATGTAGAATAATGTTGCAATATTTGTTCAACCACAAAATCAACGATGTAAATACAATAGCAGGCACGTATTTTTAAGAATCCACTAAATTTGTGGAAAAATCTAACGAGAGGTAAAGTTCAGAATTTTGTTTTTGTTTAATCCGCATAGTCTGTATATTTAATATTAAATTAAGCATTATTATTTCTATTTCAGTTTACATAGCACGTATCAAGTATTATTATATAAAACCATTCGGCAAATAAGAAAAATTGATTAGACGAAACTTCTAATACCAACACCATCAACTTGGATTACATCATCAAGTGGAGCACATGTGACGGCATCCATGTCATAATGCATTACGATAATTTACTTTTCTGTATTCTTATGAAAACCAAACATATTTTTATAAATGGATTACAGAAAAAAGTGATATACACCTCAGAATTGATAAACTCATATAAATAATAAATGTAAAATAATATAAACAAATATATGCTAAAGTCAGCAATTATGTGATGTTTATTTCAATGTAAAAATGCAATATTACTTATTAAAATTATTATTATTAAATACATTAACAATTTAATTTAAGACAAAAATATTTATCTGATTATTTTATTAAGTTCATCAATAGTTCCCCAACCTATAACTTCCGTCCATTGAAATCTGAAAAGAGAAAAAGAAAACAACAAAAAAAAATGTTAAGTACAAAATAAAAATATAAATAAAATAAAATTAATATTTCATATACGAAATTCTACACCTACACAATATAAAAGAAGAAAAAAAAATAAAAAATGAGTCTCTAATAAGTGTCCTGTAAATAAAAAAAAATAATAAAAAATCGATCAACTTTAATGTGGTACCCTATTCGAAATAAATATTTTCAAAATTTTTGTACCTTATATATCCCAACCGACATAATAATACTTATAATAAACATAGTGTATGCGAGAGAGTTGCTGGGTGTGTATAGCAATGTAATGTGAATGGTGCGGGTTCGATTTCTCGTCGAGACCGAATTCAGAAAAAAAAAAAAATAAATTTTAATTTTCGAGAAATTCCAACTTATTTTTGTTGTTTTATTTTTTTTTTTTACCACTTTTCCACATTTTTTGTTTTGCCATTTTGACCGACTTAGAGGCGGAATTTTCGAGTTATCTCAACGGATTCTTGTTCGGACAATGACCCCGCGTCGTTTAAGCCTATGTTGTTTTTTACCACTTTTCCACATTTTTTGTTTTGCCATTTTGACCGACTTAGAGGCGGAATTTTCGAGTTATCTCAACGGATTCGTGTTCGGACGATGACCCCGCGTCTTTTAAGCCTATTTCCAGCCCTATTTTTTTGGACTTTTTTGACCCCCAAAAGTGTGGGTAACCTTATGCCGAAAAAGTTTTTTTGCCCGTAGGACCTTCAGATTTTCAGGGATTGTAGAGCTCGGAAAAAAAACAGGATCTGTCGACCCCTTTCCCGGATTTCCCTCCAGGGGCGGAGCTATGGACCTTCGAAAGTACCAAATGGGTCACATTTGGACCCCTATAACTCCGGAAATACTCAATATTTCGGGAGGAGCTTCTCACCAGTGATAGTCCTCCTCAAGGGCTACAAATTATAATATGGGGGTGACTTTCTATCTATAAGGGTTTTCCAACTAGGGCTGCCCAAAAATTGGAAAAACGTTTGCAGACCAATATTCCGAGTACTGGAAAGTCGGGATATATTGTACTTTCCAAAAATCTAATGATGCAGAAATGTAAAGGAAGGTCCAAAGTTTATCCTCAGATTTTTTTTGGAATTTTCCAGTGGAAAATGTGGATTTTCCAGGAACATCGAAAAACATCGATTTTTTCATGTTTTCAAATGGGAATTTCCTGGCTTTCCCAATGGAATTTCCCGGTGCCCTATTTATCACAGATAGTAGACTATATGCCACGTTTTTTAAGCCCCACCACAACTCCTCAAGTCAAATGGTTTTCCCACAGTGGCTGCCCAAAGTTAGGCTTACACGGAAATTCCAAAATCTTAAATTGGTCATAAGTCGACCAATAGATTTTTCACAGAAAAAGTCCAGAAGCTTTAATGTGCGCATTAAGATCCTCTACAAGATGGCTGTAACAAAAATTGGCTAACTAATAAATTTTTTTCGAAATCATCAAAAACCTGGTTTTCAGAAATTCCGGGAAATTTCTCCAGCCTAAAGTTGATGACTTACAGATTTCTTATAGTCATAAATGGATTTAGATGGTAAATGTACTGAGGGAGTGGTACTGAAAATGTTTAAAAACTATTACAGTTTTCCCGTAATTTCCCGATCCAAATTAAAATTTTCCGGATTTTCCCGAAAATTTCCAGATGTCTTAATTAGAATATTACAAACCATTTTTACCACTAGAGGACCCGAATCTATTTACGCGTTTTCCCGGAATTTTCACATAACGGTTTCATACTCATGGTGAAAAACCCAAGTTTTTTTTTTGCAAAAAGATAGGTCCTTCAATTACCTATCATTTAATATGTATCACAACATCCTACCACTTTAAACAGCTGAGCTATGATTTTTCCCATGTCCCAAATATATAATATTTTTTTACACTAATTTACCTTTAAAATTTTGTTTTAAGTAATTTCGGTTTTCCTTAAATTTCCCAATTTCCATTTTTTTATATTAATTGTGTGTTGGTGTGTGTGTTTTTCTATCTGCAAAAGAAAATTTTTAATGGTAGAGTAATATTTAATAATAATTTGCATATGATTTGTAGGAAAAAAAATTTATATATGAAAACAACAAATACAAGTCATTTCTTTTTATTTATTTTTTCTTTTCCATTTAAAATAATGTATATACAAATAAACACACATAAACATATAGATAAGTAAAAGAAACATTACAAATGTAAATATTAAAAAAATATTATATATAAATGTCATATTAAGTTGTTGTCTTTGCTATATCAAAATTTTTGGTTTTATTATATTAAAAACAATTGTTTTTAAGCCGAAAAATATGTAATGCAAAATCAAAATGAAATATATTTTTTACTTTGAAAATGAATTCCATGTGTTCTATATTCAGACTTTATCTCGAGAATTCGTTAATGTAATTCCATTTTCAATAATACTTAATTGATTTCGTTAGTATAATTATGGACACACTGATTTTAGCTGAAATAAATGATTTCTTTCGGATTGATTTTAAAAAGCGAACATACCCTATATTTTGCTAATCAACTTTATGTAGTGATTTAATGGTACAGTGGTTAACGTCCATTTCAACAAATCCAGAGGGTGCGAGTTTAACTCGTACTGAAAATTACTCCAGTGAATTACCATTAATTCGTTTATGAAATCAAAAAGCGAATCTTTGAAAATATGGTGTTGAACGCTATTCTGTCAATGGTTACGAATTCTTGTATACGGTCTGCAATACTGATTGAATAAAGAAACTCTGAAAATACCGCTGCCTGCAGATAGAAATTCTTAAAAATGGTTTTAAATACTGGTTGCTAAGTTCTTAAATAGAATATGCTCACTTTTAGAATTTCTCTATGTTATATTTTAGAACTTAGCAATCTATGTTTCGGACCATGGTTTTTTAAGAATTTGCATCAGAAGAGAATAATCAACAATTTAATATCTGTTGCACTAAATTCAACAACTCCTGAAAATTGCAATAAAATATAATAAAATTAAAATGTTAACGTAATTTATAATAACAAAGTGCGTATGTATTAAGTACAACTACATTTTTATGTTAATATTTATTTATGCATTGATAAATTAATTGCTAAACTAATTAATTGTAAAAATCCTGCAAGCATAAGAATGAAAATAAAAAAAAATCAATTGAATATTTCCTTAATTATTTGTATCATGTGCTATTGTCATAACAGCATCATATATTTCTTCAGCTGTTGGAATTATTTACTCATATTTAACTTTACTAGGACCAACAATAAACTTATAACTATCACTTGTATTTTCGATTAATGTAATGTATTAATTTGTTCTTGATTAGTTGGAACCACATTATACACTTTATAATTATCATATCTTGCTGTAATTTCGATATCATCATCGTTTTCATTATCACGGCGAACAACATCGTCGTGGTCGAGAATATATTCAGTGCCACCCGCACTGCTACCAATACCATTGGTTATACTTTCGTCCGCATCAAGGCAATAAAAACCGAAATACAATGTTACAAATATTAATAAATATAAATTAGTGAAAATCATTTTATATAAAAATATAAGATACAATTCAATCGACTTCTACAATTCAACTGATTCAAAAATGTTCTGATTTTTCTTTAGAATATTTTAACTTTTTATGAATAGTATATGTTTGTTCAATAAATTATAAAAAATATATTATAATTAATATAATATACAGAATATAGGGGAATTATTGAAATTTGGTTAGTGTATAATTATATATTTCAATCACATTATTATATAAATATTATGCCATTGTCTACAATTAGAGTCCGAAATCATTCTTTTTTATTCGCAATGTTCTTTCCTTACTTTACAATTAATTGAGGAATTATGGGGCGATTCGTAATATTAATACTATGTATTATATAATATATATATGAATATGTATGTATTTTTAAACTCTCCGGGTGGACAATAGACAAAATTAAAAATAATAATAAATACCTTTTTTAATATGTATTAGGTGATAAAACTATTGGATAGATTTCGTTTTGTTTTTGATAAATTTATGAAAATGTATACTTACAATTTTATACAACAACAAAACCTTCAGATGGAATTCTATTGCTTGTAATTACATACATTGAAGCCATTTTTTGTGTTACATCTTTATAAATTCAATTCCAAACATATCTGTCAGGCTGTCTATTATCTGCATTCTGCGGTTATAAGTATAGATTCCATTGCATTCCAATCCTAAAATTAGTTATTGGTATTACATCACACATTTCTTTATAACTAGATTTTATATAATATTAATATAATTTTTATTTATTATGTTTATTTATGATTTTTATTAGCACAACCAAAACAACACTCATCCAACAAATATTCCAAATTCATAAAAAAAAAAAATAAATAAAAAGTTATGTCAAACGTAAAACTTTGCTAGCAACCATTTTGAATTTTATTTCTATATTGACTTGATTGCATCACGTGCTCAAAATTTTATCAATACACTTTAAAACCATTACCATTGTGACAGTTTATCCTCTCTTCCAAGATATTATTATGGTAGAATGTGAAAATCCATATGAATGTTTTTAATCATTAATTTTAGTTCCTGCAAAAACCTATTAATTTTAGCAGGGCAGTTTTTATTCATGTTAATTCCAGTATAACTTATAATGGTATCCATCAAACATTCATTACAATGAATTTGGTAAAATACTCCTCATGGGAGTATATCGCAATTTATTCTTTGATCTACAATTATAAAAATATATCTGCATTCTTATTTCAATAATTTTTAGATGAAGGATTGGCTAATATAAAATATTAATAATATAGGTGTAATAGCCCATAATGCATTTTTACATAATTTCATTAATAAATATAAATATAACTGTATATTTCATGAGTTCGCTATTACATTATTGACATTCATCAATTCAATTTATTAATGATTAAAAACATTCATTGATTTCTCATTGCCAATATGCAAATATTTACTTGAAACTCAAAAATTCACAATTTATACTGTAAAATTATAGCATCGAAATAATTATTTAAATGCTATGTATAAGAATATCGTATCAATATTTCTTATTTTAATAATTTAATATTTAATTATTCTATGTGTGTGCGAGCGTGTATGCATATTTTGTATATTATTGTTTAATTGCAAGTGTTTGTTTAGTTTAGTTTAAATTCCCAATAAATTATTTATACCCCTAAAGTTATTTAAAATACAAAATATCGTCGAAATTAGTCATGAAATGATTAAGATATTTCCTTTAACAGAAAATGTATAACATTACGTATATATATATATATACCCATCCATACATTAAATACACACTACAACACTCTGTTGCGGCACCTTTAACGCATGATTTTAATCTCTTTCACATACAATATATACTACTTTGCTGCTGGTAAGTGAGCCTCCAAATCTGCAATAATTCCATGAACGTAATATTAATATTACAGTGCAAATCGCTAATTAGTTAAATCTTATTTTGAAAAACACTATAAATATTTATCTGTGAATTTAAAATAAATCAAAGTGAACATAAACATTTTGGGTTTAATAAAAATTTGTGTATAAAATAAATATGTCATGTGTTGGTTTTGATAAAACTAAAAAAAAAAAAAATAAACCACGATACAATTACAAAATCCAAATTGTGTACAAATCATTTTGGAAATTCAGAATCGAAATGTAATTAAATGTTATGTAGCTGTGGCTGCAATAATGTACTATCACAAAAAAATATATATCGTATTTTAATTATATTAAATGCAGTTCAAATTATATTTGGAATAATATTAATTATTTTTTCGGAACATTATAAACAAATAATAAATCATATGTTGGTTGATGGTATGGAAAAAAATGAATTTAATATACATATTATTATAATTGAATTGTATGGCATACACATAATAATTTGTTATTGTTGGAGTGTTTCAATTATAAACACATTTTTTTATAATTCATATACAATTTTTACCAATTTTATATTAAAATTATGGTTTATTATAATATTTATTATATCATTTGATGGATTTTTAATGGTATGGTTGCAGCGCAAGAGTTTAGAATATTTAAAACTATCAATTGAATTATCTTTGTATAACGGTATGGATAATTATTATACCGATTCCGAGTGGAGATATAAATGGGATAATTTTCAATATATTGAACAATGTTGTGGTCTAAATAATTATACGGATTGGAAAACAATAATAATAGAAAATTTATTATTAAAAGATAATTTTATGCAAAAGTAGAATAAAATTTTAAATTAAATTATTCGCTGACATTATTTAATTGAAATTCTCATTTTTAAATAAAATTTTTCCAGATATGAAAATGATGTTGATATTTTATCGCTGATTCCTTATAGTTGTTGCAAAACTAATATAAATTGTTATGAAAAGGATATACTAAAACAACCTACAAGAATTTGGATGTTAATACCAGATATTAATATTATTGCAATTAATGTAACAGGATGTTTACAAAATATTACATATCGTATAAAAAATTTGTCAACATTGACATTAATCGTTATTATACTTATATTTGTGGTACAAGTAAGCTATTCATAAATTATAATACGAATACATGTAATTAAATAACAATTAGTTCGTTTACAAATATATTTTTATAAAATATGTTTAGATAATAATGTTTACAATAATAAAACTATCATATTTTACAAATCGTTTTTATTATTCAAATGGAAGACATGATGGTCATAGTCAAACAGAAATTTTGTATGGTCCAATACTAAATGTATCCAATATTTTATTTATTTATTTCCTAACCATATACAGTTGATACATATTATAATTTTAAATTGTATTATAGGAATCAAGTGAAACCGTTTTTGATCGTGAAATTCATTCAGCAGACAATAATTTATGTAATGCAAATAAAAAGCGAAATATTAATTATTTTAAATATTCATATAAAAAACGAAAATCTAATGGTGGTAATTTAAGAAAAGTAACTTTACCCTTTTTCGATGTACGACAAAGATGATAATTTTATTTTTATACAAATGAATTGTATCGGGAATGGGTGACATAAAAGTCATATTAATTTTTTTGAATATGTTTTTATTTCATAATTTATTTTATATTATTATAATATTAATATTATTACGCATCATAATAAAATTATGAAAATACAATTAAAGAACAGAATAAAATTGCAACGGTCTTAAATATATTGAAATATACCGCAGCTTTTCCCAATTTTGTTGTTGAAAATGAGCTTAAATGCGACCGGCAACATGTGGTTATCACTTGAATCCATAGAATACGCAGTAGTTGCGAGAGAACATCTTATTTAACTTGCATCAGTGTTTGTTTTACTGTTTTTTCAACTATATGGTATGAATTCAAATGAGGCAATTCCTTTCGATTAATTTTACGGGGAATTGTTTACGCGCTATAAAGTGCGACTTATTATAATTATATATATAATATAATTATATTTGGTTAAGCGAAAGATTAATTTAAGTATTGGTTACGGCTTATTACGTATTACATCCTCTGCTATGAATGCTAAAAAAATGTTCACCGCATATTGAATGATCGCGTTTGCGAACTTAGTGTTAAATAAGTGACGATGCTATAAAGTGTGTGTGTGTGTGTTGTAAAAACCATTTTTAAATGCGGTAATTGTTTTAATACTTTTATTGAAACTGTAAATTATAACACATCAGTTTTCTATATAACACTCGTATTGCACCATATGGCATAGAGATCGTGCCGGTGTTGATTAAAAATATATGAACAAAATGTTCGTAAACTTCATTTTTACAGAAACATAATTGTACAAATTTGGGCTGTGTGTAGCTCGCGTTAGGATTTTCTGGGTGGATGCATTTTTTGCATCCCGAGCATTTCCACATTCATCATCAAACCACTCATTTCTTACTATCATCCCATTTCCAATAACATACAACGCATGATTTTAATCTCTTCCACATACTATTTATACTACTTTCCTGCTGGTAAGCCTTCAAATCTGTAATAAATCGTTGTTCCATTACATCTATGTACAATTGTTTTACCGTCGACTGTTCAAGTCTTTCGACTGCCCATTTCAACCCTACCGGTTGTGTGTTATTAATGGAAAATTTTCTGGCTCGTATCCTAACTATAGATAATGATCAGAGTAACTTTGGCATTAAAATCGCCTAGGACAATCTTAATGTCGTGGCCGGGATGTTGCTATCAGTTTTCATAAAATGTATCGTTAACCTCATCAGTTTTCTCTTCGGTGGGCGCATGTACATTGATGAGGGTCAAATTGAAAAATTTCGTTCTTACACGTACAAATGTACAAATGCGTTCATCAAAGCAATTACTGAATTTCTTGGTTTACCAAAAACTACGAAACCGTTTCCGAACACACTTCTTTTACTACAATCGTTGCCGCTGTAATAAAATTTGTATCCTATTCCTTTCAATAAATTTCTTTCGGGCCACCTACTCTCTTCGATAGCTGTTATATCCAATTTGACTTTTCTTTGTGTATCAGAAAGTGCTCTTAACGCACCTTGTTGTAACAAAGTTCTAACATTCCAAGATACAAATAATTTTAAATCATTGTCCTTAAATTTTCGTTGCTTGAATCGTATTGTAAAGTTCATAACTGGTTGTTTTTTCGAAGTTGGTAGTTAACCATACGTCCAACCTACTTAATCATTCTGTAAATTTGTAGGATATTTACAGGGATATTATATCACCTCTTCCGAAAGCAGTTATATTGGCGCCGCTGATTCACCGTTACTGTGTAATCACTGAATCATTAACTAAGTTTTAATCGGATGCTGCTTTCACAACACAACACCCCAAAGTAATTCTCATACACAGCAGCCAGATTGTCCGCGGCTACTTATTCTTTATTCGTAGCTAACCCATTATATAATGGGCCGTTCCACTATCCGCAACCTGTGGACGCGTTCGGTTGCAACTGGCTTTGCAAGTATGCTATACCCAACATATTATCCGAAAAATTATATAGTAATTATAAATTTGTATAATAAGAGCGCCGGTATGCATATATAATTACTGTTTGAAGCTGTAGATGGTTTTTTAATGGAATATGTCTATATGAAATTTTGTGGACCACCTTTCAAAAAATTGTCCGATGTAAAAAGTAATATTGTTTTGAGAATATTTGCGTCATACTTTATCGAAACCATACCACGCATATATGAGTGCATTATTGTATTTAAATTATACATATGGTATATATTTTTAGCACCGAGGTCAACGCATTAATTAAGATATATGCATATATTTACAAATTTATTCGAGTATATATGACATATATTATGTAAATGCATGTATGAATATATACAATAATATGTGTTAAAGCATTTTTTTAATGTTGCATTTAATTTATATATTCTTCACCCATAATCCTTGTTTTGTAAGTAATGTAAATATTATAATTTGTAAAATAAATTGTATATATTTGTATTATTTTATTATTATTATTTATTTATTTATATAGTTTTACGATGTCTGTTGGTAAATTGTATATACGCGAGCAGATATATTATATATATGTATATATACAATGGCAGTAAAAGCACATATGAAAATGAAATGCATATTTATTTTTACGTATTGCAAATAATAATAATAATAATAATAATAATAATAATATAATTAATCATATTTTGCGCCCACATATGGTTGCAATATTTTCATATAATACATATTATTTCTAATTCTATATAGAGAAAAACGTTTTTAAATTATTTTAAATGTATTATGTATACAGTTAAAATATCATTAATAAACCTTTCACTTAATTTCCATATATAATTGTACAGATACCTGTAGTTATAGTTATATACTGAATATACTCATAAGTTTTATGATATTATATTATATACTATTTTGTATATTTATCTATTCAATATAAATGTATATTCAAAGACCTAATCATAAATGATTAATTCAGTTGTGTTGACAAAAAAAATTTATTACATAAATAACATATTAACATGTTGATGTGTCTGTGTCGGATCGGTCGGCAATACGCCATCGTGTCCATATACATTTTATAATGAATGATCAAGAGTTTTTGGATATGGTGGTTCAGTGAAATAATGGTACTCTTATCTATTCAAATAATTGTAGCACAAGGGCGAAGAGTGAAAAAAATTTTTCAAATTACAATATCATTATTTATTTTTCTGGCAGCCGAGTTGTGAAAGTAGACTACATTATGAAGAAAAAAAAAATTGGAATGCTATCATCCATTTTTATGCACAGAAATGCAAATTATAATTTCCAATCTTTCATAGAAGCGATTTTTAAAATCCATTCACGCTTTCAAAAGCTAGCCGTTTTATATGTCAGTGAAATTTTGTAAGCACTTTATACAGTACCACAAATTTCTTTAAATTTTCACTGCCATCGATTGGAAAATCGATCATATATCCTTTGAACGCGTAAATCGATTTTAAAAATTGCTTCTATGAAAGCTTGAAAATTAATTATAATTTGAAATGTTGTGTACAAACAATGATATGGACCGAAATTAAAAAAGATGATAAATTCGTAAAAACAGATTTTTCGGAAAATTTAGTTCGGTAAACATTTAAATTTTTTTTCATAATTTAGTATAATTTCACCAAAGTTATAAGAAAAATATAGTGCTATCAAAAACTGAAGGCTATTTCTTTGGCTTAGGCACTTGTATCGCGATCACCATTAATTTTCGTCTATATGGAAAGTGTTGTGTGATGGACACGGTTAGATTGTATATTAACACACGCTTGAACATATGTTTTGATCTCTAGCATTTTGTTTAATTATTGAATGTATTTGTA
Organism: Bibio marci; assembly: GCA_910594885.2. Classification (NCBI taxonomy): domain Eukaryota; kingdom Metazoa; phylum Arthropoda; class Insecta; order Diptera; family Bibionidae; genus Bibio; species Bibio marci. The sequence goes on along the minus strand of OU343117.1, from coordinate 19,563,406 downwards.
TTCCAATATGATTTAATAAAATTCGGAAAATCATTTATGCACATGGTCTTTTATCTGTAATGTGACTTTCAAATAACATAATTGAATGGTAATATACTTGCAATTTGCACATACGAACATGTGTTATACTGTGGCGTTGTTGAATGTGTGGGCGACGTTGAATGTTTATTATTAAAATAAATAAATAAATTGTTAGCTGTAAAAGTGTTGGACTATCGGAGTCTAACAATAATTTATTTTTTTACGGACAATCAATGTGTTAAATGTTAAATACATATTTTATCTATACATTATTCACACACACACTATCTATATACAATGTATAGATAAAAATCCACATGACATTATGTTATTATTGGAGCATGAATGTAAGAACTTATAAATAATTATTATTATAATACAATATATTTATTTTTAATATGAATATTTTAATTTAATATTTAAATTTTAAATGCATGACGCTAATAATTTATACATACAACAAATTATATGCATATCCAATATATTATATTTTTATTTTTCTTTAATAATTTATATCAATAAAATATATTATATATTTATAATTTATCGATTATCCATATGTGTTTTTTAAAGTTTACTACACACCACAACAAATCATATTTTCAAGGTGGTGTATTTAAAAAATGAATATATAAGAAATGAAATATCTATTATTAAATATAAATAAAATACAAAAATATATTTATGTACAAATACATGTTAATTAATAAGATTAAATTATAATGTGAATATATATGATGATCATGTATGATTATTAATCTATATAATTAATATACACTTATACACTATAAAATTCCATAATACTGAATTTTTAAGAACAAAATTTATACATTTGAATATTTTCGAATTTCTGATAATAATATTAAAATAAAATAATAGTTTTTTGTTTTATAGAGCGACCCTATATATGAATTAACATATAAATTTAATCCTTAAGGTAATTAATATAAATTTTGTGATAGCATCAGGCTACTGCGAACATATATGAAATTGTATATATTTCATTTTAATTTATGTATTGTATAGTTAAGAAATGAATATTCAATTAATATAACCATACACAACACCAACACACGTTCAAGTGATAGTTTGTAGGAAATAACTGCATCACAATTGACGTCACCTGATTAACCATATACTTAATTAATTAGATCAATTCAATAAATGGATGGCTATACATCCACCTACATACGGAGGAATTTGATACCTTGACTATTTGTAGTTAAAACATATCGCATTATTATGCATAATAGGTTTTGAATATTATCATAGCCATCAATAAATAGGCCACAATTGATATTTTCAGTTAACAGTTAAATTTAACATATCCACAATAATCACTGCGTATAAAATATATCTGAGATACCTCAGGACATTAGAGATACATTAAGTATATGTAGTTATTTTAAATAGAAATTTTTGCTGACAAATTATATAAAGTAACTGAACAAAAATGATGATTTAATTGTAACCAAAATGGCATTCAATGAATGCAGATCAAGCTTTATATATAGGATATTTTGTATTAATAAAAGCACAACTATAACGTAAATCAACTATGAAGATAATTCATTTTAAAACACCGCTATAGATAATATCCTTTGTTATATATAGACTAACAAATTAGAAATGATGCTAGAGCTTTAATAGATATAAAATTTAAAGAGTTTTGTAAACTGACATTGTGGGATTGTCAAGTGTTATTCGAAAATTGGATAATGTTCTTGCACATAATTACATACATATGTTATATCTATTTAACTTTTTAATACCTATAAACATTTTGTGTCCGCATAGATTTGAATATTTATTATTAATATATTTTAAAATTATTTTGAATTATTTATATTTATATAAATTATAAATTATAAAAACTTTCGTAACTTTATCCATAATATATTATATAAAATTTTCATTCAAAACTATTTTCGCACATATATAATGACTAGTAGTTCAATAATTAAAAGTTAACTTATATTCTACCACATATATATTAAAACTAATATAATTTCGAGTTAATTAATATCTATATTTTAATCTAAATATATATTTTGATTAATCAAAAGATAAATTTCTAGCGCTAGCTAATTTATCTTCAATTTTCGGGCATCGTCCAATCCTTTTAATATATTGGCCATATTCACACATTGGTGTTGCACATCTTCGATCAAGAATACATCTAATAATTAATAAAAGAAAAATTATTCCAATTATAATATTTTGTATTGAATTTTCTATATATTAATTGTGTATAATATAATTTAATAATACAGTAAAAATATACCGAGAATATTTAATAAACAGCAAAGAAAAACCACAAAACAAACAATTTTTCATCTGCAATTATTATTATAACCGCAATAATATGAAATAATTTTGTTTGTCACGGTCACGGATATAGAAAAAGTCATATTACAAATGGATGATAAATACGACTTTTATATTGATATTAATATTGTATTGTATGGTATATCAAATAATTTTTGTAATTTCTTTCCGACTAGACTACAATAATGTTGACCTTTCATAACTATTGTATATATATGTACAATATAATACATACAACCATATTCAAATTTATTCATAAAATTTAAAATACATTATTCTTGATCAAAATTTATATCGTCTCCTTCGATCCCCATCAACAGCTATGGACCTATGCCAGCGTTTAATGAAGCTCTAGAACATAACATCTGGTACTCTCTCTTTGGTATAGCTTTCAGCGATTTTTATTGTAAGACTTTAGTGCTCTCATAACGTGTTCCTCGAAGTGGTTTCTTGGCTTTATTGAATAGAAAAACGGTGCCACATCAGATGTATTTGCAGTTTGTTGAATGACTGATGTGTTATTTTTGGTTAAAAATTGACGAAGAATTTGTGCATTAATATGATGCAAAATCCATGAATTGTTTTTCATAACTCTGGTCTTATTTTACGGATTGATTCACGCAAAGGTTTCATAACGCCTGACTAGTATTCTTTATTAACTGTTTAACCTTACGGGAGAAATTCGTGCAATGCACAATACCATTGTAATCGATGAAAATATAGTGAGTATGACTTTGTTTTTTGATTGAAAACAATTTGGTTTTTTCGGTTTTGGTTCTTCTGAAGACTGCCATTGACTGGATTTATATTTCGTTTGCGTGTCATATTCCTAAACCCATGTCTCGTCAACAGAAATTATACGTTTAATAAATGTTTCATCGGAATCAACGTTGCAGTAACACGTTTCAAGTGCAAATCTTCATGTATAATGCCATATGTTTATCCAGTTGATATGTTAATCTCCTCATCAATCTCCATGATAGTTACTTTTTGGATTTTCGGTTTTTGATGTTGATGGCGAACGCGGCATGAGGATCACTTTCAATATCATCACAACCACTGTAGTGGAAGCGTTCAAACCACTTATATACTAATGTTTTCTTCAAAGCATCATCACCAAAATTACTTTTCTATCACTTTCAATGTATCTAAACATTGAATTTCGTTTTTATATTAATTTTAGCCTAGAAGCCAAATTTTTATGTATACAATACGCTGTCAAATCAACAACTGACTAAGTAATCAAGTTAGAAATTTGGTAGCAATGCCAATAATGGGTGTGCAAAAATTATATTACAGTAAATATTTTTATATATATACTCTCTATATTACACATCAATTAAAACATAGCAGCTTTTACTATGCGGGATATACCATGTGACACAATATACATATTTTTCAAATTATATATAATTAAATGTATAACTTACCGTCTGTCTTCAATTGAAAAACCATCCATTCCCTTTTTTAACCATTCACAACTTACATTTCCACGTTCACAATCACATCGACATTGTGTTCGATTATTTTCAGTACTTGTAGTATCAGTTCGTTCTATAATTTCATCATAATGTTTTACACAATTACATTTAATTTTATGATTTGTTTGATTTATTTGTTGCATTGATGTTGTACTACTCGGTGAATTTAATAATTGACGTCCAATGCGATCAACGCAATGGCATTCCGTATGATTTATAAATAAAAGATTTTCAACCGCTGGTACACGTTTTCCGAGTGTTGATACCTGATTGGAAAAATAAAATCAATATATTATTTTGTGACCTTAACATTTATAGAATTACTTTTATGGAATATGTAGATCAAAAAGCTTTAGGGGAAAATTATTTTTAATGTTTGTTAACTAATCTGTCTATAATATTTAGATTGTCCAACACTGTTTGATCTCAACTACATATATGTGTTATCTGATATACTTATTCTCGATAAATCATTTCCGATACATATGTGTAAGGACATTTCAAAGAATATGTAAGTTCAAAGAGAATTTCTACCTCATAGCTTTTCTACTGATTTATTTAAGATTAGAGTTGGGGAAAATTGATCCATTTCATACCAAATTGGTTATTATATAGATATTGCTACTCGCGCAATATTGAATGACTATATACGCTCGTTATAATATACAGGAAGATTATTTTTAAAAATGTATACTATTGAAAATAGTGATATATTCATATGCATAGAAATGACAAATGTTTTAGGCATGTCTGTTCCTTCTAAAAAAAAAACTATTTGAAAATGGACATTTGAATTTAAACGTGCTTTCACATTTTCGATGAACCATGTAATGGATGTCCAAAAAATGTTACAACACTAGAAATGATAAAACAAAATCTCATAATTCGATTAAAGTTAATGAGATTGCTTATGCTGTAGACATCTCAACTAGAGCGAGTATGAAAAAGGCATGTTCAAGATATCTATAGCCATCAATAGTTGCGTTAACATTTTAAGAAAAATCAAACCGATTCATAACAATATATATTATGTATGGATTCACCATATTACACACCTGAATCAAAGAATCAGCCTCCAAAATAATGGATAAAACCTGAAAATATACCAAATAATGCAATAACAGTTCATTATTTAGCAGGAAAGTATGTGGCCTCAATTTTCTGAGAGATTTAAAGTCGGCACATCCATCTTATTCAGTAAATCGATTTGACTCCTTGAGACTTTCATCTTTTCCGCAAAATTTTAAAAAATTACATGGTGCAAAGCATTTTTTATATTATGTTGAGACGATAATAGATGCAAGCAAGTATTTTGCAGATCTTTAATGTAAATAATTATAATTTTTCAAGAATACGACTATAATTTACAAAGCGTTTACTGATTTTTTTAATATTCTCAAGTACATATTGAAATGCGTTCGAATGATCCAATTTTATAATAAGGTTGAATTTAAAGGGTATGATACAGTACACTAATATATTGTAGGTTGTAGGTGTAAATACAGCGTGTGCGTGTGTGTAGTTTTCATCTTATGTTTGTATATTTGGAGTGAGTTATTTTTAAATTGAATACACAAAGAGGTAACCTATAAATTGAAGGCGATATATATATAATTTTACAATATCCGCAGCAATTACACTGAAATATAATAATAACAATATGAAAATATTTATGCGAAATTTCTCACATATCCTGTAATTAAATTAATAATTATATTTTCAACACAACATATAAGAATTTACGATGCGATCAGTTTATTAAAGGATTTCTTTTTATACATAAATGGCTGTTAAAAATTAATATCTTTATTTTAAAATTACCTATACGAGTATAAATACATTTATATCGGCTGTCAATATATAAATATACACGAGCACAAATATTTAATGTATAATTAATAAAATTTGTTATTTATTTTTTGTATTAGTTCCAGTAGTACAGTTCGCAGACATAAATATTATTTTAATTTTATTTACCATAGACATATACAGATATAGAATACAGAAGACTATGCATATCACAGTCGACTCTGTCTATAATAAACTCTGTAAACTTTGGTAAACTGTCTGTCGACATTAAATGATCCTTTGAAACTTCCATGTAAAAAACGATGTATGTAATAAAATAAACTCAGCTCGTTATAAATAATAGTTTTAAAGTAGTTTTAAGTTGAGTTTAATATTTTATTATATTATAAATATCAGGCAAACTAAACTGGAGTTATATTACAGAAAATTTTAAAACTCTGGCATTTCCCATCTAATTTTAATGAAATTTTGTTTAATAGGCCAACATTGGGATTATATCAGTGGTGAATCCAAAGAAATAGTCTTCAGTTTTCAATATTACAATATTTTTCTTATAACTTGGGTGAAATTAGATTAAATTATGTAATAGAATTTGGATGTTCACCGAACTAAATTTTCCTTAAAATCGGGTTTTACGAATTATCATCTTTTTTAATTACGGACCATAGTTTTAACAGATTTCCTTATAGAATTTCAAATTATAATCAATTTCCAAACTTTCACAGGAAACAATTTTTCTAAAATAGATTCAAGCGTTCAAACGACAGATTTTCCATTCGATGGCAGAGAAAATTTAAAGAAATTTGTGGAACTGTACAAATAATTGAATTCGCACTGACATCAAATGGAAAATCGGTCATATCATTCGAGGGCGTTAATCGATTTTAAAAAATGTCTTCTATGAAAGTTTGTAAATTGATTAAAAGTACCCAAAAATAAAAAAAAATCGGTTAAACTATGATCCGTAATTCAAAGAGTTGATAATTCTCCAGCTTTCAGGTAAATTTAGTAAGTCGACATTCCACAGTATCGTATTGTAATGTGAAAACATTTTTTTACGCTTTGTCCTCAGATTATATGATTATTTTTTATGAAGTTCTAAGAATTTGATACGCATTTTTCTACTGACAACACTGCACAACTAACTGATCTGCAGATCAATTTGGATGCAGCTGAGTATGCACGCTTTTAATGGAATTAAGCAGTTAGTTTCTATGCATTTAATTCAAAATTAATAAGCTGAACGCTTCTACCAATTGCACATCTGGCTAATCTGCAGGTCTATTTGAATGAAATTTACTATACGATAAATTGAATTACACGTTTATTTCAAAAATCATAGCCTGAACTTTTCCATAATAATTGAATTATACACCTTGAATCCGTAAAAGTGTTTTGGAATTATATTTTGGATTATTCTACAAAATATTGATGACATAACACATGGGTCCTTTAACGAAATATCTTTATAATATTTCAATAGCGCCAATCTTCAAAAGATATATCTCAAAATTTCATAACATTTCGATTTTTTACGATTTGTTACAGTTGCATTAATTGACATTTTGATTGTTATTTTCAGAAAAATGGACTCAAAGCAATTTCGTGTGTTGATTTATCATTGTTTTTTAATGGTAAAGTAGAGCAATGGCTTCAAAAGTGTTAGCCGGACTCTGCTCCGTCAACAACAACCATCAAACACGTTGGTTTGCTGATTTTAAACGTAGTCATACAGACACTAATGATGCTTAACGTTCTAGACGTCCAAATGAGGCTGTTAATCATGAAAACATCGAAAAAACACTGAAAATGAAATTATGGATAATCGCAAAGTGAAGTTATACAAGATATAGCTGACACCTTGAAGTTAGTGTTTTTTTATTATTATACACAAACATTTGGGTTTCTACAATATTGATAATTTTCAAATTTTCATTTTAAGAATATCGCAGCTAGAAGGTTGGAACTTTTAAATAGAATTGAACATTTTAATAAGATTTTATAACTTAAAACAGATGTTTCCGAAAACATGCTGACTCTGTATGTAAATATTAAACTTTTGGTTTCCGTGAAACTATATTACAGACAGATTCGACTGTAAATACGATTATTTATAGGTATATTTATATAGAGTCTGTATTCTTATACGAAAATTTACTATTTATGTAACTATATATAGAAATATAATAAGTATATATGTACAATGCATATATATTAAAGTATTATATCTACGTAAGACGACGGATGCCACATAAAAATTCCACACTAAAATTATATGTATATACTAACAATAGATCATAATATGGTAATGTTTATGTATTTAAAAGTTTGAATATATCGTTTTATTCTATTACATACATTTTATGCACTTACATATTGCTTTTACATATTGTACGTTACGTTGTGTATATTGTATTTATAATGCATATTGAATTTATGTACATATGCATACGGATACACTATTGAAATCAATACTATTTATCAAGATATAAAACTTCAATAAAAATATAAGAAAATATAAATTTATTACAATTTTAATGTATATATTATGGATAGATTCTATAGAATTTAAAAAAATGTCTATCTATCTACAATATAAGCATATAATACCTAATATGTTTGAACAAATGTTTGCAGATGCTATATCAAATAAGATATAGAGTTATGAGTAAATACGTATGCAGACCGTCAAAGAGATGATGCGGGGCCCAGATCAAGAAAAACATTTTGACGGCAACCTTCCCGTCTGTTCGTAGTCGTAATTACTATTCCTTTTGCAGGCAATGTTGCATAATGAGAGTTTGGTATTTTAATCAATATCCATAAGAATTGCGTTTGATTTTTTAAATATTGTACTTTCGATTGTAAATACTGTATTGTTTTAGTATGCCATAAAAAGGAGTGATATTTTCACTAATTTCTAAACATATACCAACAACAAAAACAAACAGCCGTATTTTCTCATAAAAAAAAAGTCCCCCAGCTAACACAATGGTAAGATATTTACCAATTTACCATAGTAATGCATTGAGAAGCTATTCACACATACTAATAAAAACCACTACAAACTTAACTCCTACAAGGAATTTATTAAGAATGCAAATGGAAACCCTTTCAGAAATGTTCTCAAACAATGATTTCTATGGAATTCATTCTGAATGGATTCTGTGTAAATTACTTGGAATGCGTTAGTTCAGACCGGTCAATATACACGCGTACTGTGTAGATTCATAACAATTTTCAAAAATAACTATCTTCACCTTTCACCTCGTTTTCATCATTACAGCATTATCTAGGAGAAAGTGCGTCACATTTACTAGATTATTGTATATTACCGTATTGCGTAAACGATTCTGGATTCATTCTATTGAAGGGAACTTGTATGCATTCTATATAAGCGGATTCAGATGACTTCCATGGAAGAATTCTGGGAAGTGTTCTAAAAGTAGTTCACAAAAACGGAAATGTCCATACAAAAGTATGTGCTTCCAAAAGAATTCTCGGTAAATATTTCAAAATGAATTCGGCAGTTATTTTTGGCTAACTATATAGGTAGTTTGGCACTTTGTGTTTATGTGTTTCTCTTCGCTATAATGCTTAAATTGTTACACCATATTAGACGAATTGAACAAAGTTAAGTAAAATAAGATGCCGTGGATGATGTCGCACAATGAATATATTGAAAGTCCAAAATTTGTATACTGTATCTGTCACGAGGATGTAGAATTCATAGACATTAAATTGGATTTCGACAAACCTCTGATTATTTTTAATTCACAATTCAAGATCCTTATGCGTTACGTATCTCCCTCTCTCTCTCTGTCTATCGGAATTGTTGGTATACAGACGACTCCTTATATTAGACCTTAATTAACAATTATACCATATTTTGTGTGCGTACTGAACATAAATAAAAATTATTTAAATTTTATGTAACAAAATTCATTAGTCCACGGCTCTCATATAGCAACCGCTTCACCTCTATCTGGATCTGTATCGGTATGTATGTATAAATAAATACAAATTCATTATAATATCAATCCAATATATACAGTATTTATTATTCTATATTTATTATAAATGAACTTCAAATTTTTTATAGATATTCAGACTATATATTTAGATTCTTTGTTAGTATTTTTGTATTAATATCTGTAATATTATATTTTATTATGCTCAAATATTTGTGAAGTTTAGATCATATTTCGTATAGTTGTGCGACAAGACAATTGCAATATTCACATATTTTTAACGGATATGATAAGTACAAATGGTTGCCAGCCCAGACAGTTATAAAATAATTTAAATAATTCAACTAAACGGTTCTACACTTATTATATTACAGAACGTATAAAGGAAGAAAGCAAAGAATTAGAGGATATAATATGGCGTAGGAAACAATAATTGATGTCGTATTCACGGTGTCCACGAGCGATGGGCATTCCTTTAAGGGGGGTGATGAGGGACATAATTCTAAGTCGAAATTACTAAATTACATTTTTCGATTTGGGGCTCTGTTAGCGAGATACGGCCCTAAGAATTTTTCTCTGTAGTCTCATTATTAATGGCCCAATAACTTCTAAACTAAGGAAAATACAAAAAATTTAGAGTAAACTGAATTTGTAGAGAATTAAATTCTGAATTAAATTTAGTTATTAGTTTTTGTATAACTTGATTCAGTTTTGAGTTATTGAACAATATAATTGAAAAATAGCTATCTTTTCTCGTACTATTTGGAACAAAAGAAGAGTAGGCGGTGTTTGCTTATGACTAAACGAAATTTAAATAAGCCTACTCTTCTTTTGTTCCAAATAGCTATAATTTTAGTTTGTTATTTTTTTTTATTTCTACATTTACACCACTTTTTCAAACATCTATAACTCTTAAACTGTTAGTCATAGCAAAATGAAAAACACGACAAAATTGTAGCGAAATTAATTAGTTTTACTTTTTTGACATAAAAATAATATGTTGCAACGTTAGATTTTTAAAAAAATTAATTTTAGTACGAAATTTTTGAGAAAAGATATTTATTTTTCAATTACAATATATTGTTTAATAACTCGAAACTAAAGCAAGTTATAAAAAAAATTTATAACACAATTTAATTCAGAATTTAATTCTCTACAAATTCAGTTTACTCTAAATTTTCTGTATTTTCCTTAGTTTAGAAGTTATTGGGCCATTAATAATGAGACTACAGAGAAAAATTCTTAGTGCCGTATCTCCCAAACAGAGCCCCAAATCGAAAAATGTAATTTAGTAATTTCGACTTAGAATTATGTCTCCCATCACCTATTTGAAGGAATGCGCACCGCTCGTGGATGCCCTGTATAACTCAAATCCTATTTTGTGTGTGTTGGTATTATATAAAAGAATGTTTAATTAGAAAATATTATTCGACTATAAATATTTCGTTTGTGATTTATACTTGTATATTAATCACAATTTATGAATAGTATGAGATTTCCTATATATATAAGTATATTTTATAGTTTTAAAAATTAATTACAATATTTTATAGCATATATTGCGCACCACATATACACTTAATATTGCATTTTAATCTAATAACCATAGTAAAAATTTATTAAAAGATAATAGGAAAAAATGTCAATGACTTGCCACACCTCCATCTCAACCTTAGATAATATTGCTTTTTTTCATACACACACACACACACACACACGCTGGTCTATAGACTGTCGTGTTCAAACTACTTTTTTTTTATATCAATATAAATGCTAGTTATTCATCATCATATAACAAAACTGAAGAGATTCCATAAGACATCAATTTATTTTGATTAAGAATTTCGATATGCAGTTTTTTTTTAGTCTCATTGTATCTCGTTTTTTAATTCTTTTACGTAAATAGATAATATACACGAGTATACTTGCGGTATATAAAAACAATCAAATTTCCTCATAATCTTCTTATTAATAATGTATAGAGCAATAGACATATTTAATTTAAATTTTAATTGTACTCCATTGTCCATTTAAATAATATAATTGTCTGATACAATAATATAATTATTAGAATCGAAAATAAATATTTTAGTAGAAGTGATATTTGTTATAATAAAATGTAAGGGTTAAGAACACATTAAATACCGGCAATAATATTATTGTCGTGTTTATATAATAGTTAAAATATATATATAAAATATTGTTTAATAATAATAATATATTGTAAAGTTAATGGTTAATTAAAAACAAATAATTTTATGAATGTATTTTGTACAGAGTAATGAAATTTTATGTGAATATCTTACATAGATGTAAATATAAAGTCAATAAACCCATACAAGGACAGGTCATAATTGCACTTTATTTATACATATGTGCATATAGGAATACATACTGTTGTGCATACAATACAGACTTGGTCACAGAAATAGCATACTGTCAATTATTAATTTGTTGGAAATTCTCTACCAGTTTTATGTTTTTAAACTTCTTAATATCTCGATGGCAGTATATAGTGGATTGGATATACCGATACATTCATAATTGCATATTTTTTTAATTGTTACTCAAAAAACATAGAATCCTATTCGATCAATAGAATGTATAGAGAAAATTGTATGCGGTAACACATAATATCGCACCTATGTACATTTTTTATATATTGTATAACAATAATATTCAGTGGACAGCACCATTATCATTTAATTCGAACTCGTGTATCAAAACATATATTTATATTCTCACATTTTCTAAAATATGTATATTAATTATTATTATTACCCACATGAACTCAAAAATTTCGGTAACTGATTATATTCAATTCGTTTTTATAAATATTATTAATGTAATCAATCACACGATGTATCTTAAGGCTACGTTTCCATCTTTCCATAATACCAATTACAATCAACATCATGTTACTGCACGAGACAGCATACAGAGCTTCAATAACAAACCACCACTTTCTTCCATTTTCAGCTAAAGATTTCACTTATCGGCTACAGATTTTACCCTGAGCTTCTACTCCTACACAATTACAATTCTGTACAATTGCCGCACAACTACCTGTTGTTACAATACCAAGGTAGTAGAATTCATTGAGCCTTGTCAAATATGCTATCATCGCCAAATATATTTCGCCTATATAAAACTGTAACAATTTTGGTTTCAACACATTGATTTTCAAAAAACCCACGTGTTTCGAAAGGTGTATAATTTATTTGTACATCGTGTATCGGCAAACAAATATGATCGGCAAAATAGAGATACTCAAATCGATTGAATGCTATCCGCAGCTGTAAATACTACGAAAAGTTGTATTAAATGAAGCTCATTATTCAATCGACAACGCTACATATATGATGAGTGAAAGTGGTAAAAGGATACAACCCTGTTTGACGCCGCGTTGCCTACACGGAATGGTGTTCCAAGTTAAATTCAATATACTAATACAACTGTGCAGTCCCTATATATACAGAAGGCTCTTTAATTATATAATTACCAGAAGCTCTTATTTCGTTAAAACTTTTCAAAGAAAATATCTGTTTAGAATGCCAAAAGCACGCGTTCGAAGTCCATATACGAGCAATGTATATATATATAATAAATTATTGTGATTCCCCAGAATGTTCGATAATTATATGCGCATTTGATCACTGTATTTCTGTGACCAACACTGTACTTATATTCAATTTATTTATATATAGAATATATAGTTTAATTTAAGTTAACTCTTTCTTTTGTCTGGAACAAAGAGAAGTTCAATATTATTATTATCATCACCTGATTGAAAACCTATAGTGTATTGGTATATATAGTAAATTGTATAAAATGCATACAAATAATATAGAAAAAACCGCATAATAAAAATATCAAAATAGAAAAAAAAAATACATTGTGTTATTATAAATATAAGAATCAACTTGAAAATAATTCAGTTTATGATATAATATATATTATTGCATACGCATTAACAACTCGATTCAATAATAACATCAATATAAATAGGTAATATTTATATCAAAATAGATTGTAGAAATATATAGAAATAATTTAAATTAAAATTAAAATACACGTACGGACCAATCAAAATAAAATTTACCCTATTTATTTATGAATATTTAAATAGGTATTATTAAAAATAAACCCTTTACTATATGTAACTATATCGTGTTAGAACATATTGCATCCTATGGTTCACATGTGTTTCTAACTTCCTCGACTCTTTCCTGTTCGTGGTAATATTAATTTTACATTGCATTCTATATATTACTTATAACCCTCATGTTTCTTTCGTTCGTGTAATGAAATAACCCATATATTTATTTATAATATATACAGACAACGAAAAATTAGAAAGAAAATTTAAAATATTATCAATTATTGCAGTAATTAGAGATAGATGTGGTTAGTGATAGATGTGGTGATGCTTCTGACATACGGGCAAGTTAAAAATTTCGCGCGCAGAGTTTTCTTGGCGAATTTTGTAGGAAAAATTCCACAACGAGAATTGGATGTGTTAAAAATGGATGAACTGCTCTTCGACTCTTGCGTTTTCAACTATAGCTGCTGCTGCTGCTGTGTTAAGATGTACTAGTACAAGGACGAACAAGGATCTCGTCTAACTCTTGTGAAAGAAGACGGCGCTTTTACGTCTTTGTATTATCCCAATTGGGATGAATATAAGTTCGTTTTATTACGTTTAGGTATACGTATGTACTAATAGATCAAAAAGTGTCATCACAACGTCGCCACCTTTGGTTGAACATTAAAATTTGATTATTTCTTGCAGCTGGCGTGACTAATTTATATTTTATTTTAAAATATATTAAGAAAGTAATTTTATCATCATATGTTTAGAAGAATTTACTGGAGAACACTGGAAATTTACGAAGCTTTGTGGCTTTTGCATAAGCAATTAAAAAAAAACCTATTGCTTTTTCAAACATTCAATAGTTGTGTCAAGGTTATTCTTATTTTCTAAGGTTCTGTCTATAAATGTGTCTATACATTGGTATAAAATCAATAGATGTATCTATCTTTTTTAATGATTTTCTTCAATAAATGTTGTTAAATGTTAAATTTAATATATAAATATAGCGATTGATTTATTGACAGTGGAATGTACGCACATCATTTTAAATATTATATAGTTTAGCGTTTAGGTTATAAAATTTGGATATAATATAAAAATAGTACTTACATAAAAATAAAGATCAACAGTTTCTGTACGTTTTGGTACACAAGTTAAGGCATCTGTATGGCAACATCCGGTATCGTCACCACATCGATGTAATACTGTACAGTGTGGTACATACGTTTTAGATGTGTCGCCAACAATTGGAATTATTTTTGCTCTTGGTAGCTTACATAATGCTTCTGTATATATTCGTGAAATATGAGCCGTTGCGTTATGAGCTGAAAAAAAAAATTTGATTTTTAATTAATTATATTAATACAAACGTGGACAAACGCATTTGACTTTAATCTATATGTAAATGTTCTATTTCTATTTAAAGGAATATAGAATATTAGAATCACCGATAATTTTGTGTGTGTGCTAAATTTCCGAATTAATAATTTAACAAAAATTGCCATATTATTAGTAGCCATCCATCCAACCATATGACTATATATATACTCATACTCATCATCATCAAATCATATGTGCGAATATGTCCAAATAATTATTATGGCATCATCAAACTTTACTCCGATAATGTATGTATAATTTAATTTTTATTAAAAATAATCCTTATAAGATCCTTGAAATATGTCTTTTATCTATAAAACATATTAATTTCAGTCAAATGCATTCCTTTATAAAATTAAATTTCTTTTATAATGATCAATGGTGTACAGTACAACACTATAAATTAACAATAAAAGGTCCTAAAAATATCCTTGATACTTGGCATAGTATTAATTTCATTAAATTAACTGTTTAATTCTCGATCGTATGAGGTGTGAATTTCAACTTCATCATTCCCTAGTAACAATTTGTCCGTACTTTAAAAAATGAGGAAAATTTCCGTGGAAAATATTCACAAATTTTCAATGGAAAAGATATATTGGAATTTGTTCAAAGAATGTCCATAGATTTTCCACTTAATATAATAGTATTTTATTTAGGTCAATTGAAATCTTTGGATTGTCAGGGTAATATGTCCAACATATATCCGCGCGGTATTGTATTCATAATTTATTTCACCAATTATCCAAGACAGTGGTTCAAATTTTGTATATTTCGTTTATCTAGATATAATCCTCATTCTTTTTCATTACTTTCATAATTTTTAAAACAACCAGCAACTCAAATCTATATATTTCCGAAGAATTTTGTAACACTTTTCATGGCTTTTATCCACGGTTTTTTGTTCTTGTTTATTACAAACAAAAAACTGCACAGTCGATAAATATTTACCATCGATCAGCATCGTGCTCATAGGGCTGGCTTCTGGTCTATTGGTAAAAAATTGAATCAAACCACAATTTGACATCATCGTCATAAAAAAACTTAGTCTGCTAATACAATTCACGGGTATTACTTGCTAATATACATAGACGAACCAAAGATATTTTTGTCAAAATCTGTGGAACTGCTCACAAAAAATATGAATATAAATTCTATGGCAATATTCTGTGGAATAATAACAACGAGAAATACTTCTATAAGGAGAATTCGTAGAAATTATCATCAGAAATATACGGATAATACAAGGACATTTTTTTGTAAATATCCATTGACAGGGTTGCACTCATCACATAAAATTCCAGCGGACATCCGTAAGAAATTCATAGATATTTCCACGGATTGAAACTACAGACTACTACATATAATGCAGAAACTACAAACTAAGCACATTGTTATTCGGGTTATGGAGCGTATTATAATAATAATATAGAATTATGGAAACGTATATATAATCTTTCTCGATAATTGTAGCACCAATATTGGAGAATAATTGAATAGTTATATACAAACAGCATACAAACTAATATTATCTGACAGCATTTCTTTGTATTCTTTGCGTATTAGAAAAAATATTACTTTATATTTAAATCATATTTACCGGCACAATTCAATTTATTAATCGCATTTTAAATGTTGGTATAATTCCATTATATGTAACACACACACACACACACACACATACCTTATATAATAATGATTAAATGAAAATTTTAAATCTTGTGTAATTTATGTTCTTATAAATAATTTGTTATTACTGTATCGTAGTATCGCCGGTATCGGGTATATAAATAAACAATTTGTCTAAATTTTTTTTATATTTGCTTATATACATTTACATAAATATACATAATTACGAACCGGAAATCGCAGCATAACTTAAAAAATACAATTGCTTATTTATACAAAATTTTATGATTTCATTTGTAACAAGTTAAAAATTATGCCTTCATATAAATATAATGCAATTAATAAATAATAAGATTGTTTGGCACAATAAAACACACATTCTTCCATATATTTTCTAATTTATTTAATGTTATAGTATAAACATGTAACTTCAATATAATACATATTTGTAGTAAGTAAGTAATAATAGAATAAATGGAATAATTTTCATATATTTTTTTTATTCAAATCTTATACTATATATACTCTGTTTTTAGTATATATTATAAAATATACTATTTGATTAACGCCATCGGCATAATATTCTTTATATTACAATACATGTACTTAATACAACAATATACCTATCATCACCGCATAAATATACTTGAAAATTGTTATGTTAAATACAAATAATATTATAATGCATTTTTGTTCATAAAATTAAATCGGAACCTTTTGAAAATTAAAACTATGGGGAATCAATTATACTCTCATTTCTTATTTTTTGTTTAGAAATTATTATTAAATAATCTCTTTGTTGTGATAGAAAAATGTTGACTGTGTCTATGTTATATACTCGCGTAGATACTAAAACAGTGATCCGTGTATTTATTGTAATATATTCCGCGAAGAAATATTTTCATATTTTAATTTATTATAATTATAAATAACTTATGTGTACATTTATACAATAGTTTACAATGTAATGATTCAATAATCAATTGATTTTGTTTGTAATATATAATTTTATAATTATAAATGCATATACACGTTATTATTATAATAAACCTAACACATTCACATTATAAATACAATTTTGTTTAGCGAGTAACTGTGATAATTTGTAAATTGCTAAGATTTTTGATGCTATTGCATTATATTATGTCTGTCAGACATATAGTCATATTAATAATTTTTAAGTGACAGTATATGTCCTTTAGACATGATATTCTATATCCATATCAATAATAAATAATATATACATGTGTGTGGATTTACACAATTATTGTAATATTGCAAAACTCTTTCTTTATTAACTCTAATTGTAAGTAAATTAATACAATCAACCGTACGAATTTACAATTAAATTACAAATATATTATCGAAATTCTTAACACCTACCCCTGTACACTAATGCTTCTGACAATCGCTCTCTGCTTCTGCTATAGGAATATTCACTGAGATATAGTATATACTGTAGCGATTGTTACACTAAATATATACATATTCAATATATATAGGCTATTCCATTATAGGATTCTTGATTAAATCAATTATAGTAAGATTCCCGGTGCCAAATAAGTAATAAACTATGCGATTGTAACTTTGAGAATCGGGCTGTTCGAGGAGCGTTATCAATATATGTTCTGAGCTGATAGTATATAGAACTGTACTGATAGCATTTAATAATACTACAATCAAATCTGTGTTGTTAAATGAGTTTATTTTAATACTACAATAAATGAGTTCACTCTTTGTTCATTTCCTGTTCACAGTGGTATTATAGGGAACAGGCTGGCCATGTATATCGATTCGGTTTCCATTAATTGGATAAAGCGGCCGGCATTAATGCATGAATAAATAAAGAATTCATGCGCACATGAAACTACGTGCCGACAAGCGTCAGATAAAAAGGTGATCTGTTTTTGGTCAGCTAAGACGCCTGCTTTTGTGTTACTGGAAATATTCAGAAATATATTTAAACAGAAAGTTAAGATTAGCTGTGATAATAAATTAAATTCTATCGGACTAAATCGACATGACACTTTCCATGCGAGGTTCAGACATAGGTATAGTTTGGCGAACACATAATAAATTATTCTAGTGAAAATTGAATGTTTTAATAAGATACGTTTCTGGTTTAAACACTATGTTGTACTTGGTTCCATACGAAATGTGCGAAACATCAAGAAGAATTATTAAATTATGGTATTTATTTATTTATTGATAGCACCAAAGAAATATATTGAATAGTTTAGAATATAATAACAATCACTAGCAGATTATACGTGTTTCACGTCTACGAAAACAAAGTACTGAGTTTACTAACTTGACTATGTATAATGCGAATGTTTGGTAAAAATTATATTCTCTACTTTGATTAATAATATTTATATATTTTGATGACTAAAAAATAAATACAATTGTTTCCAAGTTACTAGCCTGCATGAGATGCCATAAAGTGTCATTGAAATAATACCTCTCAAAGAGGATTACATTTTGAAAAATTTTGCCATTTTCTATATGCAAACAAAAAATGTGAAAGAGCCGTCACTAACACATTAAAATCAAGCCCAAAGTAACTAACAATAAGTAAATTATGGTGAAACTCTCCAAAAAAATACACTAGTAACAAAATTGTCATTACAATACATTACGACTTCCATTAAATTTATTGTATATTTGATCCTTTCCGCATAAATTCGCATATTTGTTCATGAATCGTTTGGCATACAAATTATTTTCAATTCATAAATACAATATATTAATTCTCTCACCTGCCATTTCATGAATCGCTCTGGCTGCTTGTCTTCGTGATTTTTCAGCTGCTTCAGGTGTACCATAATTACGCCATTTTTCTTCGGTTAAACTTCTTGGTTGATTACTTGAACCATTATTATCACCATCAGTACTTTCATCATCTAGATAAGAATCCTAAAATATTAAATTAATCATAAAGCGGAATATTTTCTAATATTATTTAAACTATAACACGATATAGTTTTTAATTATTAAATCTAATTATATTATCTCTTGATTTTGTCTTGTTACTTAATAATTATAGTATTTGAATATAAAAATAATTCTGTACAATTTTAAATTTAAATAAATCATAATTAATAAAACCATGCAAAATTAAAAATATTTAAAGTATTGCACCTTACAAAGGTGTTGTAAATAAATTCCTAGAATCTTTCGTATTCCATTATAGGGCTGAAACAAAAATTTGTAATATGTATATGGAAAAAGTAGAAATAGATAATAATCAAATTTAACAAGTCCTTTCTTGACAGAATGGCAACGACTCGACATTAATCTTTATATACAATATGCTCCGTTTAGGAGTCACAGAATTTACTGCTGCTGATGATGATGATAATTTTGTCACTTTGCCTATACTATTTATTTGATTGACAATGCCCACAAACAAAATAAATAAATAAATATTATAACAAATAAAAAATCGATTACATTTTATAAAATCAAATATGCACAAATAAATAATTGAAATAATAATAGAATGCATTTATTCAATGAATAATAATAATATATAATTTTATTTCAAATAAGCCCACCTCTTCTACGATACAATTCATTCATAGCACACACACGTATACTCATTATAATTACACTTTAACAATTATGTGCATAACTTAAAATATAATCGATTTGAAATTATAATGTATGGAATATTAATGCATTAACTTTGTAACACAATTAATTGACTTTTTATAAATTTATATTCGTATATTAGATACGATAAAATCATACTTATTAAAATTTAGAAATTAAAATAGACTTGGAAAAATTTTAATTTTTATATTAAGATTTATACACGAAATTTTGATTGATTGATTTGATATCTTTAAAAATACGCATACGCATAATAAGATATATATTAATTTAGGTATGTGTAGGGCTACCATATACTTATTATGCTATTAATATTTAATTGTCATACGTGGGCGCATTCAACACATTATCAAACAACTGAAATTTTTCGTTATTATAAACGGATTTTGGACAAAAAAGGAAAGTGTAACGTAAAAATACAAATTCTATAAATTATTATTAGCTAATTGTGAGTAAATAAATATTTTATGTGCGCAATAGAATACTTTTACTATACCACTTTTCTGATTATAATCATGCACAAAATGAAATCGCATCCATTTTGTTATCACATATTTTCTCAAAGGATTTGAATTGATATGAAAATGTAAAATGGTTGAATAGAAATACATCGGATGAAGTAAAACATTTGTTTCAGATCATTAACATAATTTTACATTGCATTTTGGAGAAAGATTTATTGTGGGATAAATTTTCGTTTTTCTACATTTCATCATCATTCATTTAGAATACGCGATGTTCTGATAAGTTGCTAAGGTATAAAGATCGAACATTATTCCATCAATATAACGTGTTCTTGATTATACAATTAATAAAATTATCACTCAACAGAATCCACCAAAATCTAATGTTATTGTTTTGCAAATCGTGTACTACCCTAGTAACAATTTGTCCGTACTATGAAAAATGAGGAAAAAAATATATATTGGAATTTGTCCAAAGAATATCGATAGATTTCCCACTTAATATATTAGTATTTTATTTCGGTCAATTGATATCTTTGGATTATCAGGGTATTATGTCCAACATATTATTCGTATTCTTAATTTATTTCACCAATTATCCAAGACAGTGTTTCAAATTTTGAATATTTCGCTTATCTAATAGATATTACCCTCACTATTTTTAATATATTTTCATAATTTTTAAAACAACCAGCAACTTAAATCTATATATTTCATAGGAATTTTGGAAGACTTTTCATGGATTTATTACAACAAAAAAATTCACAATCGATGAATTTTTGCCATCGTTCAGCATCTTAATTCCGTGCTCATAAAACTTTTGATCTATCGGCAAAAAATCGAATCAAACCACGATTTGGTATCATCGTCATAAGATTATTCATATTATTCAAAGTAATAATACGGACAATTCACGGGTATTACTTGTCAAAATACATGGACGATGTAAAGATATTTTTGTCAAAATCCGTGGATCTCACTCACAAAAATTATGAATATAAATTCTATGGCAATATTCTGTGGAATAATATAGCAACGAGAAATACTTCTAAGCGGAATTCGTAGAAATTATCATCGGAAATATACGGATAATCCACGGACATATTTTTTATAAAAATTCATGGACAGGGTTGCACTCATCATATAAAATTCCAGTGGACATCCGTAAAAAATCCATAGATATTTCCTCTGATTGAAAAATACGAACTAATACATATAATGCTGAAATTTTGCGGACAAACTACGGACAGTGTTACTAGGGTATATAAATGCAATTTCCACCATCAGTGAAGTCAATTACCGTATATCTCTTTCTTTACTTGTTTTAACCCATGATTTTATAAATAATTCAACCAATAATTTTTTTAATTGTACAACAATTCCCATATATAGAAAAACCATTCGCTACGACAATCAATTGCCATAAAATCCCAAATTTATATAAAATTTCAGTCATCAAATCTACTCTCTATATTGTTATAAATGCGCAGATCGTTTATGATTTATAGAACATAAAATTTGTATACCTATGCTGATTGATTCCAGTTGCATTGAAAATGTAAGTAGCCCTTAAATATGTATATACAATAGATGGATTTATATGGTATACCGGATAAAATATTTAAATTTAATTTCAATGCAATCAAATAAATGGGATATGCTTTTATAAATTTATAGGTGTATATGGAAAATATATAAATTGTATTGAAAATTTAAAATTTTACTATGGTGTTATTATATAATTTTATGTTATTGAAAACATTTGCAATTACTACACATCTTATATTATATCGCATTTAAGAGAAAGTAAGTTTTTAGAAATTTAATCATAAATAGCATACAGTTAATTTTATGAATATATCAAAATTAAATTATGTATTAAAAAAAGTTAAATTTAAATTATACATTCACAACATTTACTTAACATATTATTTAATTTCTAATTAATTTTATATAGATGTTAATCGGATTGATTGGAAATAAACTATTATAATTTAATACATAAAGAATTCTCTTAAAATGAATAATGTTTTTAAAAATGTTTATAAATATAGCTATTATGAGTGTAGGTCCAAATATGTTATGTGTTGTATAATCTTAAAGTCAATGTATAATCTTAAAGACGAAAATATTATATTATAACTTTACTTATTTATTTATGTTATTCGTGTAAGTAACATTAATTTCTATGTATTATATTTTGAAGTTTTTATTTAATTTACATGATGAAAAACAACTTTACCATAACTATATTTATTACAAATAACAATTCAATTGTACGTAAATTTACCAAATTAATATAGGCAAATATAAATTTTCAAGCAAACCCTTGCAATTAATTTTGTCCGTTAATAAATTCGTTACAAATAATATCTGGACGGTTGACATATTCAAATGGTGCAGCCTATTCTCATAAGAATGAAGGTACCCTTACTGAATCAGAACACAGAACACAAGGCAGATTTCTTAATGCAAATGTAAAAAATCTTCTTCATGGATTTATTCAATTCTTGCAAAATGAATACCATAATTTGGATATCAAAACTGGTATTCAATTACAAATGTAACTACAGCCGGAAAAAAAAATACATTTTAAATCAAATAAATTTACATTTTGTTTTAAAATATTTGTAATTTTATTAAAATTAAATAGAAAATGCTCGATATAAGATTGAGTCTACTTAAAATAAGTCAAAATTATCTTATAATATAACTAGGAAGAATATTTATAATAAAAGTGGCAATTCATTGATTTCTTTTTTTTTTAAGAAGAAACATAATTTTGTAATTCTTAAATCGAATAATATTTTATTTTAAATAAATATTGTTTTTAATTTAAATTGAAACCATTTTAATTTAAATCCTTTCAATAGCAACATTTATTTAACTAAATTGATTTTAATTTTAAATTGAATAGATATCATTTTTAATATAAAACTTGATTTTACACAAAAATACTCATGCGTAAGTGTAGCTGTTTTCGCATTCCATTTGTCAAATATCTTACTTAAAATAAAAAATATTGATAGAGATAATTTAAAAAAATTTAAGATTTGTCTTGTGGAAGATGTAAGCTGTTCTTGTAAATGCAGACGATTTCGAGCTGCTAAATTTGTATGAAATTAATTTAAATTAAGCGAATTTGATGGTCCACCTCCTCCTATTCATTTATATTATTTACCGAATGGACAGAAAGTTGAGATGTTAATGTTTTATTTTGATGCATAATTAATTGATCATTCATTTTTTAATGTAATTTTTTTTGAATTTTTTTTTTATTATTTGATTTTAATTTAATGAATAGATTAAATTGTTTTAACATTATTTAGATATTTTTCGTTCAACATAATTGGAATGCAAAGTGTTGAAATTATTTATTTTTATCTTATTACAGAAATCTATTTATCCTAAATCAAAATGAAAGTTTTTGAAATTCGAAATTCTATTTAAAATTATATAATAATATTTTTATATTTTTTAAAATGATAATCTTTATTTGATGTTAAGTTAATCTATATTTGAATTAAATAATAAACATTTCAATTTCAAAAATTATAAAATATTACTCATTACAAAAATAATTAAACTATTTAAGATTAAAAAGAATTTACGTAATCTTTAAAATTATATAAAACGTATTTATATTAAGACAATTTATGCTTAATGTTTGAATTTTCAATCATTTTGATTTATGAAGAAATGCAATCTTGATATACCATAAAACATGATTTGGTTAAAATCTATGGGTTTTTCTATTTAAAATACATTTGATTTAAATAGTTTTAATTTTGTTTTAAAATTAAATTTTTCTGGGTGAGACTAATAAATAGTATTTTAGCGTCATTTGGGTATAATATGGGTATATATTTCAAGCATTGCGAATTAATTGATTGTGTCTTGTGCAGTAATTATCTTTTGGTATGAAATCTAATCTGAAATCACTATATTAAAATTATTTCCGCTTTCATTTCCCCCGCCCCAAAATTTCTAATTAACTCTTAGCCAAGTCTCTGCGTAAAGATTAGTCTCATTTATAGAAGTTATATAGATTCGTACTGAAACAGTGTGGATATATTATATATTTCTGAAAATTTTTATTTTCGTCTATTGGAACATCTAGCCCCCATATGTCAGGAACAAGAAGTAGCCTCAACTCCAAACATCACAAAACAATTGCTTATGACTCAGAACCAATTGGAACAATTAGAACAAACCGTTTTTGGTCTCAATTAAAATGAGACAAATCTGTCAATTTCGCATTCCAGCGGTTTAAGCTCACTATGGTTTTACATTTTTCAATATTTAAAGTTAAATTAATTTTATTTTTTTCACCAATTATGAAATGCCATTAAATCAGTCGTCTGCAGCAGTTAATTGATTTAAATAATTTTATACATTTTGTCAGCATACATCAAACAGTTAACATATCAAAGATAAATAGTAAATAAATAAAATAAACAAGATAGATCCAATATCTACTACGCTGAGGTAACCCCCAAGAACATTTTACAAGCATCCATTAAAAATGAATTTACATGTTCGAAAATGTAAATAAGAATCCCACACTAAAAGATAGTACAAAGTTTTTATTAACAAGGATTTGTGACTGCAACAGTTTATGATATTTGGTGTATGTAATAAGTCGTAAAATTATAGTAAATTTATAGTCTACAGTTTATAGTTGAGCGAACTACAAAGAATTTGTGTAGTATTAAAATCGGTAGAAAAAATACTATTATATATAGCGCAATATTATCTATAGTCAAAGTTTAAAAAAATTATAATAATACGATAAATGTTAAAATTGATTAATGTTATTTAAATGAGTTTTATTAATTAATATATAAATTTATGAATTTATAGAAAACTTTCTAAATTTATATATAAATTACACTTAATATGTTAAATTCCAACTGGCCATAAATGACATATATTAATATAGCATAGTATAAATACTCATCTTTGTACTATGCTGCATTCTGCATATATGTGATCCTGTAATAATGAATGTATATTATATTGTATAGTTTATATGCAGATTGTAACTGCATATAAGTTAATGTGCACGTATGCACGCGTATATCAATCTATTTGTTGGTATAACTTCATGTATGCGTATTATAAATTTATATAATTATATAATTGCATATTTAATACATTAGTTTATTTAAATTTAATATGTAAAATACATTTTTATTCATCATTGTACATTCCATTTAAATTTATTTTAAGTGTGTCTCTATATATATACGAATACGAGTATATATTTGTAATATATAAAATACAAATGTTAATTCATAACAAGAAAAAATGCATTTATAAAAATAAATGTAAAATTAAACATTTTTATTTGCATAATAAAAATATGTGTTTTATGTGAATATATTATATGATAATGTATTATATTATTGGCATTCTTCATATGTGATATTAAATTAATATATGACGAGGGCAAAAACATGAAATGAAACAAAGAATTACTTTAAAAATTATAATAGCATTTTTTAATTTTTAATAATATCCCCATCGGATTCTATCCGCCAGTTTTTTAAACGATATATGTGCTCTTGTTTTAACTATATATGGATTATTAATATAAGTATCAACAATGGTGAAAAATCGACACTAAAATTCATCGATAAAGTACTTTAACCCAAGCAATGATTTTTAAGCGAACAAGCGAGTCATTTATGAGCACATCTAAATTAAGAATAATATTTAACACACCTTCAATCTGCGAACACAACATATAGATTATGTTTATAATTTAAGTTAATTAAGACAGTTCAGTTCAGGAAAATGTTTTTTGAAACAATTTTTAAGCATATACTTTAGACTGTCTTAACGATAATTTAAAAAAAAAATTCTCTACGTAACAAAAAATAATTCAAAAATTATAGTCGCAGTAGTGACGAAATTTTAACTTATTTCTTTTGAAATTTATAGAAAGTCTATGGGAAAAACTTCTTGATGGAAAATAATAAATACTCTGGTTGCTTGTGCCATATTTTATCGTTAAAATCAATACTGATGAGTTTCTTCAAATAATCGATACATACATACATTATTATATGGCTTGTGTGTATCGTTTATTACGATCTCGATAATATATATCGAAAATTTCATATATTTTTGCTCAGCATATATCAGCTAGAACGATCGTTTCTCATTACTATGAGCGAACTTAACAATCTCGACTAATCAAATCAAATTTAACGTGGTTTTGATTATGGTAATCGTTTTGCGAGAAATACAATTGGTCAGCAGGTGTGTGCGACTGTTCAAATACTGGAATTAAAGAGAATACCTCACTATACTATAAATTGACCATTTAGGCATTTACTCGTTTATGGAATCAAAAGTGCAATATTGTTGAAAGAAAATAGTGTTGAGCGCTATATATTTATTCAAAGATTAACAATGTCTGTACTCTTTGGGCCGCTTCTCAATCACTAATATAAAAACAATGGAATTAAAAAAATATCGCTGGTTTTCGATAATTGCAAATCAATTGCCCTAGTAACAATTTGTCCGTACTTTGAAAAATGAGGAAAATTTCCGTGAAAAAAACCCACATATTTTCCATGGAAAAGAAATATTAGAACGTGTCCGAAGAATGTCCATAGATTTTCCACTTAATATAATGGTATATTTTATTTAGGTCAATTGAAATCTTTGGATTGTCAGGGTAATATTTCCAACAAATATCCATGGTATTGTATTCATAATTTATTTCGTTTATTCAATGGTTCAAATTTTGTATTTTTCTCTTATCCAGATATAATCAGAGTGTGTTTTATTAATTTATTTTCATAATTTTTACAACAACCAGCAACTCAAATCTATATATTTTCGAGAAATTTTGTAAGACATTGATTTTATCCGTTTGTTTATTATAACAAAAAAAGCACAATCGATGAATTTTTGCCATCATTCAGGCAGCATCTTCATTTCGTGCTCATGGAACTTCTGGTCTATCGGTAAAAAAAAAAAACTGAATCAAACCATGATTTGGCATCATCGTCATAAGAAAATTTATTCTGATAATGTAGACAATTCACGGGTATTATTTGCCGAAATACACGGACGATCCAAAGATATTTTTGTCAAAATGCGTGGATTTTCTCACAAAAAATATGAATAAAAATTCTATGGATATTCTGTGGAATAATAACAACGAGAAATACTTCTAAGGAGAATCCGTAGAAATTATCATCGGAAATATACGAATAATCCAAGGTGATTTTTATAAAAATTCATGGACAGGGATATCATATAAAATTCCAGCGGACATCCGTAAGAAATCCATAGATATTTCCTCGGATTGAAACTACAGACTACTACATATAATGCGGAAATTTTGCGGACAAACTACGAACAGTGTTACTAGAGTGGTGTATTGTTCCGAGTCTTGTAATTTTCCTGTATTCTGAATATCTGATGGATACTATAATGATGATTATGATGAAATAGAAACAGAATTTCCATATTATTAAAAATCGATAAATACAGAAAAGTTGTTTCATGAATAATTAGTTAATGAATATACAATATGAAAGATTTATCTAGAATTTGACAAAAAGGTATACTACGCGGCATTGATAATGCCGATAAGATGTCATTTTCACAAATAGAAAAAAATAATTATGCAACTGTTTTTGACGAGTATATTCGTCATGAAAAAGGAGCAATATTTTGCGTCAGGACGAGTATATTCGGAGCTTCCAAAGGGATCGAAACAGTTAAATGGTTAAGTAAGTCGCTAGTCGATCCAACTACTATATAGGTAAACTACAATATATTCACTGTCGGTCGGATTTAATAGGCGTATACACAACAGTTCTTTGTCATTCCCGAAAACTTAACGTTAAATGGTTCATCGCATCATATATTGTATTTATTAAAAATCAAAACCCATCTCATTATTGCAAAATATTTAATTCGCTCCGCTACTGTTTATGTTAATACTGTTAATGATAATTTAAGTTAAATACTGTTTATGATAATTTATTTTATTAATGTTTATTGCGGTAATAATTCATTGATAAGGCCAAACATTTTGCATGTTAATTTTTTTAGATAATAAATAAATATAATAATAAACGCACTTAATATATAAAGAAGAACAACAAGTTTAAGAAAACTTTCATATGACATATTTGTACCACTATATGAATTGGCATATAAAAAAATACTTATAATAAATTAATTTTATTCTCACTCGGTTGATATTCATCGTTTCATTGCATACTTACTATACAATATATTAATCACATTGCACGTATACTCGTGTATACCTACCTAACATATATCGAATATCGTAAGTATATATATGAAATTTTTCTGCGAAGGGTATTAATTTAAAAAATATACAACACAATTTGAAACGTACTCGTAATATGGGTAATCTGGGTAAACGCACAGAGCCTGTTACATAAATATATATCCTTTTAATTACGCACTATTCTACTATGCATCCGATAATCCATTTTACCAATTCTCATACATATAATTATTTAAGAGTAAAATGTTTACTCCAACTAAAATAACACACATTAAATTATATGGGCAATAGTCAATGGATTACCATTAGATTACTTTCAAAAGTATAGACATTAATGGGTTGGA
The DNA here is from genome assembly GCA_910594885.2 of Bibio marci. Lineage (NCBI taxonomy): Eukaryota > Metazoa > Arthropoda > Insecta > Diptera > Bibionidae > Bibio > Bibio marci. The sequence goes on along the minus strand of OU343117.1, from coordinate 19,533,987 downwards.
TGAAATATAACTGGTGAGCAAGAAGCCACATATTATAGGTATATGTGAAATATAATAAAAACCATGGAATTCGATAATCTTAAAATCTATAATAATCTTCCACCTAGTTTGCGGACAAAATGGGTTGGTTAGCAATAGATCCCTGTATAATTTTTTTAATTCAACTACCAAACCAAAAATTCTCATCACAATTAGTTTGAGAGCATTTAACAATTAAATACCACAAATTACAGTCTGCAATTATTGTCATAGTCATAGATGTTTTGTGATTAATTCAAATTATTGTATTTTATATAAAGAAAATATTATATTCTCCGACGCATTATTTTCTGAGAGATATTTCGGGTTTTTAGGTTACTAATTGTGAGTTTTCTTATTACTATAATATAAACACTGAAAAATTATTACCATATAAAAATACCAAATTACTTGTTTTTTATTACATAGCCTTTTTTTTTATTCATAATCGTATTGCCATGAAATATTAAATAATAAAATATTTTATATTGAATTATTTTCTAAAATTTTAAGTTCAAAATTTTGTATTTTTTTATAAATTCCAAATTCGTTCGTGTTAAATAGAAAGTTTTATAAATTTTATTTTTAATAATGTTTTTAAATTTAACGTCAGTTTGTAAATTTAATTTATCGATAAAATTTCCGCATTGTAATGGCTTATATGGGTTAAAGAATATATGTCATAATTCTAAAGAATATCAGAAAAATTATTTCAATTCAGTTATATCAAAAGTTTATTTCTCTTTGTACTGCAGTTCTTTTAGCAGAAAAACTGCATGGACTGCTTCATCATCATCATCATCATCATCATCATCATCAACTGCGACAACGAAAAAATCAAATGAAAATGGTGAATATCGTGTTTTTAAACAAGTACCAGCAACAATTACAATTCCAAAAGTATATCCAATAGTACCGGTGATAGCAACAACAAAAATACCGATATTTCCAAGATTTGCAAAAACACTTGAAATTAAAAATCCAATATTAGTAAAACTTATTCGACAAAAAGTTCAAATTAATCAACCATATGCTGGAATATTTTTAAGAAAACAAGATGAAATTGAAACTGATTTTATACAGCATTTGGATGAAATATATCGTGTCGGTTCATTTGTTCACATACAAGAAATGCATGATTATGGTGATAAAATGAAATTGTTGGTGAACGCACATCGTCGTATAATAATTAAAAAGCAAATATATGATAATGTAGATGCAAATTTTATAACAGATGATTTTGCATCCAATTTAAAATTAGAGCCGGTGATAATGGCCGAAATTTATAATTTAAATCATAAAAAATTCGAACATATACCCGAAGTAAAAGCAATTACCAGAGAAATATTTAAAACAATTCGTGATATTATAACATTAAATCCATTGTATAGTGAAATATTACAATTATATCTTAAACAAGATCAGTATATGATACATGATAATGATACCGTTTATTTGGGTGATCTTGGTGCTGCGCTAACATCAGCAAATTCAATGGAATTACAACAAATTATGGAAGAACTTGATATACCAACACGTTTAATGTTAGTGTTATCGGCACTAAAAAAAGAAATTGAATTATCAAAATTACAAGTGAAAATTGCCGCCGAAGTTGAAGATACAATTAAGAAAGTGCATCGAAAATTTATGTTAACCGAACAAATTAAAGTGTTAAAAAAAGAATTGGGTGTTGAAAAAGAAGATAAAGATAATATTATTGATAAATATCGGAAAAGATTTAAAAATAAAATTATACCAAATAATGTATCGGAAGTGGTAGCAGAAGAGATCAATAAAATGAATATGATCGAAAGTAATAATTCAGAATTTAATGTTATACGAAATTATTTAGATTGGCTAACAATTTTACCGTGGGGTACGGTAACACAAGAACAGCTGGATATTAAGAAAGCAACAGAAATATTAGATACCGATCATTACGGTATGATTGATGTGAAACGACGTATTTTAGAATTTATTGCTGTTAGTAAATTGAAAGGATCGACACAAGGAAAAATTTTATGTTTTCATGGACCACCGGGTGTTGGAAAAACTAGTATAGCCAAATCAATTGCACAATCGTTGAATCGAAAATATTTTCGTTTTAGTGTTGGCGGACTAGCAAATGTATCCGAAATTAAAGGACATCGCCGCACATATGTGGGTGCCATGCCTGGCAAATTGATACAATGTTTAAAAGTTGTGCAATCCGAAAATCCATTAATTTTAATCGATGAAATTGATAAAATAGGTAAAGGTGAACAAGGCACGGATCCATCATCGGCATTACTTGAACTATTAGATCCTGAACAAAATACAAATTTTTTAGATTATTATATTGATGTGCCACTTGATTTATCCAAAGTTTTATTTATATGTACCGCTAATGTTTTGGACACAATACCAATCGCATTACGTGATCGTATGGAATTAATTGAAATGTCTGGTTATGTTGCAGAAGAAAAAATGGCAATAGCACGACAATATTTAATACCAAAATTATTACTTAACAATGGTTTAAATAATAGTAAAATTGAAATTACCGATTCAGCTTTATATGAACTTATTAATAGTTATTGTCGTGAATCTGGTGTGCGTAGTCTGGAACAACATATCGATAAAATTTTAAGAAAAATTGCAGTTCAATTTGTTCAAAATGAAACTGAATATGTTGAAGTAACTGATAAAAATATTAGTAAATTTTTAGGAAATCCAGATTTTACAATTGATAATATGTATAAAACCACACCAGCCGGTGTTGCTGTCGGTTTAGGTTGGACAGCATTGGGTGGTCAAACAATATACATTGAAACGGCAAAAAGAGAACAACATGAAACGTTGAATAAATATAATAATAACAATAGTAAACATTTAGAATTAACCGGTCAATTGGGACAAGTAATGAAAGAATCAGCAGAAATTGCATTAACTGTTGCTAGAAAATTTATGAAATTTGCTGATGTTGACAATAAATATCTAGAAACTAATAAAATTCATATACATGTTCCGAAGGGCTCCATACCAAAAGATGGACCAAGTGCTGGTGTAACAATTGTTTCGGCACTTATGTCGCTAGCGCTGAATAAACCGTTGAAACAAAATATGGCTATGACTGGAGAATTATCGTTGGGTGGAAAAATTCTACCGGTTGGTGGTATTAAAGAAAAAGTAATTGCTGCCAAACGTAATGGTGTAAAATATCTAATTTTACCAGAAGACAATCGTAAGGAATATTTAGAATTATCCTCTTATATAACGGATGGATTAGAAGTTCATTTTGTTGATGATTATGAAGATGTTTTTAATGTTGTTTTTCAAAATTATTCTTAATATTTATTATTAAAATTATTAATAATTATTATAATGTAATTTAATATTTGTAAATTTTATGGTAATATAATAAATGTGTATAATCCCTTTCCGTATAGGCGTCCATTGCATTGGACATAAGATTGTACGAGTGGGTTTCATACGTATATGAATTCTTCGTTATGAGACGGTCTACGTTATGAACATTCTTCACTATGAGATTTCTTTGTTTTGAGAATTCTTCGCTATGAAACCCAATAATTTTCTGTTTGTTGATTCTTTGTTGTGAGACGGTATTTGTTATGATACATTCTTCGCTATCCAACGTTCTTCCTTATGAGAATTAATCACTATTAGATTTCTTAGTTATGAGAATTCTTGACCGGATTGTACCAACTCGGTGGAAAATTTTATTATAATTTTTGTATGATTCAAAGAATTTCATTTATGTGTAGAAATTTATCTAACGTCTGTAGAAATAATAGAAGACCTTAAATCATGTGTAATTCCTAATAGTGTATGTGGGTGCATTGGTTCGTTGGAGATAGGGGACATATTGTCACGTTAATATTTGTTTTGCAGATATTTCTTCAGAGATTGTGTGAAATATATTCAACTCTGATATCAATGATATGATATGGTATGGAAGTGTTACTGGAGCTACGTATCAGTATTACCATTTGCCCACTGTGGATATCCTGTATCTGGAGTGTTATAAGTGACTACAAGAATCGAACTTAATTCGGTACAATTTTTATAGAATTATTATGATACTGCATGCAAATTTTGGAAAATTTTATCTGATAGAATAACTTATATGAACATAATATATTTTGATATGAATATTTAGAATTATTTTAATAGACAATTCAAAAATTTTGTTCGCCTTTCATGAGATGTTCGTATCATTGTAATTTTGGGGATATTTTGGTAAGAAAAACACATTTATTTGAAAGTAACGGTACGTTATATTATATTCAAAGTATTTGTCATCTGAAGCTACAACTTTTGACCATCTCATAGAAGAACTTCTTAGGTTTTGAAGCAATCCATGAATCCAGCCATTTTTTCATATCTTTCGTATGAATTGAACCGCTGTGCAGAAAGGGCTGACTGCATCGACCGGAACAAATGGTAGTCTGATGGAGCACTGTCTGGTGAATATAGCGGGTAGGACTTCCCAGCCAAATGCTTCTAACGTTTCTTTGACCGGTCTTGCAACGTGTGGTCTAGCATTATCATGTTGCAAAATCACACGGTCATGCCTGTTGACATATTCTGGTCGTTTTTGATGCAATGCTCGGCTCAATTGGATTAATTGCTCTCGGTAACGTTCAGCAGTGATGGTTTGTCCCGGTTTAAGCAGCTCATAGTACACCACACCAAGCTGGTCCCACCAGATACACAGCATAACCTTAGAACCATGAATATTTCGTTTTGGTGTCGATGGACCTGGTTCACCTGTATTCATCCATACTTTCAGACGTTTCGGATTATCGTAATGGATCCACTTTTCATCACCAGTCAAAATTCGATGCAAAATTGAATGTCTTTGAAGCAAAATTTCACACATTGTTTTTCGATTTTCTTGTTGTCTTTCCGTCAACTCATGTGGTACCCAATACGATAACTTATGGATCATTCCCATCTTCTTTAAACGTTTGGAAACACTTGCTTGGGTAACATTATCAGCACTTAGCTATAGACCCAATATGTATTTTGCATCATAACACCATTTTGATCTCCCTACTGAGTAGATGAGTTGATTACTTAGACATCTCTAGTAACAATTTGTTCGTATTTTGAAAAATGAGGAAAATTTCCATGGAAAAGTTATATTCGAATTTGTTCAAATTTTGTACATTTCGCTTATCTATTACATCCGTACGCATTTTAATTTATTTTCATAATTTTTAAAACAACCGCAGAAACAACTCAAATCGATTTATTTTCGATGAATTTTGTAAGACTCTTCATTGATTTTATCCGCTGTTTTATTTTTTCTTGTTTATTACAAAAAATAATGTACAATCATTGAATTTTTCCATCATTCGGGCAGCATATTCATTCCGTGCTCAAAGAACTTCTGCTCTATCGGTAAAACACTGAATCAAACCACGATTTGGCATCATCGTCATAAGAAAATTTATTCTGTTAATACGGACAATTCACAGGTATTACTTGCCAAAATACATGAACGATCCAAACATATTTTTGTCAAAATCCGTGGATCTGCTCACAAAAAATTTAAATATAAATTCTATGGATATTCTGTGGAATAATATAGCAACAAGAAATACTTCTAAGGAGAATTCGTAGAAATTATCATCGGAAATATACGGATAATCCAAGGACAATTTTTATAAAAATTTATGGACATGATTGCACTCATCATATAAAATGACCAGCGTACATCCGTAAGAAATCCATAGATATTTCGTCTGATTGAAACTATACAGACTACTACATATAATGCGGAAATTTGGCGGACAAACTACGGGCAATGTTACTAGGGATACGACATAAAATATGCTGTAATCGTAATTGTAATCGACTTGCCACATTATAAGCGTGAATGTTCGACGTATAGGAAATGCAAATATAAGCGGTATTTACAAAATAAACGATGAATCTTTAAATGTTAAATACAACACATATGTGACTATCTCATTAATTTGTCTGCTCCTAATTAAAATCTCGCATCATAATCGACCAATCAATTAAAAAATTGCATTATGAATATACCGAAAACTATTTAATTGCAATTAAAATCAGTTTGTATTTAACGATCGTTTCCCGCATCGCATTCTATCTGCTGTAATGTATTGTAATGTATAGTGATATTATTATTCGTTGATGTATGATTTGCATATAATAAATTGATTATTTAAATCCAAATGTGAATAAAAAATTATCTTATATATAGCCGTGTCTGTGCTAATACTAGCTAAAAATTTAATTACTGCTATAAAATCTGAATAAAGTACCTTGGCGGGATACTTGCAATCGTTTCTTTTTTTTTGTTTTTATAATCTGTTAAAGAATTTTAATGGTTCTTATTGCATAAAATAACAAATGTAAAATCTTTTAGAATATAAACATTTACAAATAATTTATCGAAATGTAAAGTTTATGAGTTACACATTTTTTCTTTCTATCTATAAATAAAAAAAATACCTATACAAATTACATTTTGCATTTTCCTATTTTTATAATTTATGTCAGCAGATATATTTATAATGAAGAAATAGTTAATAGTTTATTTACATTTAACATACCACCAAACAATATTATAAACAAACGAAACGCACTATGCACTTAAATATATATGTTGGTAGTAATTTACTATATGTATATTATGTATGATGTTATGGTTATGTATACAAACGTAAGTAACTTCTTATGCAGAACATCATCTCAACGACTTGAATTTGTATGAGTACATTTCTATAATTATTTACTTAACAAAATAAGCTGAATAACTTTTAAAGTGCAAAAAATATTTATGCATTTGAAATTAAACATTAACTATACAAATTATTAAGCATAAACATTTAAGAAGTAAAGACAAAATTTGAGAATTTTATAATTATTAACTTATTAAACAAAAAACATATATACACTTACTTCATAATCATCATCTTCATTGTAATCTCTATCACCGTCTTCATTATTATTATTATTATTATTACTATTATTATTATTATTATTATTATTATTGTTGTCATTACTGCTTTTATTATTTAAAACATTATCCTCACCATCAGTATCATGATCATCGTCATCGTCGACATCATCGATATCATATTCATCATCATAATTATCATAATTATCTTCATAATTTTTAAATGTACTTTTAAATTGTCTACTTTTATGTTTATTATTATATTGATTTTTTTCATTGAGATCGTACTGATCATGAAAATTATCATTATTATTATTGTAATTTAATAAAAATTTATCATCATTTTCATATGAACCTTTTTTATTATTATTATTATTATTATTATTATTATTATTATTATTATTATTATTTATAATACTTTGATGATGTCCAAAAAAATGAACAATAGGTGCCTTTGTTGTAATTTCAACATTTGAATTAATTCGTTCTTGTGTAAATAAATCATTTGATCTTGTTTGAAAATAATATTTATTTATAAATGGATTATTTTTGTATAATACTTCCGGCGGTTGCATTGTTGATGATGTTGTTGTAGACGAAGACGACAACGCATATCGTCGTAAATTTATTTTATCATTTATTTTATTATAATAATAACTATTTAATTTATGTTTATCATAATTTAAAAAAGCAGGTGATGAATAACGTTTTGGAATGTGTACAGGGGAACGATAAAATGTTGTCGGCACAGTTTTACTTTTTTGGGCCAGATATGGTGGCTTTGTTGTTGTTGTTGTTGTTGTTGTTGTGGTTAAAATTGTAAAAATATTTCCCGATGGATTTCCAGAAATATTCAATGTTATTTGGTTTGATCTATTTGTTAATTGATGGTATTGATGTTGTAATAAATGTTTTAAATGTAAATTATTTGATGGATGAAATGCATGAACAGCTTCGTGTACATTTTTCATTGCGGACGACGGTGATGTATGTGATATTTTTGTTATATGTCTTTGATTATTTATTGAATGCCTAAAATAAAAACAATTAAATAGAAAATTTATTATAAATTGTTATCAAATTTTTAATTAAATTTATATGGAAAAATAAAATCAAGTAATTTATTAAATTTAATTAATGTTTTTAAATAATATAATATAATGATGATTTATTTTAATTGGCGGCAGTTATATTTATGTTGTTAGAAAAGTTTGGTATAGGGGAATGAGGTGGATAAAATAAGCACTGGGGTAAAAGTAAACAATTTTAATATCTGCGCCATAATAAATTGCTGTTTATATTGATAAAAAGAAATAAAGCGGTTAATGGTGGAAATATTAAGTTTACCTATACACTTGGTGGTAGACATAACGAATTTGCTTGAACTTTGTTACTAATTTTTTGGACAAATTCAGTCAGAGAACCATGGTAGTTGGTAGATTGTATGGTTAATGATTTTAAAGAGGCTTTCGACACAGGTTGTCACATATTCATTGCTGTGTATTTTGGATATTGATAATTTGTTGGAGAGTTCTCAAAATACTTCTGATAATTTTTCAGATATTCCCCACTAGCAGAATATTTGGGTTCTATTCTACAAATCGGTTCTTATTCGATTCTCGCTTATACAGTCTTAAATTGTTGCATTTTGCAACGACTAGTATTCGAAAAGTAAAATGTTAACCAATTAAATGATATTATTTTAAAAGTTGTTGAGAATGTATAAGTTTGAACTCGAAGTGTGGCTAACTCAACTTCAAATTTTATTATTCGTAAATGTCATGAACTGAATGACCCTAATTGTCTTAGTGAACCTTTTGTTTTATTATTTGATGCGATATGTTCTTGAATATTTATGAACCTTATTATTCCATTGATAAGGCTAACAATAAGTTATAATTAATTCAGAAAATATTTCATCGCTTTGCTTAAAGAATACTTCTTTGGATTGATCCGCTTAGACTTCGTCTATATGTTAAAATAATTGAACATACCATGTCATTGGAATGGATGGGATTATATAATATTTCATTTTTATTTAAATTTAAATTGTACAATTTCCTATAAATATTGTAATACTATATTTGTTATACAGTAGCACTTAATGTTTTGTAAATAAATAAATAAATAAAACTCCAGTTAGGGGTCAAAATGAATATGTGGCAGTTGTTTATGGCAAGCTAAATATCAACTTTTGAGTATATCATTCCTCAGAGCAGTTAAAATGGAGTGTTTTGGAAAGAAAAATAATACCCATTTTGTGTGCGTTTCATGAAACGATATCAATATTTTTAAAATTAAAAAGCTTTTACTTTATACAACCTCTTTCCTCTATACAACAACATATAATAACTTTTGTCTGATAACAATTTAAATTTAATTTTATTATATTTTCTACTTTTTTATTATTCAAACATTTAATTTAGATTTAAAATGAAATCTGATATATAATATATATAAATAAAAGTATGTACACGCTCTGACCGAACAATAACACGAATGGATTAAGAAAAAAGCAATCAATTAATCCATTTTTGAACAAATAATTTTATTTATTCAATATATTCTTCAACTTCCTCAACTGAAATGCTACAGCTATTTGCATGTTCAACAAATGTATTAAATGACTTCTTTTTTATGTCAGTTTAATAAATCAATTAACTGTCAATATAAATGGACTTTACCCGTTCCAAATATATATAATCCGGTAATTTTCCGGACAGAAGGTTATAAGAATATGTAAATCATAAATGTTATAAGTCTTATATGTATACAATAATAAGTGTACCATATATTATTATAATTTTGTCTGCGTGCGTATATGATGAATGAATTATAAAACAATGATAAGAATTTAATAACATTATCTATAAAAAAAAAGACTATGTATTATAGCAAAAAAACCCGTAATTAATTTAATTATTATTATAAGAAATATACACACACGAATAATTATGTATTCTGAAAATTAATTTCCATAAAATTTAATTATGCAATATAAAAACAATATGCGATCGGTCAATAAAATTCGCGACATGATTGTATTTAACTTTATAATAATATCAGATACAATAGATAATTGTTGATCCAATCTATAACGTTATCATCATATTACCATATATAAGTGGATAATAAGCAATCTATCAAATATTCATTACATTTTCATTTAAGTTGGTAAATAAGTATATAAAAATTCACCAATTGGTTTAGAATTATCGAAAACCATCCAGATGCTTCTCCATACGTTTATTAACTTTTTGAAATAAGTGATTTGTCCACTTAAATAACTTTAACATTTGCATACCAATAATCATAAGCATCAATAAAAAAATATATTAGAACAAAAAGCAGTTTATATTGAATACAAAACAATAAATAACACTTTTGACGTTTAACCAACAATTTAATCCATTTAATTTTTAATGCAACAAGTAATTTTCAGAAACCAAATCTAAAGAAGCGCATTCAGTAATTGTTTTGCGGGTGCTAAAGACAAAGCTCGCTATCCTAAGAAACTGAAACGCATCAATAGATTATCCCTTCTTGTTTTCCAGGAATTCTAGAACACATAGAGCTTGAATTCCAATGACAAAATTGTATCAATTGAAATTGAAAACTATCCCACCACATAGCTATATTCTCTTCTTCAGACATGTAACATCTATAACATATACACATGCATGTGTTGCATATGGTGTCGATATGATATATCTAAATTAATATGGTGTTGTTTTTGTAAAAACAAATCAGCAGTAAATTATTTATTAACACATAAATTAGGTCATTTATTTCAATCAAAATATTTTACATCATTATAACTTTCTTTCTCTCATCTATGTTGGCCAGTGCAGTGAAGAATTTAACGCAGTAAAGGATAGTCTTCAGTTTTGTCGCTTGTTGAAAAATCACTTTACATCATTCATTGGCAATTGTTGGGCGTTTTTGGTTCAATAAATGAAGTTTAAATTGATTATTAATTGTTGTTGATAAAGTTTATATGACGTTGACCTGGATCTATACCCGCAATATTTTACCATTTCGATTATCGAAAAATATTCAGTTGAAATCACCAAAAACGAGTGAAAAGCTGTGTAACATCCATAATGTTAAAGTAGCACAACTGAATTGATAAATGCCAAATAATATACGTAAATAATATGATCTAAAGTTAATAAACAATAACTTACCATTTTAATATTGCATTAAAATATGTGACATACCCAGAGTCATGAGTGAAAGTGATTTTAAAGGTATATTAGTGCAAATTAATATTGAAAAATGCTTGAAAATGTAGTATATAAATCAGTAATATTTAGACAAAGATACTTCAATAAACAGTAAAATACTGAAAAAATACTATACAATTTAAAGATACACTCTGCCACATACTAATTTACACAAACTTATCATGGATACTAAAAAATAATATCGCTAATTTTACTAATACAATAGTTCGGAAACTGCTAAATACTAATTCCTAGTAAAAATTGGTCCGTACTTTGAAAAAATCCACATATTTTCCATGGAAAAGATATATTCGAATTTGTTCAAAGAATGTTCATAGATTTTCCACTTAATATAATAGTATTTTATTTAGGTCAATTGAAATCTTTGGATTGTCAGGGTAATATATGTCCAACATATATCCGCGCGGTATTGTATTCATAATTTATTTCACCAATTAGCGAAGACAGTGGTTCAAATTTTGTACCTTTCGCTTATCTATTACATATAATCCTTACTCTTTTTAATTTATTTTCAAAATTTTTAAAACAACGACAGCAACTCAAATCGATTTATTCCCGAGGAATTTTGTAAGACTTTTCATTGGTTTTATCCGCGGTTATTTTTTTCTTGTTTATTAAAAAAAAAATGCACAATCGATGAATTTTTCCATCATTCGGGCAGCATATTCATTCCGTGGTCATTGAACTTCTGTACTATCGGTAAAAAAAACTACGATTTGGCATCACCATCATAAGAAAATTTATTCGGCTAATACGGACAATTCACAGGTATTACTTGCCAAAATACATGGACGATCCAAACATATTTTTGTCAAAATCCGTGGATCTGCTCACAAAAAATATGAATATAAATTCAATAGATATTCTGTGGAATAATAGCAACGAGAAATACTTCAAAGGAAAATACATAGAAATTATCATCGGAAATATACGGATAATCCAAAGACATTTTTTTATAAAAATTCATGGACAGGGTTGTACTCATCATATAAAATTCCAGCGAACATCTGTAAGAAATCCATAGATATTTCCTCGGATTGAAACTACGGACTACTACATATAATGCGGAAATTTTGCGGACAAACTACGGACAATTTTACTACGGATCAAGATACTGTGTCTGAATGTACAAGCCAGACGGGGAAATTGTTACACGCAGATGATATTGTTTATATCGTTGTAGAACCACATGAAATAGGTGAATAGAGAAAATTAAAGCATACACCTAATATAGTATTACTAATTTTAAGTAAAAAAAAAACACTTTAATTAGTTACCGTGTGTTAATATGGAAAATAAAATGGAAAGTTTGCACTCGCTGTGAAAAACCAAACATAACTCAATTTTTCAATAAATATTTATTTAATTAATTTTATCGATGCAACCTATAAATATTATTGTTTGCACACAAAAATTATGTTATAATTTTTTAAAACAAATTATAATTATTATATTGTTTTTTTATTCATTTTGTATGTGCACGATATTAATATAGAAGCGCAACTGTTATTACTCACGTTGTTACGTGTTCACAATTATTATAAATATATATAATAAAAAACATTTATAATATATGAAAATAAAACAATAATTGTCCGCTCACCTTAAATGGTGTACAGGATATCGATAACCATATTGAACTTTATTTATTCTATCCATACTCCATACTCCGTCTATCAAACATAGAATAAAATATAAAATATATAAATTCCCCATAAATATTTGTACACATTTTCTTTTCATATCTCATGTAATTAATATAGATTTATCTAAATGATGCACAGATAGAAGAATATATTTATTTGCGCATAAATTAAGTTAAAAACGATATATATTTTAAAATTAATAAAGATAGGCTTTTTCTATATATAAATATTCTACTTTCGTATTGCACAAATTTATTTTATATTTATATTTCATTGGCTTACGTTACGCACTATACTTAATCTATTCTATTTAGTATCATTTCACTATGGACACACTAAAATATATTTCGTTTTACTTTTACAATAATAATACAACCGCTACATTATATCCTTTTCCATGTTCACTTTTTAAAATACACCTTTTAGTTTTCATATTTGCACTCAAAAATTAATTTAACAAATCAAAAAAATAAAAAATCACAAAAACCAATTACATTTTTTCTAACAATTAATTAATTTATTTATTTATTATTATTAATTTTATTATATTTATTTTTTCTTTCATAAATTATTTTCACATTTAAATATATTTATTTGTATATTATACACAAAATTAATCGAATTTATATTATTTCCTTCCTTATTTTTAAATCGTTATTATACAAAATAATAAATACTAATAATAATTTCAACACTCTCTCGAGAATGTGTATAAGAAATATAAAAAAATAAATAAAATAACAAACAAATTATAAACAGTGCAATTTCCGTGCGTCGCTATTTCTTAATGGATTATAGAACAAGAAAAAATACAAAAAAAAATTGCTCATACATATAACTCACTCACGTCCTCATTAGAACACAACAAAATTTCAACTGACTGCTGCTGGCTGACTGAATAACGACTCTACCAATCCACTGCAGAGCCATAATATTTATATAAAATTATATTATAAATAAATATATATAAAATACATATGTACAAAAAAAATATATCCACTTCACGTTCACATCTTATTTTATTCATATTATAGTTATTTCTTTCTTTAATCGTTTTTTGGTGGTGGTAGACTACAATAAAATAATATATATAAATTGTATTTGAACAAAAATGTTTACAATTCAAAATATGTACTGCATTATATATTTATTGTTACGTGTTGTACGTACATTACAATACATTATAATAACAAAACAACGTATTCGTTTTTATTTATAATAGATACTATTATTTTGAATGTAAACCTACGTATAATTTTTTTAAATATAGTCAATTCATGTATTACTACACAAGTACTAACAACTAACTATATATACCTCTAATAAGTAACTAATAGGTATAGCAATATGATTTGATCGTTTTTTTTATTAAATTAATTAATTTAATTTCGATAATAACTGTAAAAAAATTTTATTAAATATAATTACCATCGTTAAGTATAAGCTTTTCCCAATTTTTTTAAAATTTATGAATACCATATCAAAATTGTTTTATGTTTTGATGCGATCCAAGAATCAAGCCAATTTTGGATGTCTTCATAATTGTGGAAGCGCTGTGTACAGAGTCCATGTACCATCGATCTGTGCAAGTGGTAATCTGATGGAACAATATCTGGTGAATAGGGCGAGTGTAACACATCCCATCCGAGTGCTTCCATTGATTATTTTACCGGTTTTGCAACATAAGGACGAGCATTGTCGTGCAAAATAATCACTTTTCCATGTGTGTTGGCCCATTCTGGTAGTTTTTCTTTTAATCACCCTGGTAACAATTTGTCCATAATTTGAAAAATGAGGAAAATTTCCGTGGAACGATCCACAAATTTTCAATAGCAAAAATTTATTGGAATTTGTCCAAAGAATGTCCATAGATTTTCCACTTAATATAATATAGTATTTCATTTAGGTCAATTGAAATTTTTGGATTGTCAGGGTAATATTTCCAAAAAAAATATCCGCGCGGAATTGTATTCATAATTTATTTCACCAATTATCCAAGACAGTAATTCAAATATTGTATTTTTCTCTTATCTATAGATCACTCTTTTTAATTTATTTTCATAATTTGTAAAACAACCAGCAACCTCAAATCGATATATTTCCGAAGAATTTTATAAGACTTTTCATGGATTTTATCCGCTGTTTTTTTTTTTCTTGTTTATTACAAAAACAATAATGCACAATCGATGAATTTTTCCATCATTCGGGCAGCATATTCATTCCGTGCTCATTGAACTTCTGCTCTATCGGTAAAACATTGAATCAAACCACTATCTGGCATAATCGTCATAAGAAAATTTGTTCTGCTAATACGGACAATTCACGGGTATTACTTACCAAAATACATGTACAATCCAAAGATATCTTTGTCAAAATCTATGGATCTGCTCACAAAAAATTTGAATATAAATTCTATGGATATTCTGTGGAATAATATAGCAACGGGAAATACTTCGAAAGAGAATTCGTAGAAATTATCATTGGAAATATACGGATAATCCAAGGACATTTTTTATAAAAATCCATGGACAGGGTTGCATCATATAAAATTACAGCGGACAGCTTAATAAATCCATAGATATTTCCTCGGATTGAAATTACGGACTACTACATATAATACGGAAATTTTGTGGACAAACAACAACAAACAACAGACAGTGTTACAAGGGCAATGCTCGATTCAATTCAATCAATTGTTGTTGGTAGCGCTCACCAGTAATAGTTTGACCAGGTTTCAACAATTCATAATATACCACGCCCTTCTGGTCACACCAAACACACAGTAAAACCATCTTTCCATGCGGATATTGAGTTTTGGCACCAATTTTACTACGGTTGACCTGGATCAATTTCCAATGTTTAGTTCGTTTAGGATTATCAAAATAAATCCATTTTTCATTTACCACAGTGACAATACGACACAAAAACGTTTTTCTTAGCAGTCTTCTAATCAAAAATTTCACGCACGTAGTTTTACGCTTTTCTTTCGGCTTCTTTCAGTCAATTCATATATGGAACCCATTTTCCTTCTTTTTTTCATTTTACATCCATTATGTTTAAGCGATTAGTGATGGTTTTTTGACATACATTTAATGAATCTACCAGTTATGTTTTGCGATTGTGCATCGTCTTCATCCAATAATGCTTACAATTCCATATCGTAAAATTTTTTGGGTACTTTATCCACGTTCTTTGTCATTCAAATCAAAATCACCAATTTTGAATCGTTGAAATCGCTTTCTGCAATGACTTTCATGTAAAGCAAATGTTCACCATAAGTTTCGACAAGAATTTTATGATTTTTTAGCAGCAGGAGTTTTTTCCAATCAAACAATAAGAACAAACCTCTCTACAAATCAGATTTTTCTGGTACAAAACTGAATGATAAAAATATAGAGTGAATATGTTCACAAAACCATTTTTTAATTCGTGACCGATCAAATCATATTACTATATCTATTATATATAATGTTGATTGCTATTATATGGTTAACTTGAATTGTATATATGTTTTATAGGTATTGGAAAATAAATGAAATTGTTCTAAATATATTGATGAATGAAACTTGAAAATTCTTAATGGTTTGAATTGAATGGAAGTTGGTTCATACTTTACTTTCATATATCTATAATACTCTAGTATAATACGTAATGTTAACGCACACATGATCTTTTTTATTTTACCAGAGTATAATCATACGTATACGTTATTTTAATATTAATATTATTATTGCAAATATATAAAATAACATTGGGATTTTTATTATAATTTATTTATCGCATGTGTTTTTTAAAATTTTTAATTAATACTTTTAGACGGGTACAAAACCCGATACCATATATATAAATATACTGCACGTGAATACACGTACCCATTGTCAATTGCAATACTATAAATGATTTAATATTTAATAATAATAATAATAATAATAATAATAAGGTGTGAAAATATATCTTTCTAAATTTGTCAATGCATTTGTTATAACTTATTTTTGCTATATAATACCAAATACATTTGCATATTGTAATTACAATTTAAGTATACGACAAATAAACGATTGTTTATTGACTGCAATGAATATTATAACTATTTAGGTGTATCCAACACAATGATAATGCAATAATAATCCAGATAATATTTGCTAATTATAATAATTTAAATTAATGCCGGCACTTAAACCAATAAAGGCCCACTGTGCTCTCCCTGTGAGTTAATCCTCAAAAGCCGAACATTCACATAAGTAGTGCCATACCGCGATTCTTCCAACAAGGAACATTTAGCGCAAAGTGCATTCGTATCAAAAATACTACAATAATACACAAACAATAACCATGTAGTTAATTTCCCACAATATAATCTGTAAAAATTTCCGAATCATGTGTAAATTCAGAGGCGGTATCTTTATTAGTATTTCGTGTAAATTCAGTGTCAGATTATCTTATATGACGTGTAGTATTTGTCAGTATCCTTAATACTACATGCTAAACTATCTCTAAACTGGATACCACAGTTATATTATCATTATCTGCATCTGTTTCCGTTACTACACCAAGAGGGATCATCGAGCGGCCCATCATAGTCAAAAGTTGTCCTAGCATTACCAATTGATTCAATCAGAAATATTCAATGAAGGCATCTACATTTACAAATAGTTATATAGATGAAATCACATACGTAATACTACTTTAAGTTTTACAAGCGAATAACAAGACACTTTTTATCATATATTTGCATAAAAAATTTGGTATTTCATATATGTTTTTTTCGAACAGCGATCGACGATATTTCTATTAATACACATGTTTTATCTTTCTTCAACCTATTTGCAGCTATCCCAAATCCTAAAAGAATCGTTATATTACCTTTTACGGTATCAATAGGCATCTAACCTTTGATTTTCCTGCTCTCCTTATTCCTTTCGGAACACCATTTAACCGTTTTTTTTACTATCGGTCATCATCCATATGTAAAACGTGATCAAGACATCTTAAGCTACGTTGTGGTATAAAACAAAATTTTTTTTCTGGTCCAGAATTTCATACATTAGCTACGGAAAAATTCTGCACCAGATTATGTTGTTAAATGCTGTAATAGACAACAACAGAATAGCGTCGTTTTAACTCCGTAAATTGTCATTTTAGTGACACAAATAAAAAAACAATTTAATGTTAATTGTTTTTGGAGCTAGCTCCAGAATGTCAAAATAATTTATTTGATTGCATTGTATGTACACACACATTTTTTTAAAATAAAATAAAATAAAAATATATTATTTCTGTTTCTATTGAAGGTTTATATATTGCAACGGTAACAACCTATATCGAATTCAGAATTGTATCTTCGACCGTTTTCAATTGCTACCCTGCAAATTTCCGTTCAACATTATTTTTTAAATTTACGAAAAACGAACCCAAAAGTATACGTAACTTATTATAGAAATTTTCAAATTGTAACAGTTTGACTTTGAATTCTTGATGAATTAATTGCAATCATATATATTGTATTATTTTGCTTGCATTCACTTTGAGGACTAGCAGTGATGTCTTCTTGTTTAACGATTCAAAAGCATCGTTGCCAGTAGTCAAGCCATATTTCGACACAGTACCAGTGGTGAAGGCTGAGAAAATGCATTCAGATTTCATTATATTTTTCTTATAACGTGGGTGAAATTAAACTGAATTATCAAAAAAAATATTTGGGTGTTCACCGAATTAAATTTCCCGGAAATCGACTTTTATGAATTATCATCTTTTTTATTTACGGACCATATTTTTAACGGATTTTGATTTTTGTATTCAGAAAAAAAATATGACCGATTTTCCAATCGATGGCAGAGAAAATTTAAATAAATTTGTGGTACTGTATAAAGTTGACAACCAAATGCGGGTACTAAAATTTTATACAGTATCATTATTTCACACAAAATTTCAACAAACATCAAACGGAAAATCGATTATATCTTTTGACCGCGTGAATCGAATTTAAAACCTGCTTCCAGGAAAGATTGGAAAATTGATTATAATTTGCAATGTTGTATACAAAACTGGATATCCGTTAAAACTATGGCCCGTGATTTAAAAAAATGATAATTCTTAAAAATCGATTTTCCCGAAAATTTTGTAAGTGAAGATTCCAATAATTTTTCAAATGTAGTATACTTTCAACTTGGCTATCAGAAAGATTTAGTGATATTGCAATCTGATAACATTTTTTTTTGCTATTTCATCAGTAGTTTACGGCAATAGTAAACCAAATTTTGTAAATTTTTCATTCAATATTTCTATTTACAATCCTTACTGTCTAATCCAGCGCAATATTAAATAGTTGTATTGATAATGGCTGGCTGTGTCTCGTCGTAGTCCATCATCTGTCGCAAAATGATTAAATAATTTATCTTGTATTCGCACACGTGACTTAACATTATCCAACGTAAACGATCATCAAATCTATCGGATTTTTGAATATCAAATTCTTCCAAAATTGTCCATATAACTATTGACGACTATACCCATATACTGGCTTAAAATCAACAAACTATTAAATATTTGATCAGATGTAGATTGATCTACGCAGAATCTACACATGGGTATTCTTCTTTAATTTTATAGACATATGGAATCACAGTATATGGTATATTAAACGTAACATTATATATCCCTTTCCACATTAGCCTCTGTTGTTACCATATACTACCACAAAACTCATCTATATCTCATAAATTATATGCTAGCTATAATATTATTCCTGATACAACGGAGGTGATTTAATTGGTCAGTGCAGAATAGAACGTATATATGCGGACGATTAATTCATAAAGAATAATTAATTAAATTTAGCATCTATTGAAATATAATTGCAGCCACGAATTGGTGTATATATTCACAAATAAGAAATAATTTACCAACTACAATTAGATAGTTATGATGGCAAAGCGCGAGGTTTGCCTTTACTATAGTTTTACTCTTATTTCTACACAATTTATTTCTACATAGAAAAATTATTCAATTCATTTACGAATTTTAGATAGAAGTCTTTTATTTTTTAAATAGAATATTTTGGGTAATGATTGCAATATTTTCGATTATTTATTAATTTATTATTTTTATATATTGGTAAATTCTATAAATACGTATGCGCATAATATCATGAATATATACATAAAAAATTTACAAATTTACATTTCCATATTTATTTTTAAAATTTAATTTATGAAAACGATATAAAACAGACTAATATATTATTTATTATACAATATTTTATTACATACACCACATATCAAAAAAGATTATTTCGAATTAATATTAAATTATAATTTTAATTTTATTTTTTCATAAAATTGTATTTTAATATTTTTAGTATAGTTTAATAAAAAGTAATAGTTGAAAAGAATATTTTCTATTTATAGAAATATAAAATAATAAAATTATTGCAATATATGATGGATGCTGAAAATTTATAGGAGATATATTGTAGTTATAGACAAACATATACAAAAGAAAATTCCATTTGGTCTGGTCATATTTTTAATTAATGTATTTAAAAATAAATAAATTTAAAATATTAATAAATAAAAAAAAAACATTTGTTCACCCCACCCCCGCCGCCTCCCACACTTACTCACTTATTAAAATTAATTAGACAATATAATAATAATAATAGATATAATGTGCGTCGGTATATGAATTAATTGTCTTTGTGATTTCAATTCATTCCAAATGTTATATATTTTTATTGAGTTTATATAATTTTGTGTATATTATACGATAATCTGTTTTTTTTTGAAAACTATTATTATACAAAACTCCTTCCTTCATCGTCTATATATTAATATTTATAGCCATTTATTGTTAATAGTATAATTTAAAAATATACAATAAATAAATCATATGTCTTGTTGAATAAATTGTTTAATAAAATATAGTACATAAATAATGAATGTGAAATAAATCATATTTAAGATTTGATGCTACTCAAAATAACTATATATTGTATATCTTATATTACCACCATCTCTCTAATAGTTAACCCACAATTAATAAGATGTATTTGTGGTATAATACCGCATAGATAAATACCAATTATATAGAACATAGTTGATTGCATATAGTATTTGTGTCACATTTTAAATATTATTATAAAGAGGCTTAAACTTTTTGCATACATTTATTTAAAAACCATCAATTGCAATTTTTTAAGAAATTTTAAACTCTTCCACAAGAGAATTCGTCATAATCTATGTGTTGTTCTAGCAACACAAAGCTGACTTTAACATTCCGATGAGCAATACATTATAAAAAAAAACAAGATTAATATAACACATTCACACGTAATTTATAAGAAAAGTTGATGAAATGGTTTTTACTTCAAAATAAATAAATATACACAGCTGTTGTAATTTTCTTCTGTATACTAATGGAACTCACATATAGCTGAAATGTCGAACGGTGTACTGTTTCTAGCCAAGGAAAGCTATATGTGTGTGTGTTTTTTTATTGAACAGCATATGAAAATAATATCAAGTACTTAAGTGACATCATGAAAATGTAAAAAGCATTTTTTTTTTTTTTTGAATATGAGCTCACTTAAAATTTGAAGATATCCGTATGTGGTATAGTAATGTACGCTGGCACAAACCAAAGATTTAGAGGGTTTGATAAATACAAGAATTATTTGTTGGTATTCGGATTTCCATTTTTGAATTCAGAAATTTCAAATTATAATCAATTTCCAATAAGAGAAAGAAGTTATTTTCAAAATCGCTGTTTAAAAAATATGATCGATTCACCCGTTTTCAGGTCATTTGTAATTTTATATGAAATAATATAACATTGTCTAATTTAATTATGCTGTACGCGATTTTAAATTTTTACTAACACATCAATATATTTTTTAATATCTATGAAGATTCAAAATTCTATAAAAACCCTTTAATTTAATTCTATATATTAATTTGGAGTTTGATATTAAGAACAAAATAGCTTTAATGTGGAGCTTCGTGCTAAAGATGCGAAAGAGGTCAATTTTATATTCTACATGTATTTTACACTTCGTATGATAGGGAAAAGTGATTGAAGGTTGTTGACTTAATATCTAAATATGCGCTAAAGTTTCAATAATAGTGCGTAAATTGCTTATGTTGAAGATTTAAATAATGGCGACACAGTGCTTCCAATGAAACTAAAATAATAGTTAGATATTTTTTAAATAAATGTGAGTCATCACTACTATTAATATCACAAATTTTCTGCATTGATATATACATTCTGACAAAATCAAATTTTAACTATACCATATATAGTTTCTTAGTTTGAACTCAATTTAGCTTAAATTTTGGTTGAGAAACAGATTTCAGGATATAGCAGCCCTTGCTACTGACATTTTCGATAAATATGTGTTACCATTTTCTGTATTATGCATCTGTTGTTATAATTGTGGGTCAAGTGAATCATAAGCTAACATCCTTGTCCATGTATGATATAAATAATACTTATTGTGCTACCGCTTTCATTAAATTTACATATTCTTCTATGTAAACCCATTGGTTTTAATTTTGCTAATTCCAATTATATATTCACCC
The DNA here is from genome assembly GCA_910594885.2 of Bibio marci. NCBI lineage: Eukaryota > Metazoa > Arthropoda > Insecta > Diptera > Bibionidae > Bibio > Bibio marci. The sequence continues at coordinate 19,511,564 of OU343117.1, read as the reverse complement.
TCTGTCCCATAATAAACCGAAATGGCTATATAAAGCATAGAAGACGTAGTTTTTTTGTGAATTTGTTCTGTGAAAGTTTCTTAACAAACTGTCATATTTTCAAGACAATACATTCAGTAGAAATGAAAATGCAACAAATAAAGTTACACCTGTTTTTGTGAAAAATGAATATAAAATCAAAGAACCAACATTCAATTTTGTTTTAAAATTGGTAAAAATGCTATTCAAGCGTATGATTTGTTTAAGATCGCGTATGCGATGGTAATTGTGTGTTGAAAGCACACGTTTTTAAATGTCATAAATGATTCACAGTGTGGCAGAGAAGATAGCAAAGTGATAATGAACGTTCAGGTCAACCATCTGAAGCAATTTACTAAAGAAAACATTGAAAAAGTGAGTGATTTCGTGAAAATTTCTAAGAAATCTTCAACGTAATTCATAGAAATGGAGCTTAGAATACCGAAAACAATAATTTATTGAATTTTAACTATTCTACGACAGGTAAATTTAAAGTTTGTTCCACATCAATTAAATGATGATCAAAAATTGCACCGAAACTAATAATCAAATTTTTTTGCATATAATCACCATATTTACTTAATTTAACCACCTGCTACTAAATACCGTTCCCTTCATTTGGCTATGAAAGAAAACCATTTTGTATCAGTTGAAGACATTCAAAAAGCGACGAACGCACCGTTTTCAACAGCGCATTCCAATCACATACATAAAAAAGTCATTTGACTCACTTGATGGACATTATTTTGAATAAATAAAATGAATTTTGTGAAAATTTAATATTTATTTTTGTGTTTTTTTAATCCATTTCGAATTATTATTGGATAGTGGTTGTATTTCGGTATAAAAGGAACAAGTTAAATTAAACAATTGAGAAACACATCAAATTTCAAATAGTTCTATATTATCTAATTATCTTTAATAAAAAGATTAGGTTTCCAAGATAAGATAAGATAAAGATGATACCTTAGATAAGATAATAACTATTAAACTATTTTTATCGAAATGATAATCTCAAACAACTTAATCTATAGAGAAAGCGAATACTCCCTAGTATCAATTTGTCCGTACTTTGAAAAATGAGGAAAATTTCCGTGGAAAAAATACACATATTTTCAATGCAAAAGATATATTGGAATTTGTCCAAAGTATCGTATTTTATTTAGGTCAATTAAAATCGTTGGATTATCAGGGTATTTTGTCCAACATATTATTCGTATTCTTAATTTATTTCACCAATTATCCAAGGCAGTGGTTCAAATTTTGTACATTTCGCTTATCTAGATGTAATCCTCACTCTTTTAAATTTATTTTCCTAACTTTTAAAGCAACCAGCTCCTTAAATCTGTATATTTCCTAAAAATTTTGTAAGACTTTTCATTGATTTTATCATTGATTTTCATTATTTTATTTATTTGTTCGTGTTTATTACAAAAAAAAAATGTACAATCGATGAATTTTTACCATCGTTCACTATCTTCATTCCGTGCTACTAATAGAATTTCTGGTCTATTGGTAAAAATCTGAATCAAACCACGATTTGGCATCATCACCATAAGAAAATTTATTCTGCTATTACGGACAATTCACGGGTATTACATGCCAAAATACCTGAACGATCCAAAGATATTTTTATCAAAATCCGTGGTTCAGCTGACAAAAATATGAATATAAATTCTATGGATATTGTGTGGAATAATAGCAACGAGAAATAGTTCTAAGGAGAATCCGTAGAAATTATCATTGGAAATATACGCGGATAATCCAAGGACATTTTTATAAAAATCCATCGACAGGGTTGCATCACATAATATTCCAGCAAATATCCGTAAGAAATCCATTGATATTACCTAGCATTGAAATTACGGACTACAACATATAATGCGAAAATTTTGAGGACATACTACGGACAGTGTTACTAGGGCTGTTGAAAACCTATCATAAATTTCAAACTTTGTACTAAAATAGAGATCAAGATAACACTATTTTATTGATGTTCGATAAGTATTGGAAAATTAATGATGATGAAATTGTATATATAAAAAATGTTTTATATAAATAGTATTCCAAAATATTAATAAAAAAAAAAAAAGAAAGAAAACTTATTTCATATTTGAACTCATCGAAATAAAAAAAAATTTTTAACATCTTTTAAAATGATTACACACACACACTCTTACACATAAAATATATGATAAATGATAAAATAACATTTAATATTAATAAATAATGTACGCGCGTAAACGTACAATAAGTAATATAAGAATTCTTCGAAAGACTATTAATTTTGAATATACATTTTATTTTTTTTTTACACATGCATATCTCTTCTCTTAATATGATTTGTTACAATTTTTCTTTGAAAAATAATTATAACTAATTTTTTGTTAAATAACCATGAAATAAACGAAAATGCATATACAAAAAATATAATATTAGTAAAAGAAAGAAAAAAAAAAACACACTATTTGACGCCTACAAAAAAAACATATTTTTTCTTCTTTCCTATAGTTTACATTATAAAATAAAAATTTCTGTATATATTGAATATTTTTAATTATTTAGTAAACTTGTCTATACACTGCCAACAGAAGAGCCCCGTCCATCGAGATATTTTAAGGGACTAGAAAAAAATATCACTTTATGATATAATGAAATTATCACTATATGGAGAGGTTACACAAATTGTATTTTCTTTTATATTATTCATAGAGTTTTCATTAAATTTATAAATGGTTTGTTTGCTCAACTCCTCAGGAAATTCTGTAATTCTACTTTCTATACTTAAAACAGTTTTCCAGATATTCTCACGGAAAACTTGGTGACTAATCAATTTATCTTTCAATTTTAATAAAATTTCGTAACAATTATTTAATAGGTGTTTTATTTCTTTTTCTGTTTCTTATTATAAAAATAACTCTCAGCTCATTCACAACATACTCCGTTCATTGTCATAGAAACGAATTGTGATAAAATAGTTGAATGAATAAATAACTTTCTTTAAATTCGGTAAATCTTACTCATTTATAGTTCATGTATTATAGGCATGAAATCAATTTATAAATTTTGTAAATGTAAAAATATTTAACTGGTCAAATTTGAACGGATAAGTAACTTCTATGAGAATCAGTTACTAGAAATCCTCCGAACATTCATTTTCAAGTAACTTGTTATAGGAAAGTATAGCTTCATTGACCTATTCTAAACGCGAATACTCATACTGCAAGTATCAAACTCAACAGTTATAATTAACCGAATACTGCAATGCAATTACTTTGGTAGACTGCATCTATAGCATATTCAAAAAAACGTAACCAAGAATTTGCACAAGCAGGACTTTCATATCAAAGAATTGGTAGATATATATAGTATAAGGAATAAACAAAACACCGAATATGAATAAGCCGGACTTTTACATAGTGTGTTATAAATTCTGCAAGGATTGAATCTTGGATTAGTAAAACCAGCACATATAATATATGTATATATGCAAAATTCACACCAAATTTATATCACCTTCTTTGTAGAATTTATAAAAAAAATGCATAAACAATATAACAGTCAGGCTGATGCACATTCCGAATTTTGGTTATCACTTCCTATATACTATATACAAAAATTCTTTGATTAGGAAAATTCTGCATCGTTTCTGTTGAAGCTGTTTTTAGGGCGATGCAACTTCACCCAATTTTACTGATTGCGTTGCAATAAGCAAGTATGATCAGATGATCGATGGTTGTGACATGCAACCTTTCGCTAACAGTTTTCAAGGAATTTGTTAAGTTACGCAAACAAGTGGTCACACACACACACACACACATACTAAACATATTGATGGATGCAAATTGTCATCAAAATTATTAAATAAGATTAGAAATGGTCAAATTGTCTCGCTCCTCTTGGTATCATTTTTTGAAATCTTCATGAAAATTGTTCATATACCCTAGTAACAATTTACTCGTACTTTGAAAAATGAGGAAAATTTCAGCGGAAAACATCCACATATTTTCCATGGAAAAACTATATTGGAATTTGTCCAAAGAATGTCCATAGATTTTCCACTTAATATATAATAGTATTTTATTTAGGTCAATTGAAATCTTTGGATTGTCAGGGTAATTTTTCCAACATAATTCCGTGATATTGTATTCATAATTTATTTCACCAATTATCCAAGACACAGTGGTTCACATTTTGTATATTTCGTTTATCGATAGATATAATCCTCACTCTTTTTAATTTTTAAAACAACCAGCAACTTATCCTAGAAAATTTGTAAAACTTATCATGGATGTTATCCGCTGTTTTTTGTTCATGTTTATTACAAGAAAAAAATGTACAATCGATGAATTTTTGCGATCGTTTAGCATCGTCATACCGTGCTCATAGAAGTTCTGGTTTATCGGTAAAAAAAATCGAATCAAACCGCGATTAGATATTATCGTCATAAGAAAATTTATTATGCTAATACGGTCGATTCACAGTTATTAATTGCCAATATACATGAACGATCCAAAGATATTTTTATCAAAATATACGTGGATCTGCTCACAAAAAATATGAATATAAATTCTGTGGATATTCTGTGAAATAATACAGCAACGAGAAATAATTCTAAGGAGAATTCGTAGAAATTACCATCGGAAATATACGGATAATCAAAGGACATTTTTATATTTTTTTAAAAATCCATGAACAGGGTTGCACTCATCATATAAAATTTCGTGCATAGTTGAAAGAGGAAAAATTATTTATTTTTTAAATTCTTTTCTACAAAACAAACGTAAAAACTAATTTTTGTTTCCAATGCACAACTAACCTATTGTTCCACATGATATTTCATTTTTAGAAATCGAAGTGAAAGCGAATTGGGATTGGCGTCCAACCGTGGAAAATATGACTATAGATGGTGAAGTTATCACTACAAAAATATCATCACTATGTAGCAGTTTCTCTGTATAAATACTCGTATGTGGAAACGTATGTAATATGTTAATAATATCGATATGCATATCTATTAGAAACATTGTAAATGCATATTTAAATACTATTGTATAGTGTGTGTCTGTCTATTTGTCTGTGTATTATAATTATATTATTTGAAAAATAGAAACATTATCATCCATTATCACACACTTTCTATATTGTAACAAAAACGAAATAGAAATAGAAAAAAACAAACTCACATATTTTAATTAACGCCATTAAATCATTAATAAAATATATTTATAATAAAAATGAATTATGAACTCATGCAAATAGAATCGTCGTAATGTATATCTTCTAACAATATCTGTATATCAGAGGAATATATTATATATATTTATATGTAATTAACGTACGCGTATTATTATTAATTTAAAATATATATTTTACATAAGATATGTGAAATAAAAAGGTTAAATTTTAAATTTATTGAGTAAATTTCTACCGAAAAATAAGAAAATTGATTTTCATGCGTTTGTTTGTACATAAATTATTAATTTTATTCCGTAAAATTAAAAATAAATAAAATCTGTAAATTATTATTAATCTTTTCATGCAATAATATTATTATTATTATTAGTAACATATTTTACGTCGGTCTGTCTGATATTGATTCTATATAATTTTTGGTTGTAAATAAATGAAAATTATTTTCCTCTTTTTTTCTTCAAATTTACATATTTTTATTATTACTTACTTGTATCGGCATGTATTAAAATATGAACACAAATACATCATAAATTTTATAACCAATAATATATTTATATTATTTATAAAATTATTTATGTACACATTCTTTTGGCTATGTGCGAATTGAAATTTCATATTATTAATATATATATAGCGCAATTTAATAGCATTAAAATATATATAAAAAAAAATAGATAAATTAATTCAAAGAAATATTTTTAATTAACCAAAAAAATTGATAAATGTTAATTGAATAAAAAATAATGTTTTCGGTTTTCTTTGAACAATAAAAAAAAAAAAAAATGGATAAAAATATTTTGAAAATAACTTTTTTAAACAAAATCAATTGAGTTTTATTATACGTTGATTATATATATATTTATTTAATATGCATTTTATTAAAAATAAAAAACATTTAATTATAAAACACAATATCCCATTAAAAACCGGAATGGAAACCATAGAACATGAACGTTCCTCAACAAATTGCCCAAATTTCATGACATTATAAATTCGGTAGAAACGAAAATACAATACATAAAGTTACAGCTGCTTTTGTGTCGAAAATGTATAAAGAACAGAGATTAAATAAATTAAATTTCGTTATAAGAATGGTGAAACAGCTACAGAAACATTTTAACTCCCTAAAATCGCTTATGGTGCGATAATTGTTTATCCAAAACACAAGTTGGTTGAGCGCGGTTTCGAATATGATAGAGAAGATGTTAATGATGATGAACATTCAAATTATTCATAAAGAGTTTATTCAAACTGGTTCAACAGTTCATGGCTTTATGCTAAATATTACCTTTGTGTATTGTAGCATTTACAAATCGTATTCATCGTATTCGTCCTAAATATCGAGAACCAGGCAGTTGGAGGTTACTGCCCTAGTAACACTGTCCTTAAAATTTAAGCATTATATGTAATAGTCGGTATAGTTTGTTTCAAGAGGTAATATCTATGGGTTTCTTACGGATGTTCACTGGAATTATATATGCGAAGTGCAACCCTGCCCATGGATTTTTATAAAAAATGTCCTTGGATTATCCGTATATTTTCACTGATTTGGTATTATTCCAAAGAATATTCGTAGAATTTATATTCAAATTTTTTATTAGCAGATCCACGGATTTTGACAAAAATACGTCATGCGACAAGTGCACTTGCACAAACATTTTGTTATTACAGGTTGTAAATTCGTTGAAACAAAATTGAATGTAATAAATAAATAAAAAGTATTATATTTATATCTTCCGTAAAATGTAATTTAATTGTAAAATTAAAATAATTATTAATTCATAGTATAACTTTGTAGAAATTTGGCAAATAAAACGTTTACATAAGCCAGAAAAAAACAGCGGATAAAATACATGAAAAGTCTTACAAAATTCTTCGGAAATATATAGATTTGAGATACTGGTTGTTTTAAAAATTATGAAAATAAATTAAAAATAGCGAAATATACAAAATTTAACCAACTGTCTGGGATAGTTGGTGAATTAAATTATGAATACAATACCGTAAATATATGTTGGAAATATTAACCTGGCAATCCAAAGATTTCAATTGACCTAAATAAAATATTATTATATTAAGTGGAAAATCTATGGACAAATTCCAATATATATTTTTCATGGAAAATATGGGGATTTTTTCTACCGAAATTTTCCACATTTTTCAAAATACGGACAAATTGTTACTAGGGTGTGATAATGAACCAGAACATCGATCAACAATAATCACTGATTGTTTAACTAAAAATCACATTTTTCGCTTCAACATTCACAGTGCCGTATTCCCCAGATTTAGCTCCTTGTTACTATTTTCTATTCCCAAAATTTAATTTGTCTATTAAAGAAAGTCTTCATGCATCAGTTGAAGACAATCAAAAAGCGACGAACACACCGTTCTCAACAGCGCACTTCAATCAAAGACATAAAAAAGCCATTTGATTCACTTGTTGAACGTGTGCAAATCGCAATGTATTTCTGTTGATGAAGATAAAATGATTTTTATGTACATTTAATATTTATTTTTGTGTTTTTATTTTTAATCCATTCCCGGTTTATTATGGGACAGCGATTGTATGTTAGTTAATATTCGATTATCTATACGCATTCCGACAGGGTAATTCAGTTTTTAATAATCCTATTTTTGGTGATGTGTGTACAGGGTACCTTTTCAGCCGCGATAAATAATTAATATATTCAAATACAAAATATAATTATTTTCTTATACCATAAAATAATCTTATTGGTTAAATTAAAGAAAGAACTACATATACATTAACGTCTTTACACGTGTAAAGGGTTTATTTCATATTTAATGTACAAGATGAGCATTATAAATGTGTATTAAATTATGATATATTTGTAATAAGTTAATCTTATGCGTATTTTATTAATTGCAGTATTCCAGTAGGAAAAAATGTAGTGCATTTATCTTATATTGGATAAATTCTGTTTAAAACGTGTAACAACAAATCGACCTGATCCGATTTTTTTCAGCAATTTATTCTGAGAGTATGTTAACCTAGTTAAACCGCAAGTACACAGGTAAAATTCCAAATCTCTATGGCTTCCATGTGCGGATTTACAAACATTTAAAAAATGACAAATTTGTGTTTGTTGGTTACATTAAATGATACACACGGCAGGAAGGTTCGAATAAAAATATATAGATCAATAGCTTTTAAGCTTATAACCATACATTTCTACCAAGAGCTTATCTTTTAAAAAGTTTGATAATTTCATATATTGTTCTACATCTAATTCAGTTCAACATACTAAAATTTCAAATTAGGCGATCCATGGAAGTGAAAATTACACACAATTCAGTACACGTATTTATGCCAAATATACAAAATTCTGTAATAAATTAATTAAATTACTAAAATCTTTCAATTTACATTTATTATATAATTAAATATAGTATAGTAAGTTTGTAAAATATGTTATCAAATGAAATCTTTGTTCCGATAGAAAAACCTAAACCATGCGATGAAGTGATTTTTCAACAATGCAATTCTCGCCCTCGCATGTCGCAAAACCGATATATTATTTCTTCATAAATCAATTAAAATTGCCACCTTAAAATTAAGTCTATCTGTATTTATATTTATACCTATAATTTATATATATATTACCATCAATAAAGTAAAATAATAGTAAAACTTACAATTTATTTTCCATGCGGCACATAGTAATTAACAATGTTTACTTTACTGTAATAGGATGACTTCAAATTCTTTCCTATCGTTGTAAAGATGACCACGATACCAAATAAAAAAATAAACCACTACTTAATTTAAATTATAACATATAATTTTGTATATTTTTTAATATCAAATTAAATATGATTTTATTGTAATTTGTATATTATTTGTTACAAAAAAATCAACACAATTTGTGATATACCGCACGTCTAATTAGTTTGATGACTTTTATTCGCTTATATTTTTATATTAAATTTTACACCAATATTATAATATATTGCCGAATTAAATAGTATAAACGTACGGTATAAACCAGTAAAATTATATATAGTTTAATTTTTTAAACAAGCTATTATCTCTTTTTTTAATTTCAGTAACGGGTGTCACACATTATTTACTACAATATATTTCCATATAGTACAAAACATTATATAATTATATAAAATTTATTTACGCCATGAACATTATACCAAAATAATATTATCACATTTTAACTAATAATTTAATGTTTTACATATGTTTTGGAAAATATTTTTAAATTTAATTTCAAATTTCTACAAATGTGATGATTAAAAAAAAAATTATAACACGATAATTATCTCACGATATCAATAAATAGTAATAATAATAATAATAATGATCAGAAAAATATTTGTTTTTGTATGAGTTTTTGTAGAATTTTTTAGTTTTTTTATTGTTTATTTATGTACCTTCATCAATCACTCAGTTACGCAGTGGTAGAGAGCTCATGTTTATGCAATATAGCCGATTCAATCCCCTCTATTTACATAAGAAATGTTTCTCTATTTTGATACTGCAATTTTTCAACTCATCCGCATCGGTTCGTTTATGGAATAAAAAATAACGAATATTTTTAAAAATATGGTGGGACACTACACAAAAATTAACAATGCCTGGACACACATACACACATACACACACAAACACATCACTATGGGCTAATCACCTACATATAAAAATAATAAAATTGTGGAAACATCTATATGTAATTGTTAACAATTGGTGAATTGTTATATACTGCCATGCGGCGGAGTAAGTTACCAACTTGGCTGTTATGTGTAATGTTTAGTTTATGCCATAGGTCCGACTTTGAGCAATATATTACTTGTTATGTAATAAGTACCTTACGAACAGAATTAAATGATCTCTCAGTAAAAGTTACTAATGTGTTATGTTAATGTTATATATTACATGAAGGTATTTTATAAAAATATTAAAAATCATTGCAATAAAACCGTGTTTTAATAAAATCCGTTTAGGTACATTATTATTAAATTTAATAATAAATAAATTTGTTTTTCTAATACCTTATTACCACAAATTGTCAAAATATAAAAAATAAAATTAACTTTAATCTGGAGAGGTCAATTAGCAATATTACTATTTTTCAACAACCTCCCAAAACATTATAATATAAATAATGAATTTCCAAAGGGTAACCCATTTTAGTAGTAGAAATATATTTATTATTTTGAGAATACATAAAATTTTAAATAATTCAATTACAAGTGTTTATTTATAAATAATTATTATATTTATTACTCACCGATACAACAAATACTCTGTTATCCATAACAGAATACAGTACACCAAGGAGATGAAATATCGTTTTGGATCGTATCCAATACATATTTTGTATAAATATATATGTATTTACAAAACACAAATACCGATCGATATACCTACACCGACACCGACACCGAAACCGAAACCGACACCGCGACATCATCATCGACATATATAAAATGCAGAATATAACAAATTTATTGAAAATGTTATGGTTAAAATTTTCTTATCATATACACTTTTTATTTATTTATTTATTTATTTGTCTCAATATAAAAATATTTTCTTTTCTTGTAATTTCCATAATATTTACAAAAACCAAAATCTTTCTGAATAAGATTATTTCTCAATATAAAACACCTAATTAAATAAAATTATAAGAAAAAAAAAACAACCTAAAATTGAACACATAGAAATGCAACAACAACAAAAAAATACATGAGAAAAAAGCAAATGTATTTTGCATTTATCTTTTACATTTAATTTACACCTTTAAACGATAAAACTATTATAGTTATATGTCTATTAAACTAGTAATTGTATAATTAATTAATTATTTGTACTTAATTGTTACTAATTATAAATGAAAAAATAACACTTTACTATTTTATTTTATTTTTTTTCATACGATTTCAGGTAAACGAACGAAACGCGATGCGTGTAAAACAATAAACTAAAATGATGCTACTTAATAAATTGTAAAATGTATTGAATAAAAAAAAAATCATGAAACAATTGAACATATTTTTACTATAAAAATATTGAATTTGCAATTGAATTATTTTTTTTTTAAATTTATTATTATCGTATATTTATTTTTAACGGATTAAGATATTTAAATATTATTTTATTTTTTGGGGTGACGATTTGTTGCTATTTAATTACACAATAATATAATAGAAAATAATTTATAAAATATTTAATATTATTTATTAATAAGTTTTTATTGTGCGTGTAGAATTTTATATTACAAAATTACAAAAATAAAACGTATAGCGGGTGTCCTTTCTGATTATATGAGTATTTGCACTTACAATTAGCAGAATACTGGTCATATGCAAATCTATGATTAAATATCGGGTTCGGTGTTTAATTTAATGCTGGCATTTTTCAGCTGGGCTTTTTCTATACCACATTTGTCAATTTATGATATAAATCAATACGAATATAACTACATATTTGAAAATATGATGTTGGAAATAAAAATGAAATTAAGGAAACATCTATTTTTCGATATATACACCCTCTGCCAATTAATGAACCAAAATGGATTATAAAAAAAAACACAAAAATAAGTATTAAATTTTCACAAAATCAGTTTTTTTATTCAAAATAATCTTCTTCAAATGAAATACATCGCGTTTTGCACACATTCAACAAGTGAATCAAATTACTTTTTTTTTGTATGTGATTGGAATGCGCTATTGAGAATGGTGCGGTCGTCACCCTTTGAATGAATGTCTTCAAGTGATGCAAAACGGTTTTCTTTCCACAGCCACATTAAGTTTAGGCAATAGAAATTAGTTGCAGGTAGTTAAATTAAGTGAATATGGTGAATGCGATTAAGCAAGAGAATTTTATTATTAGTTTAATTCGGTGCAATTTTTATTCATCATTTAAATGATGTGAAACAAACTTTAAATTCACATATCGTAAACCAGTTGTAATTCGATGAATTATTATTTTCGGTATTCCAAGCTCCATTTCGATGAATTTCACTGAAGATTTCTAAGAAATTTTCAAATCACACACTTTTACAATGTTTTCTTCATTAAATTGCTTCAAATTGTTCACCTGAATGTTGATCATCACTTTGCTAGCTTCTCTGCCTTCTGTAATTCATTTATGCCATTTAAAAACTTGCGTTTTTAACATACAATTTTCACCACACGCGATTTTACGTAAATAGTACGTTTGAGTAGCATATCAATTTTAAAACAAAATTGAATGTTGGATCCATGTTTTTATATTAATATTTCGGCCGACGCACAAAAACAGCTGTAACTTTATGTGTTATATTTTCGTTTCTACTGAATGTAATTTCATGAAATTTTAACCGTTTGTTAAGGACATTCCCAGAACATTATCATAAAAAAACTGCATAGCCATTCCAGTTTATTATGGTTGAGATGTTGTACTTGTAGAAATCATAAATTGTATACTATATGAATGAGGTGAATTTTACCAATTTGAATATAAAAAGTAATAAATGTTTGTTATATATACTCCATAAGCTCCACCTGGATTACCATAATTATTAATTATATTAATTAGTTATATTTTTATAGATATAAAAATTATTATTATATACGTAACTATAGCGTTTGCGTTATTTATAGAAATTGTTAAATTATCATATATTACAAAATAATTAATAAATTTACTTTTTTCAATTTTATAACAATTTTTATATGGAATAAATTATTATATTTATTTCAAAATATAATTTTTCTGATCATATATTCATGTAATTAATTAGTTATTTATTATTATTAAATTATTTACTTATTATATTTATTATTTATAAATTAATGTTGTTGGTGTAAATAGATAAAGTTTCAAATTTACATATAAATTTGTAAAGAAATATGAAATAAATATGAAATAAAATACTAGTATTTAATAAAAAAATAAATTATTTTTATAATAATAATTTTATAATTTTGGTAAAAATCTCTTTATTATTAAGTTGTTATTTATGGTATCTTATATTTTAAATATTATAAATATATTATTAATATAATACAACTATTTATATAACAACGAAACACCGCGCATATTATAATTATAATAATTTATATTTAAAAAAAAATAATTACAAATAAATACTATTTAACAATAACTTTTTATATTTATAGCTACTTAGAATGGCGTACAGAAAATTAACATTTAATTTTTGATATTTTTATATATTTTATGTTATAATTTTAATTAATTTAAAAGTCTTAAACATTCTAACCCAATGTTTAAAGTTTATCATAGGTGCAACAAACTTTTTTCGGAAACAGTTTTTTTGTATTTCTTCACTATATTGAAATAAATTTTTCAATTGTGAAAATGAATTTTTATTTCAAATTTATATTTCGAAAAAATAAACTTTCTGCATTTGTTTATTTATTACACAAAATTTTCTTTGCAGATTAAAATTAAAATATAAAAATTTAATTAATTATTTAATCTTATTTATTTATTTTATTCGACGATGGATGGATCACTTTTATTTAATATAGATGTATCAAAAATTATTTAGTGTTTTACCTGCGTTTGCAAACAATGAGAAGTTTTACAAATTATTATCTTTACAGTCTAATTCGGTTAATTCTTAATAATATTTTAGGGTAAATCAATTCAATTGTGTATTAAATCATTATACATTAAGAAATTTGGGAAAATAGTCTAAAGTTCCATATACTGTTTAAATTTAACAAAAGCACAAATTTTTGTCAAATTGTTAATACTGCAGATAATCCATTTAAAAATTGTCTGCATAGATCGATCGTTTTTTTATACCCTCCTTTCATTTTATAATTTAAAAATATAGTCTGACTATAAATTTATATGTAAAGATCCCAAAAATTCGGGTTTGGAAGACATTGACTGCGGATAGATCAGGTCAGAGAAGGATAAATCCACACCCGGGTTATAATGCCATGGTGTAAGTTAGTAAGTATAAATTTATATTTTATGCATACATTTCTCTATATTCAAAGTAGTTTTATGTTGCTTCCAAAAAGAAACGTTACAGTTACAGAGTTCGGCTGCCATTCACAATGAAAAACGTTAATTATAATTTATCCACTTCATCTTCAATCGTTATTTTTTAAAGAAACATATAGGAATATTTCTGACAGTTCTCCAGGAAATTTCCCATCGATTACTATTCATCATAATTTTAGTTAGGAATCATTTTCTAAAAGTATCCAAAGATTTTCTGTGATACATTATAAGTTTTCAGTATAGCAATTGGAAACAGAAATCAAAAACAGTATAACGCGAGATCTAAATTTACAAGTTGTTTTAAAACTTTAAAATACGTCCAATGTTAACGTATGGATTTCGTAGATATAGTGCGCGTGTCACAGAACCAAGAACCACTTCGGATTTTTGAATGAAGTATATTGCAGTAGCAAATAATTAATACACGCTTGCGTGTAAGAATTAATTCTTTGTCAGGATATGAAGGTTAGTATCAGTAAGTTATTCTAATTTATAATAAATCACAAATTAAGTGAATTATTTTTATGTGGCGTCCAAAAGCATGTTTTTCAGAATTAATCTAAAATATTACCCTTGCAAATTTTGTGAATTGAGCTCAACTTACTCGTATTTAACGAACGATTAGCATAAACGCTACATTTGCAACACCAACAGTGTATTAATAAATATTGGTTTTTCATTTCTGATTTTAATTTTGTAATGAAAATATTTATAGTTTGTTATCAAACAGATTTGAATTGTACCCTTAAGTGGAGCCATTTATAGAAGACATACTAATTAATATATAATTGTAATTGGCTTCTACATACAAAAAATAATGTTTACTTATAAATTTTCTTAATATAATAAATTAAATACTTTTTAAATCTTATTATATAAAAGTTTTATCTCACAATCAGTTCAATTTTAAAATATATTGTATATAAGTAAAAGTAATACACATAATTAATTATCTATTTTCTTATATAGTTATATTTTATCTATAGATACATTTCATATAATTTATAATTTATATTTATATTATTATTATGAATAATGTGTAATCTATTATAAAAAATAACAAATAATAAATGCTTTTTTTATAAACATATTTAAATAAAATAAAATATGTTGTGTGTGCGTGTGTGTGTTTGTGTGTGTGCATGTTGGTACAATGTATAAAAATGACTAGTAACATTTCAGGATTAAAATATCCCATTTGTGTTATATATAAAGAAAATGAAAAATTAATATATACTCGCGTATTTATATGTATATGTATGTGTATATGTAAACAATTAACAAAACAATACAATAATGAAACGTACGTATATTTAAGTATTTATAATTACTGGTGGTATTACAATATATATATATACATAATGATAATTAATTGTTCAAACAATTAATTTAGATTAAATGAAAATCCTAAAGCTAGTTTATCTTCTTTATTTGGACATTTGCCAGTACGTTTATCATAATTTCCATATTCACATGTTGGCATATTGCAGCGATTTTCTATTATGCATCTGTAAACAAATATATATATATATATATATTTATATTTTAATGAGAAATATAATAATATTTATAATAATTTAAATTAAACTAAAAAATATGGTTGACACAATTTCAGAGTTTTCAGTTCTTTTATCTTCTTATAAATTATACATATAACACATGCGATTAAGTCTTTTGATCGAAAATGACAGCCGATTTTGTTTATTTTTGTTTAAAACATGATATTTTTTTCACACTTATTTATATATGCGAGTATACGTCATGCGATGAGTTTGAGTAATAAGTAATTGCATTGCAAACGAAAATTGTGTATATGTTCGATATGCATTATTGGCATGTTGGAACACAATATAACTTTTATGAATTCTGATCGCTTTTCACATGCATTACACATTATTCAGTTTGGATGCATTTAAGCACATCTGAATAACTGACTACATATTTACTTATCAATTCTAACAATGCACGAAAATTTTCGATAACTAAAACACAGTTCCTCATTGCTGGTTTAATAACTTCCAACCATTGTAATGTGGCGAATTTGATGACACCTATAACTTCATTGTCGAATATTCCAATCAGGTATTTTTCCAAAATGATATTTTTCGCGCGAAACAGTGTAACATATTTTCTTGTTTTTATGCGGTTATATAGGAAACATATTTCACTGTCATATACATTATAACCAAACGAATAGTTGTTTTACAGCGTCAAAGTTATGTTGATCTGTTGAGGAGCAAGTTTTTTGAATTTATGTTTTCAAAATGCATATAGAAACATTTGTTCATCAGCTACACATTTCATTTCAATATCCTTTTCAAAATCATTCGACACACATTGAGAATTAATTCTAAGTACTTGAATAACAGCACTACTTGAAAATTTGTTTCATACAATATTGTTATTTTGTGTCCAATGAGAGAATACTCCCATTTTTTTGCTAATTTTTTTGTTATAACTACTTAAATCGACAAAAAGCTAATGAATTTTGTCATACACAAATCAATTGTTTAACAAATTAGTGATATTCGTTAAGTAAGTTTTAATATGTTACACTGTTGTGTGTGCTTAGTGCATTTCTTCAAGATTATGAAAAACTACTACTATACTACAACTACTACTCGATGCAATAAATACCATTTTATTGGAAATAAATATTTTTTAAAAACTTTTTCCATATTAGAAATTATGCGTTTATTTGTAATTATAAAAATTCTGTAATTTTCCGGTACAGTTGTTTAACCATAAAAGAATAAACCGCAATTTATTTAACGCATAACGACCTAGCGTACATTAAAATAAAATTTAATACTCTATCAATTATATTTTTAACAACTTGTCAACATAAATCTGAAGATTTGATATTAGTTTTATAATTTATATATTTACATATGGAGACGGTAATCGCTATCATTATTATTGTTTTTTTTTTCTTTCTGATTTCTTAATATGTATAGAAAAATCTTATAATATTATAAAAACAAATTAGACAAAGTAAAAGATAATAAAAAAAAAAAAGGTTATTAAATCTTTTTATTTCAATATTATTTTATTTTCTTAAACCTTTCGCTATTGCGGTATGGACATAAAATTGCATAACCGACTCATTTTTAAAATATTTATTATAAATTTTATTGAACTCTATAGTACGATCCAAAGAATCGCATCCATGTGTAGAAATTTGTTTAAATTCAATATAATTAATTGAACAGCAAAAGGGTTAATACAAATATAGCAATAACAATATTGAATTGTATATTTATTATTTAATTTTTATATACAGCTATATACAAACTCTGTCCCATAATAATCCGAAATGGATTAAAAAAAACTAAAGTAAGTATTAAATAAAATCCAGTTTATTTATTCAAAATAATTTCCATCAACTGAAATACATCGCGATTTGAACACATTGAACAGGTGAATCAAATGACTATTTTATTTCTGTGATTGGAATGCGATGTTGAGAACGGTGTGTGGTCGTCGCCTTTTGAATACCTTCAACTGATGTGAAAACAGTTTCCTTTCATAAATGAAGTTTAAGGAATAGAAATTAGTTGCAGAGAGTTAAATTAAGTGAATTTGGTGAATGATTAAGCAAAAAAATTTAATTATTAGTTCAATTCGATGCAATTTGAAAAAAATCGGATTTAATTGATGTGGAACAAACTTTGAATTCGTCTATGGTAGACCAGTTAAAATTCGATGAATTATGGTTTTCGGTATTCCAAGCACCATATCGATGAATCTCGCTGAAGATTTCTGAGAAACTTTCACGAAATCACGCCTTCTGTCAATCATTTAAAAATGTATACTTTTAACACACAATTAACACCTAATGTGATTTTACGCAAATCATACATTTGAGCAGCATTAAACGTTGGTTCTTTGTTTTTATATTCATTTTTCGATCGATGCACAAAAACAGATCTAACCTTATGTGTTGTAGCTTCGTTTCTACTAAATATAATTTCCAGAAATTTTGACCAATTGTTGAGGAACGTTCACAGAACATAATCACAAAAAACTATAGACTTGACGCTACGTGTTCTATGGTTTGCATAGCCATTTCGTTTTATTATGGGACAGAGGGTGTATATGCATGTACTAGCAGTATATAAATATATGTATAATATACAACACACCTATATATAAATATATGTGCTGTGCTCGAATCTAATGGAATAAATGTGTGTGGGATTGAATAATGAAGAAATTAAATTTTTAATATTTTTAAAAAATACACAAAAAAGCGTGATATTATCATTAATATTTTTTAGTTCATGCAAAACAATTTTATATGAATACATAATCTACACGTATAAATAAATATAAATATCTATATTTATACATACTTTCTATCTTCCATTGAAAAATGTTCCAATCCTTTTTTCATCCAATCACATCCTGAATCACCCGATGAACAATCACAACGACAAACATTATCATCTTGTATAACTTTTTCAAATTCTTTAGGACATTTACATGAAATTATTGTCGATGCAACAGTATGTTTTAGAATGTCTGATGGTGGTGGTGGTGGTTGTGGTGTTGGTGATGATGTCGATAACTTTGTAGATGATATTCTATCAACACAATGACATTCTGTATGATTAATAAATGTTTGTTTTTCAATAGTATTTTGTTTACTTCCTAGTATTGATACCTGTACGTAAATATAAATATAAAAATACAAAGTATTAAAAAAGTAATAGGTAATATAATTATAAATTAGCTAACATTTAAGTTAATTAGTTGTGTCATTATGAAATGTGATGTTATTACACCTAATAGTTATCTGCTATATTTACTTTAAATAATTAAAATTATATTAATTGGACTAAAACGATCATGGTATGATAATTGCCCAAAGAAAAAAATTGAATTGAGCGAAGGTTTGTAGAATTTATACTGAAAATATTAGAATATTTCTTTCTGCGGTTTTTAAGAAATTAAAATTCTGTATTTGAGACCGCATTTATGAAGAATTTGTACAAAATGAGTATAGTCTCCAAGAAGTAGTACTTCTTGCATTTCTCTCTGGTGTATTAAAGAAGTTAAAATTCAGTATTTGAGACCACATTTATCAAGCATTTGTACAAGATGAGTATAATCTCCAAGCATTGGTACTGCTTGAATTTCCTTATGGTGTATTTAAGAAATTAAAATTCTGTATTTTAGACCGCATTTTCCAAGAATTTGTATAAGATGAGTATAATCTCCAGGCAGTAGTGCTATCTGAATTTCATTCTGATGTATTTAAGAAATTAAAATTCTGTATTTAAGACCGCATTTATGAAGAATTTGTACAAAATGAGTATAGTCTCCAAGCAGTAATACTTCCTGAATTTCTTTCAGGTGCGGTATATAATACCATTAATAATTTTGCAAACAAAAGATACCACCTAAGGTATTGTCTCAGTGTTTATTCAACGATAAAATATTCAAAAGTTTCCTCATATTTAGACAGAATCAAACGATCATTCCAAAGTAGGTTTCTATAAGAGTAAATCTAAGAAATCTGAGAAAGAAATCAAGTTGTCATTTTGGCCTGATCTGCTAAACTAACTGGATAAGGAATCACGGATATTTCTAAAGTTTTATATATAATAATATAAATTATTTAATTACTTTTTGCTTGTTATATGTAGAAGGAGTGTTCGTCTCGGGATCAACAAATTATTATCGCCAAAGCAATAATTAAATGTAAAGAAAATTTTCGTTTGAATATGCATTTGAAGCAGCATTTTACAAATGATTTTTCGCTTTCTAATATGACTATACTTCTCTGAATTCATTCAAATATCTTCCGTAACTACTACTATTCCTTTATCAATCTAATTCCCATGGCATGTAAAACGTTTCTCTAAAACAGCTGGATAATGCTGGAAATTGAGAATTATCTAATTTTTTTAATTATTCTCCACATAATTTGTTTCTGCTGAGATCAAAATTACTATATGTATCTAAACTAAACCAAAACGTCTTCAAAAGTCATTGATAAATGTTTAATGGGAATACGCACATTACAATACCAATTCCCAGTCATATGCATTTATATTGACATAATCATAAAACTGTGCCAATTTCTGTATAAGTAGGTCATCTTGAATTGAAACGAACGCATATGATATGCGATGATATACGGCTTAATATCAAGAGTAAAAGGTTTATTTTTCTAGATTTAATGAATATTGTGTTTTTGATTCTGCTTGGAACACGAAATTTTATGGTTTTCAGTTACTGTGGTCAAACTGATATTGTTGTAAAGTTGAAGTAAAAATCAAAAATTAATAGTCACCTATTTCAAATGACACAAATAGTTCTGGATTCGTCTATATGTATCACTGTCAAAAAGCTAACTACTTATCCTTATTATCAATATTCTTGTGCAAATTTGTATTTTGGCTTAGATCATATATCAATGCACGGTATTATATGGTATTTGTATTAGAATATAATTTTAAAATCTATCAAATCTTATACTATATTCGTTTACACATTACGAAGACACTCGCATTATCTCAGCAACATGTAATTCATTTAATATAAATTAAAATAATTATTATTAAAGAATTTAAAAAATATATGTTTTACAATAGTGAATTTTATGTGATTTATTAAAATATATAAAAAAAAGTATACGTGTATTAATACACACCGTTTTATGGGTTCGAATTTCCGTGCGTTTGGCTTAACGCACGAATTGCATAATATTTATTTTATTACTTTTACGGTTGTAATAAAAATAAAACATCCATTACATAAGATGTTATTTATTTACTTATTTATTTATTCATTAATTTATATTCTCTGTGTATGTGTCAATATTTTTATTATAAATACATACGAGATATATTGGTTAAAATATTATATTAAAACGCATCAATATTGGATAACCATTAACATTAATTTTTATTTCTAAATAGCTTATCCATAATCTACTAATACACAATATATGCACTTAATATTAGTGTAATATATAGTTTTGTTAGTTTTGCAAAAATAATATAATTTTTAAGTAGATACATTACTAATAAAATACAAATAAAATAAAGAAATTGCATACAGTTAATTTGTGTAAATGAAAATTGGATTCATTAAATATCGTATTTTACATGAGTGAGTCTATCTAATAAAATAATATTTAATGCGTGCGTAATATATAAATAATATATAGTTTAGTCTCTATAGTTTATATTATATTAATTTACAAAATATAAGAAAATGCGTAACTAATTTATATTGTACATATTACATTAATTATTATTCAGATTATTTATAGAAATAATTTGAAATTATATGGGATAGTTTTTGTAATAATATATAATAGCAATATTTAATGTACTTTAATATAAATACATAATTTAATGTAAAATATTTAATACTTATTCTAAAAATATATGTATTATGTTTGAAAATAGTTAAATGGAATTATGTATACATTTGAATATATGAGATGAGTGTATGTATTTAATATGTAACACACTTATAGCGAATTATAAAAACCCGGTCACTAAAATTAGAATTACTATAATGTATTATCAAAGCATACGAATGGTATAATATTACTCCAAGTGGAGCTTATGATAAAATCTACCAAACATTCATTACAGTCAAGCCAGTAAATTTCTTCGCATATGATGGAAGTTTATATAATAAATCACTACACTGATCTGCAATTATAGAAAGTTGTTTCGTTAATTCAATTTAAACAAGCAAGTAAACCCCGCATACTATAATGGTTTGGGCAAACAGTTTTAATCTTTTTGAGCAGCATTCAATACCAATTTAATTTTAAAAAAATACCCCTTCATTTATTCCATATTGACGAACAAAATGGTAACTCAGATATTAGTATAAATTCTATTTCCACTGTACTTTTGAGTGCATAACCATAACCATATAATTATTTCCATAAGTTTATAGAATTGATAAGAATATCAATAGCTTTATTAAATCATATAACATAAGTTAAGATGGTATACAAAATAAGTTGTGCATCAATGCATTGTACAGCCACCATACACAAACTACTAAAATGGATTTATAACGTTTTTAATTTAGATGTTTGTTTTAATGTTTTACTAACTCTAATTTATTCGTGGTATGGTGAGGATATCCTATCACCATTTGCATATATAATACATAAATATGTCATGTTTAGTATATACAAATATAAATAAGATTAATATAACGATTATTTCATTGCAACCAATTTTAATTTAATCAAACTGTTTTTATTTAGTTATTTTTTAGTTTTTTTTTCAAATTAACACATTTACAAAATACTGTCTAATATTTATGATTTTAGAGATGTAAATTATAATAATAATATTACATTTTATAAGTTCCATATGTTTGTAGTGTAGAGTGCATACATATATTATCAACAATATAATACACACAGTCGCACACACACATAGTATCTTTATAATTTATGCACATTGCACTCGTATTTTGGTACACATAATCAATATATAAAGTATAACATGTGTTATATGATATTGTAGAGTGCAAGTATGAATCTACCCAGTCAATTGTGAAAAACTATTGCAGAAAGTCAGTCAATACTTGTGTGTAATTTTATTTAGTTCATCTGATAAAATGTACAGTAGAATCAAAAGCATTACTAATTTTGATTATGTGAATGATCAAACCGATTTATCAACATTATTTGATTATGACATGCACAAATGCACAAATATAAAATTGACTGAATTGATAACGATTTCTGATCGTTTGTGCAATCAATGGAAAAAATTTATATAATCAAAATAACGATAAACATTGAAAGCTGATCCAGTTCAACTACGGTCAAAATCGACTCAAAAAAAAAGTAATATCAATGCGGAAAGACTGTTTATTTTCAATTGTTGAAATCTGTGATCAAACTATATTACTGTGGTGATAGCTACCAACAACAATTTGTTGAATTGAACCTGTGCATTGAAAGCAAAGCGAAGGAAAAAGATATCATGTGGTTATTACCTGTCAGATATTAATCCATCAGATTATCAGTTGTTAAGAACAATGTCACTCACATGCAGATACTTTGAACAACGATTCTATGATTATATAAGAAAGAGAAAGAATGGCTCGATACTTATAGTTGTGAATTAAAAAAAAGGCTAAAATTGTTACAAATTTCGCATTGTAACAGGACAAGACGTGCACAATAATATTTTATATTGATTATGTGTTAATTAGTATGTGATCGTCTTATTGTATCACTGCATTGTTTTATGCACCATATGAATACGTTTGATCCTTTATTAATCATAGTCATTTTGCTATTGGTTGAATGGAAATTTATTGAAATATTATAATTTGTGTATGTATCGGCTCAAAATCGAGTTATACTTAAAATTTGGGAAAAAATGATATTAATTAAGTTAATTGTTTAATTACATTTCTGTGTTCTGTGTATGTGAATATTTATTTTATGTCTATGCGTTATGTATAAGTTAAAGTATATAATATATATTGTCTATGTACTGAAGCTGTAGCTATTATATAATAAATTTTATGTTATGTATATTATATAATAAAAAGAAAAATTAGTAATCACAAACATATGCTCAAAATAGTCTTTAATAAATTATAAAATAATTATTATTAAATAAATATATTGTAACATTTCTACATACATTTTTTAGTTCACGCAACTAAACACACGAAATATTAAATAAGAATTTAGTTTTAATAGTAACAAATGACAAACTATACCATAAATTTGATGAATTTAATGATATCATTTGTAGAAAAGTTAATAAATTCTCGTTGTTAGTCCATAACGATATAATAATTATATGTTAATTACAAAAGAAATTAATTTTTTTTTCATTACATTTTGGTTGTCACACATTTAGGTCTTCCTCTTATTGTATATATACTATATCATATACAAGGTAGTGAGCCCAATCCCTGTCATTTTATGGAAACATTCACTTTTCGACTATCATAATAATGATTCCGAATTTAATTATATGCGTATTACTTTAATGTTATTATATTTCCATATTTTATTTTAATCTCCTAATTTTAAATCTTTATAAATTCAGAAAAATAACTGAAAATAATCAGTCGGACAAAAATTTAAATGCACACATCTTTGTCATGCAATGTAAAACTATTCTCTATGTAATTGATTGAATTTATTGATGAGTTGATGACCGAGATAATTGATTATATTTAAACAATGAAAAAAGTAATCAATAATTATTGTATTATTGTTTTATATAAATTAGGAAAATTCTATCAAGTTTAATAATAATATTATAATAATTGAGGGAATGAACTCAATCGCTGCCATGTTAAGTAAACTAATTTACCTGGGACAATGGTATTAATTTAATAATTTTTAATGTAACAGTATTTTGGTAATTTAAATGAGAAACCACAGATTGTATAACCGCTGCAAATAAAAGAGTAAATTAATTCATAATAATACAGCGGGGATAAGTTTAAATCCAAAAATGCATTGACAGTTATTTTTGGATTTAAACTTATCCCGCTGGACACTTTGACAGAGATTGGGTCCACTACCTTACTATACACATAAGTATATATATATAATATAATGTAATTGTATACACATAACTCTACATTGAATACATGTAGTGTTGGAAATATGTATATATAAAAATAAATGTATAAGAATTCGGCATGAAATTTCCAAATTAAAAATAAAAATTAGTGTGTATATTCTTAATATTCTCATTCATATTTGTAGAAACGCTTTATATATTATATTAAATATTTAGAAGTCTTTAATGCATCATCATAACATACAATACTCGTACATAAATATATTATATGGTTAAACATATTACTATATACAATAACACAGAATAGTTAGTTGGCGGCAATGTTTATATACCTTAACAACCGTCTTAAAAACCGCTTTTAACTATTTTTTGTAAGGAATAATTATCGATGTGTGTAATGTGCGTTTAATATGAAATAAAAAAATGCATATATCTATTATATAAGGGATTATTTTTTTTTCTAATAAAACTATTTGTTTAAAGAAATGTCACGCTATATATATTTTAAAATATGAAATTAAAAATAAAATAATATTATATAGAAATAATATATAAAATAATGTAATATAAAAATAAATAATATATATGGGTTAGTATGTTTTATTATTGAAATGACTAATAAGTAAATTATCATAGTATCTATTGCATTTTGTAACTGATGATGATATGACGAGTATAGTAAATTTAGCGTATACATTAATTAAAAGCGTACTGCGAAAATTTGCCAAATGTATAAAAATTAACAGAGCATTAAATGTGCAAGTACATTGCGAATTCATATACATATAATATATACTTAATATTAATCATATGGCTGTACAATCACCAATTGATTCTTATTATTGTTGATTATGATTATGATTAACTCGCCTACATAACCTTTTTAGTTAACTTAAATCATGTATGGATTGTTTAGTTTGTTTTTTTCAATATAGAATAGATATATAGTGTCTTCTTCATAAACCAACAATGAAAATTTCACGTATTTATAGCATAGGACTTTATTTTCTTTCCCATTAGTAACACTTTTCACCCACAACTATCCATATCAACTGCATATATACGCAATCACGTGCTGGTGCACATTTTTGTTTAAAGTATATAATCCCATATATATATATGCATTGCATACATAAACAATATACATTTACTATAAATCATTCAAAATGGCGGAAATATTAATCGGACATTTTAATAAAAATATAGTGGTATAAAAGATAAATGTGAATGTAAAGAGAGAAAAACCCACAGCAGATTTTATGTTAAATTCTAAGTTGTAATTAAAATATTTAACGAAAATTTGTGAAACTCTGTGTAAGTAAAGACTTCTTTTTCTGCAAAATTGGCAAATCCAGACGATTTTCATGGAAAAAACATATCGGAATAAATTAAAAGATATGTTGTTACATTGTATTAAATGTTAAATTTATAAATAATCGTAACTGGAAATGCAATTCCATGCAGTTTAGAATGTATATTTTTATAATCTGAAATATTCATAGGATATCATTTGGATATTACGACATCACAGACATGAATGGACCTCATAGATACTTACTTGCTTACTTACTTACTCCATGGTGTTCCAATCCCGAATTTTAAGGATCTTTATATCACAGTTTACTGCATCTAGCCATCTCGCCTGAGGTCTTCCTGCTCTTTTTCTACCTTCTGGTTTATTATTTAACAGTTTTTTTCGGCACACGCTCCTTCTCCATACGTACTACGTGTCCAAGCCATCTCAATCTATTGATTTTGATTGTTTTGACAATATTTGGTTGGCCTTATAGATATGCTTCTTCAAAAATGAACAAACGAACAGAATTACTTGACTTTTTGCGATTTAAATACTAAATAACTATATTTTGTTAAAATGTAATGAATGTTAAGAAGCATTCAAAACAAGTATTTAAATTTAAAAAAAACACATACAATTACTTATCTATTTCTCTTCAAATTTAAAAATACATTTTATCATGACATATTCTGATTATATTCGTACGATTAAAATGTGTATTTAAATATGAAGTATGTAATTGTTTGCGTTTTTTTATATTTAAATACTTATGTTTAAAATGTTTCTTATAACATTTCCCATTCATTACATATTAACAAAATTTTGTTATTTAATAATTAATTGCAAAAAGTAAAGTAATACTGTGAAACATATCTATAAGAGGTTCATTCATGTCTGTAATATGTGTAATGTCATTGCATGTCATGTGTTTCGGATATCCTTATACAGGACATATGTATGTGCTATGTGAAATATAATATTATTACCATGGAGATAACGTAATAGAAATACTATATTTTAATGAAATTTCGTAAATATAGAATATTTATTGCAAAATAAAATAGCTAACATATTAAAAATACAGTAAAATCTGTTAATACTGTATTTCTATATTACTGCTTCGAAATATAGTCTGTAATTAGTTATAAATCTATTTCCATTTACCATTGTTTGTAATGTTGACAAAAAATATATGATATATAATTATAAGATTACAAATTATTTAAAAATTTCATAGCAGACACAATTGAAATAAATTTAATATACGAATATATAATAATAATGATAATAAGTTGCTTTATAACTTACATAAAAATATAAATCAACTTCTTGTGTGTACCGTTCAACACATGTTAAAGTATCGGTACTACAGCATCCTGCGTCATTACCACAAAGATGTAATATCGTACAATGTGGTACATATGATTTAGCTGGATCTGTTTGTACAGAAACAATTTTTGGTTTAGGCCATTTACATGCTGCTTCCGAATATATTTTATTAGCATGAGCTGATGCCAAGTCTATATTTTTTTTTATAATTATTTTTTTCATAAATTTATATAATAAATAGAGAAAAAGATAAGTGTGATTTTAAGTTTTTTATTAAAACAAATTTTTACAGTAATTACTTCTTTGATGTTTATTATTTGTCATATGCGAATGACGTGATTTTTTCACAGCTTCATGGGTACCTAGTGTCTCCAGCTTGTGATTCGTTAATGTTCCTGGAATGTATGAACTTGAAGAAATATCATCAATATCCTGTAATTAAATTATATAAAAATTATATATTATATTCAATACATGCAATTAATATATATTATTATGTTATTATTAAAATATTGTCATTCATCGGACTCTCTGCCTGCGTATATACACGAATTTATAAATAAATATTGCATATGTGAATCATTTTAATTTTCTATTATATACGCAATGCGATATTACTACTTATTTTTGCTTTTACAAAATGTCTTAATAATTTATTATAAGCAATAAATTACATCGATCACAATGAAATTTTTATTTGTTTATTTATTTATACAAAAATTATGATGAATATCATGTACCTCATAGCAATTCATTTTAGAAAATCACAACGGGAATAACTAAATAAATAATGAATATTATTATTATTATTATTATTGTTATTATTATTGTTGTTATTGTAATTGTTTCTTATAGTAAATAAAATATATATGTGTTTCTTTTAATGGAATTTTCAGAAATGCATTACTATTTATTTCAAAAAAAAAAAATACATGAAATGAATGAAAACCAGATAAATTTTTTTACTTATAGTTTCGTTTATAATAGAAAGAAATAATTAAGAGTAGGAACGAACAAATCGTATAATATTATATGGGACGCGCGATAGTGTTTATTGAATTTATTATTTTTATTGACTATATGGTCTTCAATACAGTGAAATATATAGTCTTCCTTCAATGAACTCTAAGAAATGCATATACATTATTTAGATATAGGCACGTATTTATAGTGTAAAATTTTATATACAACATGGACTAAAATGAATGACTATTCTATAAATTGAAATATTAGATTTCAATATTTTGTTGTTGATAGATTTTTTTATTTCAGTTCAGTTGCCTCAAACAATGTGTGATGTCTCAGTCATCGATATATGTATTTCCTGTAACTACATCTAACATAGTTACCATTATTTTAAATTTTTTCTATTGCCTTTGGAAGCAACATACTTTAAAAAGGCATGCGATGCAAATTTTCAAACCAATCGATAAAGCAGTTTATTATTTAAAAGCAATTTAATAAGTTCATAATTGTAGTTTTCAGATAATGGTGATAAATTACAAGTTTGTGGTATAATTAGCATAACCTTTTTTGAAAGGGTTACCGCAGCCACAGATATCAAAAAGGATATGGATAATACTTTGCGTAGTTCATCACCGTCATACGAAACCGTTCAGTTTTTTAGGTAACTGAATTTACGTACGTGGTCGTAATGATGAAGAAAGATGTGTGGAAGGCCAAAAACAGTAACATCCATTGAAATGGTATGAAAAGTTCATAATGAAAATGAAGGCCAAAAAAATATTCGAGAGCTTGCTGAAATGTTCAAAATATCAAATGATAGTGTATTATTACATGAATAATTGACTATGAAACAGCTATGTGCCAGATGGGTGCCGTGTTTGTTAACATTACCACAAAAGATAATTCGTATAACATATTGTGAAAAGCTTTTAGCTATATATCAGAGTAATCCATGGGATGTACATGGTATAATATTTATTGATTCGTTTAAAAAAAGGAAATATGTACAATAAATAGTGAATATTATTGTACATTTGGACGATTGGATGACGAAATTAAAATAAAATGACCACATTTAACAAAGAAAAAAGTGCATTTTCATCAAGATAACTCACCGTCACACACCGTCAGGTGTAACAACAGTAAAATTGAATGAATTACGTTACGAAATTGATTCACATCCCCCGTACAGTTCAGATTTAAGTCCTAGTAATTTTTTTCGTGTTTCTAAATCTAAAATAATGACTTGCTGGAAAAAGATTCACGATCGATGAAACTTAACTGTTTTTTAATATGAAACCGGCCAGTATATGGTCAATAACAATTAGATAGATGTAAATTAAACACACACCTCTGCATAGTCTGTTAAGTAAATGCATTATTTGTTATGAATTATTTAATATTATTCTTTATTCTACTGCGTATGAACTATTAAATTGAATTGTAAAATTATTAAATTGACTAGTTAAAATTTATAATGATCTTTTTAATATAAATATATACAACATCTTTATTTAACGTGTTTACTAAACAGTTTAAATATAGTTGATTTAATTATAATCTACAGTTTATTTATATAAAGATTTAATAAATATTCATTGTCATTTTATTGCATGCTATTGCATTGTACGATGCAAAGGCTTACAACAACAAAATAAATCTAATAATATTTCATAAATCTTTCAATTTATTTATTTATGATAGAAATCTACGTATAAATTAAATATCACTATAATTAAACGCTACTATTCTCATCTACATCTAATCAACATATAAATAATATATACCAAATACCAATCAATATTTATATTAATTTATTTATATTTGCAAATATAAATGATGGATGGGTGATGATATCATTTAAAATCTATTTAAAATACAAATAGTTTACTTTGTACTACAACAAAACATATTTTATAGTAAAATATATACCCTACATATTTATGATGATTAAATTCAATTAATCTTAAAATTTATATAAGTAATGTAGTCTATATATTATATATATATTTCCATCGTGTATACATTACGTTTTATTAAAAATTATTAAAATATGTCTTCATTTACATTGAAATATTATATTTTTCGTACAAGTCTATGGCGTATATTATATTATAGGATCATTTTTCATACGGGTGAACTAATTTACAGAGCACGTACAACAATTCTTATATTAATCATATATATTATATTGATTTAATAATTTTATATTATTATTTTAATATAAATTGAAAAAAATAATCTGTCGTATGTGTGTGTTCACCGATTAGTTTATGGATTTAATAACTAACAACATGATTATATATAGTCCTATAATAATTTAAATACTTATTATGCTAATGAAAATTGATATGCAGACGTACCAGTACATTAAATTTACATGATGTATTGACTATATGTAGTAATGTAAAATTTGACTGTGTTATTAACACTGTTTCTTATTTAGATAATGTATTTATCATCTATATTGTAGACAGAATAGAGGTACTTGTAAATTTATTCAGCTTAAATGGGATAAAAACAAATATTTTGTTTATACATAATCTTACCTACCGACGTGTACTTTAGCTATAGATAATCGGTTTTAAAAATTGATAATTACATTACAGCTGAAAAGATCATAGTTACGAATAAATCTAAAAAATTTTACCAGAGTACATTGAATGAACCTTTTTCAGAAATATATATACACTTCGCTCAGATTGATAATTTAAATTTCAGATAAAATATATTAATTGTATTCGAATGCGTATTCGAATTTAGAAAAATTCGATCATAATATTGTCAGATATATTAAATAGTATGAAACAAAAAACTTATAATTAGTTTTAATATTTCAAATACAAGATTATAAGGATTAATGAAACAAAATTAAATAATAATCGCAGCTTAATTAATGTTTTAGTAAAAACGATTTAATAAATATATATAGTAAAATTTTCGAAATATCAATGATCTCCACTCATAATTTCTATATAAGTACCTTAATTTAATTCAAGTAATTTGATTTTAAAATCAATAATTTTTCGAAAGTATGGTATATAAATTTATATTTCGATTTCGTGGAGTGAATATTTAAAGAGCTGAGCTAAAAATAGTCTTTCAACTGACGATGAAGAGTAGATACTTTACGATTTTTGATTAATACTCTTCGTACACGTACAGTAGTAAACTGATTGAAGGCTATTACCGATTTTGATGTATTATCCAAATATGCCAAAAGCTACAATTTAGGGTTTACCATATTAATAGTGTGTATAGATTGCTTCAAATGCAACTGCAATAATCGTTCTTCATTTCAACTAACTCATCACATCACATATATTGTGCATTGACATACATTCTGACAAAAACACAACTTAACTATATCATCAGTGTTGAACTTAATTTAGCTTAAATTTTGGATGAGAAACATATGTCAATATGATATTATTGTTGGTAAAACGAATCCTAAAGTATAGCATCTTATGTCCTTGTATAGAGAATACCGAATATATAGTTGATCTACCTCTTTCAATAAGATAATATATATTCTTCTAACAATAAGAAAATCCATTGGTTTTAATTTGGCTAATTTGCATTTTATCAAATATAAGGATGTTTTCTCTATAGGTGGTATATCGAAATTCGAAATATAGTATAAAGAGGGATTAAAGTTGAACAATTAGACAAATTTCGAATTTCTAATAGTTTAAGGTCCAGACATATATAATATATTATATGATTACCGCTATAACAATAAAATTAATTAAATAAGATAAAGATGATATTCCTTTTTGCATTATCCAAGATTACCAGATGACAACAATAATTTTTATCTAGATGATCGCATGTAGAATTGTGATATAAGGATCCTTAAAATTCGGGATTAGAAGACGTTAACTGCAGATAGATCAGTGTGTAAATAAGTAAGTAAGTAAATAAGATGATAACAGATTAACCGAACACTGTATATAACACATTTGATCCATTATTGGAGTAAAATCATTTGATAATAATTGCAAATATTGATACATTTATTTTTAATGGAAAGAAATTAAAATAAATTAAGATATCAATATTCATTATAATTATCATTATTATCATTATTATTATTATTATTATTATTATTATTATTATTATTATTATTATTATTATTATTATTATTATTATTATTATTATTATTATTATTATTATTATTATTATTATTATTATTATTATTAACATTATTATCATTATTATTATAATCATTATTATCATTATTAACATTATCATTATCATTATTCTTATTGTTATCATTATCATTTTCATTATAATCATTATTATCATTATCAATATCAGTGTCATTATTATACGCAAAACATTATGTGCTACGTTAATATTGACAGATAATTATCTACAGATCGCTCATGAGACTGCGGTCAAAATACATGTGTTCTGCTGCTGTATATTATTTATAGAAAAAAAAAGCCATATAATGTTCAATTTTGTATACATTTTTTTTAAGTAAAAAATATTCTTTTGATTACAGAATTTCATTGAAAAGGAAATATATTTATAACTAAACCTATATATCATAAATTGTACACATTTTTAAAGATAAACTAAATAATACGTATGTAATATAGTTAGTTATAGATACAGATAGAGCTTCTTCATATATATAGAAATCTAATATGCATAAATAAATAAATAAATAAATAAATAAATAAATTGTATTACACTGACATATTACATTTGCCACCTGTATATTTTCATATGTGTCTAATGTCTCTGCATTTTTATAGTCTACTACTTATTTTATAATACATGCGATGCGATACTGATTAAAATATAACTTTTAAGTAAGTAATAATATAATATACATTAAATGTATTATAAATAAATGTTATATGTGTTCTTGTGAATGAAAAATACAGGTTTTTTTTTCTGTTTTGTAAATATCTACACATATTTTTTTTTCTTTCAATTTTATCCCTCCATAGCCGCACGATGCACCGATGATATTTGTTAATGTATAATTTTATCTGAATAAATATTATTTATATCCGTTTATGAATGAATATGTTGAAACATGAATTATTTACATAAATCATGCGTGTGTATAATGTTAATAAGTTGTCTATATATATATATATCTGGCAGCTCGATCCAATACATAAATTATTCAATTTTAAATTTTAAATTACTTTTTATTCATTAAGACACACTTTAATAATCTTTTTGAATATATATTTTTTATCTATATATCCATCCACCTCTCTTCTATGTTATATAGCAAACACTCGTATATTGTAGCAATGTGGAAAAACATATCTATACATAAAATTATAATGCATGGTATGATGTATCTGATACACCTCAATTATTAAAATTATTTAGTTAATGCTATAAGAGTGGACAATAATTTAAATTATCAACTAATTGATCATTAATAATAATATATGATTTTTTTTATTATTGATGATATAAATTTAGTATTAATTATATTATAAAAGTGAAACTATATAATATATATGAAAAAGCTCATATGATTATAAAATATTTTGTATATATAAATAACGTGGGTCTTTTTCCGATAATGAAATACGGATGTATTTGATACGTTAATAAGTTGCTGCCAATTTTATTTATGTATAGAAAAATGTATTTTAAAGAATTTTTCCAGTAAATTGTCTTTGTTATGTCATTGTTTTTTTGCATATTCGTTCTTCGCTTCAGCGAATGATGCTGATTTTTATAAGCTCGAAAGATATACAGCACTTGCATCATAAAAACTCCATTATTGCAGTCTCTCCCTACGAGTTAATCCTCGAAGCGTTTGGTTTCCGAAATAAAACCAGAGATTTTTGAATATTTATTAATTCGATTCGACAAATTTAATAGTTCCAGTTGTTAGACATATAATAAATATTCAAAAAATTGCCATGTAAATTCAATACACCCACAAGGAGTGTTATTAGATGATGGATTCTTATATACTATAAACTTGGAAGAGCTAAAGATAAATATCGGCTACAATCAACTGGATTGTAAAATATATAGACATACAAATGTTTGTTTTGTTTAGAAAGTGATAATGTGTATATATAAACAAATCTCTTCACATGGAGTACTTCTGAGACATATTACAATATATAGCCCTTTACAAGAAATATTGAAAATAACAACATTAACAGAATATATGACCTTCGAACATTTGACAAAAATTTAAAACACTTCATAGCGAGGCTTAAACGCAAAAGGAAACAAAAGTCTACGTATAAAATGGGCTGCAATGAATTTAGAATATTAACGAAAAACCTTAAAAATATATGACAATAAATAATGAAAGCGTGATTGATGCTAAAATAGATTATTTAAACGGAAGTTTTTGCTTACTATTTTCAGGATCGATGGTATATTTGGCGTTACAACACACATCGTTTAAATTGTAATACTATCTGTACACAAAGCATACCAATATATTATAATCTAACCTAAATATAACGTAGGATTTAATTAATTTTATCGTATGAACATCACATTTGTCTAATATTTTATGTGATTGACTGGTAACTAGTAGAGATGCGTGTATTTGAAATATATGTTGTGCTGGGTATAACATCTCTGGTATAAAATAAATTGCAAGAAAATTGATACATTGACGCAATAGATTTTGTTTAAACTCGATTAGAAATATTTTGTTATTTAAGAGTTGTGCAATTGTATATAAGAATGGTCGATTTTAACTAGAATGCAAATTAGAAATTAAAATATGCGATAATTATAATAATGTGGCAGTGCATCAAAAAAGGCATAGATAAGTCCATCAGTAGGACAAGTTATGGTCAACAATTATTTGGGATTACAAAGGTGTTTTTTGAGATCGATTATCTTCTGATTTGTAAAATAATTTACTCTAAATATTACTTTTGGATCAAATGGAAAATTCATGAGAAAAGATTTTAAGCTTTAAAGAAGAAAAAAAATATATCTTTTTTCCACAGGACATATGTTCCAACACAAGTGTTTAGGCAATTATTCGCTTGCAATTACAGGCATCGAAGGATATTTTGCAGACCTTTTGTAATCATACTTTAATATTGATGATGGTATATTGAATTGACGGGAAAACTTTGGAATAAATTGAAAATTTTTCAGACTCCCCTCAACACATATCTGGAGGTTTTATTTAAAAATAATCATAATACTTTTGGATTAAAAAAAAAAAAGGAACACAGATACAAATCTGTAATTACAAATGAATTTATATAAATAATTAAATCTATAAATAAAATATTTCACTATAGGTTTTTCTCGTCCCAAAAAAGTGTATAATAAATTATCGTATAAAGTTTACTTTTGTATATCATTCCTTTTACATATGTACGACTGATTATAAACAATATGTTTTTATAAAATGTTCAGACGCAGTTCTCATAAGAATTGTCTATACACTAAACCTTTTAAACCAGAAATTACAGTCTCATTATCTCATTTCAACAAAGTAAAATATATACCTATAGATTAAAAATGTTGTATTTATTTGTTTTTAGTTGAAAAAGGGGTAAATATAAATAAACAAATAAAAAATTAAATAATATACAAATAAAGAACGATGGAAAACTTACTGAAATTTATTATACAATTAAGTTATTATTATAAATAAATTATAAACTCGTTCATGTTTGGTATATATTCATGTATTTTATTACATTTACTTTTTTTAAAAAAAATTGTCTATTCAAACAAACGGTCATATTATAGACGGAAATGCAATGAAAATAATTTTTCTGTGTGATATTATAATGAATGTAGATACACTTTTATATACATCATTTTCTTTTACCATACAAAATCTTCAAGTATATTACTTTATCTAACATCTTCTTATCATTTATCTTTTCCATTTTATATTTAAACAGATATATTCTTATTATAGTTATAACACTTTTACTCTATGAAAGTAACATTATATTGTATTTATACTAATTTAAATTAAATAAATTATTATATTTTAACTGGTTGTTAGTTATATATATATGTTTCTAAATCAGATGATAATAAAACATTTATATTGGTGCTATATATAATAGTAACAAAACTTAAGCTAATTCATATACAAGTTACATTTTTATAATACATGAGAAACCAAATTTTAACCATTGCGGTAAAATGGTACATGTCTATCTATCTATAGTCAATATTTATTCAAGTTTATTTCATCCAAGATAACAATATTATAGTTATATACAATTTCACATAGTTTATGAGTGTATATTTATAGGAGTCAGACTCAGGAATAGTGCTGAACCGCTTTAAAATTTATAATGTTTATAATCTGTGTGATGATGGATATTTAAAAGGATATAAATATAAGAAAAAGATTATATACACTCTTGATTTGTATAATTAGTATTCATTTCCAAATTTATTGTATACATTTATCGTAATTTATCGTACATCTAAGATTTTTTTATATAATTCCATTCAACTTTTTCTTTGTCTCTTACATGTAACAAAATCAACAGCACAAAACATAAAAGGAATTAAAAGCTTTCGATTAGATATTGCTGAATTATGATAGAAACACCACCAACCATTACATTACTAATTAAAATTTTTAAAAATGTTCTGTACCATATAATCTTGCAATGCGAAGACTAAAAAAACCATTCTGGTAAAATGATGTGGTCTCATATAATTGCGTGCTATTCTATAATTTTACGTATGTTATATTAAAATTGAGAGCTATTTAAAAAATGTTTGATTTTAGAAATTTTGAAAAATACCACACCCTTCAAAATTATTATAGCTATCCTAAATGCGTATTTCTATGGGTGAATTCTATTTTTTATTCTGTAGACTATTATTTTATACCTTCCACGCATACGATGTGCGGAAAAGAATGTTATAAAATTTATTCTATAATGGAAATATTTAAGTAATAAAAAAAAGTGAAAAGTGTCATGATACAAGAGGAAAGAATATATGAGGAAGACCAATAGTATTTCTGTGGTAAATGAATTGAATTTTTCCTAAATAGACTTATTTCAAATTTCAAAAAGTACAATATAATTATATTATGTTAATATTATTAGTAATTAGTAATTACCTCTAGTCAATTAAATGATAGTTTTATGCAATTATAATATTATATTTTTTACACTTAAATCGTATACCGGAAAGTATTAATCATTTGTATGCAATTATATAATATTACATTATTTGTATTTTAACAAATTATAAAAATATACTCCAACAATATACAATAATTAAACAAACACAAACCCACACCCATTATGTTACATGTCATACATAATATAATATACAGTAAAGATCTGAGAGATAAGTGTGTCTCGATTCGAAAAGTGTCACAAATTACTTCTGATTCGATAAATTTCACTATTGCTTACAAAAAAATGAATATTATATTTTGACTAAAATGTTAATCTTAATAGTAAATATGGCTTAAAACATTTTCTGAAACTGATGCAGATTGTGAGTAGAATTGATTGAATTAAAAATTAAGAACATGTCAAGGACCTTACAGTGAAATTTTATTGTGTTTTTCGCAAATGTGACAACACAAATCCAATAGAATTACAAACAACAAAATTGTATAGAACTTAAGTTTCCGGTATCAATCAGAGATATTTGAAGGACTTTACAACAATACAATTTAATTTTGGCCATGCACAACATTAAGGAATTAATAATAATATGAATTTGGTTGTTTATAAATTTTTAAATGATTTCTTTACCTCGACGTTGTTTATAATGTCCTTGATCCTTTAAACACCAACACACCTATACTATAGAATCTTTGTTTTGAAATACCAGTACATAACATATATGTAAAAATTCTGAATTTCGATAGTAAATATGTCACAAAATTCGATAAATGTTCGATTTATTTATTTGTAACAAAATTTCAAGTCAAAGGGGTGATGCATTTATCGGATCATTACTGTGCAGTGCATTAGCAAAATACTATGTAACTAAAAAACATATGTATTTTTCAGAATATATATTTGTGTTCGTAATGTTCAAATATGTTACAATGTATAAATAATAAATTTCCCTTTCAAATCATATGTAATTAATTATATAAATAAATTTTTAAAGCATAAATTAAAAACAAATGAATAAAACAAGATGTTATTGTATATTAATTAATAATATATTATCTATCTCGCCATGTAAATAGAAATATAAATATAAAACTTAATGATGATTACAGAATAATGATTGTTTGTTATATATAAGCGATGCACACACAAAAACATTTAACTTTTTATCAATTTGTAAACAAAAATGACTATATTACATGTAGAAAAAAAAATCACAACGACCTAATTAACATGAAATATTTTTATTAGATTTATCTGCGTCTAGTTAATTGTTAGTGTTTTAATTTTTAATATATATTCGAGTATACGAAACAACGAGTATATGATGCTATACCTATAATAGCATATATTACACACACTCACACACACATATACATATTTATATATCATAAATGCAAAAGTTTTATATTTTTAGATATTTACAATTTTCCGTATGCGATAATTAATTCATGAAAGATATATGCAAAAAGTAAACCATTGCGAGTTGTTATTATTCTTTTATATTCATTATAAATTTTCTAATTAATTTCATTAACAATTATATTTAATTTATATCTCTTCTTATCACAGATATGTAATATTATTAATTATATGCATATAACATCATATCTCCTCCTCATATTAGACATATGTTTCAATATATGCATACACATTTGTGTAACTATAAACTACATATAATTAAATTTAATAATATTATTATGATAAAATAATAAATAAAATATAATCTCTTAAATTGTAACCAAAAAGCCGACAACACATCTCAATATATAATTCTATTTTTATGTATCAGTCACCGGGTCAAATTTATTTTTAATAATAATTGGACAGTTTCCAAATATAACTAACTGAATTATTAATTATATTATATGTGTGTGCATACATAAATAATTTAAAAAAATACATAATACATAAGATTATATGATGCATATGCGTTATATATACGTACCAAATTTTATGATTTTATTCACGTATATCATTCATGCGTTATGCGATGATACAAATTTTAATTATTTTTCAGAGCTATATACTAGTATCTGTCGATTTAGTAATAGAAATTGTAATAGGATACTAAAATTATAATATAATAAATTATGCAATTTCATATTTCTATGTATTTGTATATTATATGTTTAAAAAATAAAAATAGGTGAAATTCATTCAAAAAATATCATCATACACCTTATGTCCCAAAATAAACCGGAATGGTTATGTAAAAGGAAGAATACGTAAACCTTTCTGTTAGTTTTTTTTTTTTGGATTATGTTCTGGGAACAAACTGTGAAAATTTGATTATATTATATTCATAGTAAAAACGAAAATACAACACATAATTTCTGATTTTGTGTCAAAAAAAACATATAAAAACAGACAACCAACATTCAATTTTGTTTTAAAATTGGTAAAAATGCTACTCAAACGTAAATTTGCTTAAAATCGTGTGTGGTGATAATTGTGTGTTAAAAGTACACATTTTTTAATAGCATAAATGATTCACAGAAGCCAGAGAAGCTATCGCTGATGATAAATGTTCAGATCAAACATCTGAAGCAATTTACTGAAGAAATAATTGAAAAAGTGATTGATTTCGTGAAAATTTCTAAGAAATTTTCAACGAGATTCATCGAAATGGTGCTTGGAATAAAAAAAACAATAATTCATCGAATGTTAACTGATATAAGATAGGTGCGTTTCAAAGTGTATTCCACATCAATTAAATGATAATCAAAAATCGTATCGAATTGAACTAATAATCAAATTTAATCATTCAGCATATTCACTTAATTTAACTCCCTGCGACTAATTTCTATTCCCTTGATTCACTTGTTGAATATGTGTAAATAACGATGTATTTCAGTTGATGCAAAAAATTATGAATAAATAAAAGGGTTTTTGTGAATGTTTAATATTTATTCTTGTTTTTTAAATCCATTCCGGTTTATTACGGGACAGAGTACGTGTACATGAATATTTCACAACACACAACTAATGCATCGTTGTGAAAATATATTCGATTATTATTAATATAATCGTCAGCGTTAATGTTTAAAGGTCAGTTATCTATAGTGGAAAAATTTTTTTTCTAATAATTCAGGTTTAAATGTGTATTTCAAAACAGTTGCAGATTTAATTAAATATATTCATCAATACATGGAATATAGGAGAAAAATAATGACAGCGTCAAATATGCGTTTGAGTAGTTATATTGAAACAAAATTTAAATCTAATTTTAAAAGATATATTCTTTAATCATATTCAATCAATATATCGTACAGTTTATGGTTTTTTAAATAAAATTTCAATGCTTTAAAAAAAATGGCAAAAGGCCAACATCGTTTTATATGACATTATATAAAATCTGTTACATCAGCCATCCACATCTGTATAATACAAGATAGTGGTCAAAATATTAATTACAACTTTGTGACAAATATTAATTTTTTTTAAATTATGATGAGACAAATTTTACTCCTTAATTTTGTTAAATATTTGTTTTCTGAAACAATTTACACTCACTGCTCATTCAGTCATTCAATAATTTCTGTTACTATATGCTAGGGAACATATATACAGCATCTATAGAAAATGTGTAGATATACAATATTACTGCCGCTTGAAGATTGTGTTTTCCAATCTCTTTGGGATGATATTTTTATCATATATTAGTCAGAATTTGGTATAAAAAAGGGAACATGAAAGCAAAGAAACTCAATGCTTCATATAAATCACAGTTTCATTTCATTCAATTTGACTAGTTGGATTTACATTCAATATTATATTAATTCTGAAAATAATACCTACAACTATTTTAAATTGTTAAAATGTAAGCGCTTACAAAGATATTGTCAGCATATATTAATATGAATTCTGGTAATCAGTGGATTAGAACAATATATATATAGTGATACTATGATGCATTAACATATATTCAAAATAATTTACCGATTAAATTTAATATTTAATAGAAAATTATTATTTTCTACTCGTACATTAAATATTTGTTACATAAAAGTATAGACTTGTATGCTACAACAGCAGGTTCAAATATATCTATACAAACAATCATTTAAATTAAATATAAATTAAATCATATAGCATTTTATGCATTCGGTATTCCATGCTCATAATATGTATTATAAAATGTATAATATATGCTATTTATGATGTTCAAGTCATTGATTTCGGTTCAATTAAATTGAAAACAAAAAAAAAAACACGAAATGTAAACACAAAATTGTTAAACATTTATATCATTTACATATTATAACTATACGCCCTTTGTCCCATAATAAACTGGTAAACAATAATATGTAAACTATAGACAATAACAATAGAAAGTACGTAGCACCACATCGTATAGTTATTTCTTAATTAAATTGTTCTGTGAACGTTCCTCAACAAACAGTCAAAATTTAATGACATTATACATTCAGTATAGAAACGAAAATACAACACATAAAGTTACAGCTGTTTTTGTGCGTCAATCGAAAAATGAATATAAAAACAAAGAACCAACATTAAAATTTGTTTTAAAATTGGTAAAAATGCTACTCAAACGTTTGATTTGCTTAAAATCACTTATGTATGGTGATTATTATGTGTTTAAAAATTACAAGTTTTTATTAAATATCATAAATAATTCACAGAAGAAATCTTCAACGGAATTCATCGAAATGGAGCGTGTTATTTTAATCCATTCCGAATTTTTATGGGACAGCTGTTGTATATAAATATGTATAATATACTTAAATTAAATTTGGGGTCAAAAAATAGGCGTTTAAAGATCAGCTCAATTAGATAATATATATATATATATATATACGCAATGATGACAGCAGATATGTACATGGATGATGATGACAATAAATTTTATTATCATATTATCATATTAATAAAATGCATTTAAAATTTAAAAATATATATATTTTTGAATGGAATAAAATGTTACAAAAACAAGAGCATATAATATTTGTAATAATATAAAATTATATGTAATAAAATGAATTAATATATGGCCATAACAAATGCATATGATGATATTCAATATGATTTTATTTATCGTTCGTAATAGTATACATACCGATAATATATGGATATAGAAATATTTTCTATTTATGAACTAACGTATATTTACGTGTATATAATATATTACATCTATACGAATTCATGATTATCCAAATTGTAAGAGTTATGAACGAAGTCCAAAAGTGTATTATATATGTTTACTATCTGCTTTATAAGATATATAAATAATTGTATTTTTATACGTACTCGTAGTTTAATACAGAATATTTCATGCATAACATGAACAAAACTTAGTATACGTTTTTTTTTTTTTTTTTTAGATTTAAATTATGTGGGCAGAGTAATGTGTTGTGTAATTTCTTTAAGTATAAATTTTATATTATAATAATATGCACCAAACATCTTACAAATATTCATATTATTTATAAACACGAGAAAAATCATTTGCATATAATTTTTAATATAAATATAATATATGTAATATTCTGTTTGTGTATGCTGCGATGCTATAAATATGATAATGGTAGCATATATAAAATAATTCTAATAAATTGGTATATACCTATG
Source organism: Bibio marci (assembly GCA_910594885.2). Lineage (NCBI taxonomy): Eukaryota > Metazoa > Arthropoda > Insecta > Diptera > Bibionidae > Bibio > Bibio marci. Next base: position 19,468,523 of record OU343117.1, on the reverse strand, counting down.
ATTCAGTCTGTTTTTTTTTTTTATTTTGTTCAAAAGATGAGTGACAGCTTATTTGATAAACTGCACAATCTTATATTAATAATTCATTACAATTTAAACTAAAATTTTTATATCATAAAATATAAATAAAGTACTATAAAATTTCATATCATAGCAACCAACACATCGGAACCAAAAGTGTGCTGTGTATAATTAAGTAAAAATAAATCAATTTCATTCTCTGAAGAGTATTTAAGTGCATATTATTGTAATTATGTAAATCAACTTATACGATTTACTGAAACATTCCATACATACACTACACAAAAACTGCGGTAATCATTAAAAAAACAAACAAGCATTCAGAAAAAAATTAAGGCACCTTTGTTGAACTACGGCCGTTTATAGACACTATGAAATTATAGAAAATTGCAAATTTAAAAAAACTATTTGTTAATCACCCATATAACTATAATAGAATTCTATCTATTCATCTATCTTTCGTTAATTGCAGTACAATTGGTATATTGTTATATACTCCCATGCAAAGCAATTTACCAACTTGGCTGTGATGAATATTTAATAGATGACATAAGCTCCACCTGGAGTAATATGACTTAGTCGATATATTAATAAATAGTTTGGCATGAGCAAACCGATTATTCTAAATAAAAAAAAAATTCAACTTTTGTAGTTTACAGCTAATAGGAATCAGTGGCAAGAAATAGCCTTCAGTTTTTAATACCACTGTATTGTTTCTTATAACCTAAATTGTGTAATGTTCATTTTCTAAATTTTCCAGAAAATCGCCATTAAAAAATTATCATTTTTTTAAATTACAGTCCATAGTTTTAACGGGGATATCAATGTTCTGTTATATAGAATTTCAAATTAAAATCAATTTCCATTCTTTCAAAGAAGAAATTTTTTTAAAATCGATTCACGCGCTCAAACGATATATATACTGATTTTCCAACCGATGGCAAAAAAAATGTAAAGAAATTTGTGGTACCCAAATGATACAAAAAATGTATAACATTTTCATTATTTCATACAAAATTTCACTGACAACAAATGGTCATATCTTTTGAAAGCGTTAATCGATTTTAAAAATGTCTTCCATGAAAGATTGGAAACTGGTTATAATTTGAAATTTTGTATACAAACATTGAAATCCGTTAAAACAATGACCCGTAATTCAAACAAATTATAATTCTTAAAAGTAGATTTTTCGGCAAATTTAATAAATGGACATTACAATTTTTTTCCATAATCTAGTCTACTTTCAAATCGGTTAACAGATAAATATAGTGATGTTGTAATCTGAAAACAGTTTTCCAAGTTTCGTTTAAACAGAACAAACATCAAAATGTGATCAAATAGTGGCAGTGGTAAAAATTAAGCCTGCTCCAACGAATACAACTGACATGAAGTGGTTTAAATGTTTAAAAAAAATTGTAATTTCGATACAAAGATGAACAGCAATGGTTAACAACAACCAAATTGAATTGAGTACATATGAAATAAATATCTTATTTTACTCAAAAACACCTAATACACTCTATATATATTATGTTTAGTTATAGATATATATATATATATATTGAAGATGAACATTTAATAACTCGTATTATATTCAATGTGAGATCACATCATATTTATAGAGAATATACCTTTATTATAACACAATATAATTCTCTGTTACATTTACTATTTTATATTACATACAATAATACATTACAAACATAATAATATTAAATTTCATGAGATGATTCAGAAAGATACCTTTTAACATTTACATATAGATACATATAAATATTGAACTCAGGTTCGAAATAAATAATATATAAAACTATAAAAATAATTTGCATTTATATATAAATACATAACAAATAAAATATTTATAGACTATATTATTGTCTTTATATATAATACTTAACACTAACCGTACCAATGACAATATCAAAAGACTACTTTTAAACTTTAATCAATAATCTGGTCTTAATTTACAACATTTCCTGTAATATACATTCCCATTTATGTCTACTTATTATTCGAAATCTTCTACAATATCCGAGATTTAGCTGTAATAAATGTATATGGGTTGTATTAGAAGCAAACAAGCGTTGAAAAAGTATCGCTGCAAATAGCGCAAATGAACTTTCCATTGACTATTAAAATTCTGAAGAGCAACACAAAATAACAAATGATGATATATGGATAAAATTTCTGATAAATCTAAAATGTGTGAAATTATCAATAATAAAGGAAAGACAGTTTGCTCAATGCGTGTAAAATACATTCCTGTAGTAAATGTGTACAGGAAACACATATATATTATCTGCAAGAAATATGCGATCAAATATGAATTAGAGTTTATAGCGCACAATATCATTTTCCAGGAAAATATTAAATTAATTTTCGATTGATTTTCTATTCGTTTAATATGAAAAATATTATAGTTTTTAATAAACACTCTCTATCCCATAATATTAATTTCACAAAAACCATTTTATTCAAAATATTAATCTCCACCAAGTGAAATACATCGCGATTTACACACATTCAACAAGTGAATCAAATTACTTTATTATGTCTTTGATTGAAATGCACTGTCCAGAACGATGAGGTCGTCGACTTTTGAATGTCTTCAACTGATGCAAAACGGTTTACTTTCATAGCCAAATTAAGTTAAGCCAATATAAATTAATTGCAGGAAGTTAAATTAAGTGAATATGGTGAATGCGATTAAGCAAGGAAAATTTATTATTAGTTCAATGCGATGCAATTTTTGATCTTCACATAATTGATGTGAAACAAACTTTTAATTCACCTCTCAAAGACCAATTAAAATTCGTTGAATTATTATTTTCGGTATTTAAAACTCCATTTCGATGAATTTCGCTGAAGATTTCTTAGAAATTTTCTGGAAAGCAGAAACTTTTTCAATGTTTTCTTCAGTAAATTGCTTTAGATTGTTACCTTAAATGTTCATCATCACCGATAGCTTCTCTGGCTTCTGTTAATCATTTATTTCATTTAAAAATGTGTGCATTTAACTCACAATTATCATAATACCCCGATTTTAAACAAATCATACGTTTGAGTAGCATTTTTACCAATTTTAAAACAAAATTGAATGTTGGTTCTTTGCTTTTATAGTCATTTTTCGACCGACGCACAAAAACAGTGTTATATATTTTATATGAAGTATGAATCGTTGAACTTGAAAGTTCTTGTATCGTTAGAAAATTCAAGAGTATTCTCCATTTTCCTGATCCACGCAACTTATCAAATGCTGAATGATCGTTAAACAGTTACTGGCAATTTAGTAAGACGTCCATTTTTAGATTCACCACCCAATGAAATTATATACGTAAACTGGCTGATGAAATTACCATAAAAAAGTAAGATTTATTGAAAGTGGCCATTTGATTATATCTTTTTGGTACGATTAGACATAATTATATACACTAAGCCGGTACTTTGAGTGTTAATATATATACATGGTAACAACATATATATAATGATGCCAACAAACATGTAAGAAATAGTGTACATAGTAAATATAAGTGCATCTGTAATTTGTATTTATTTTCAATATTCTAAAGATTTTTCATTGTTTTTATACTATTCGAACACAAAATATAGAGTCATTTGTATGTGTAATATTATTTAAATTTGAAATATATCTGCGAGTGTATAAAGATAAATTCAGTGTATAATTTATGTAGTTATATTTATTTTAATTTTATTAGTCAATATGCCATCCATGCCATGCCACACACACACATTGTGTCACAGTTTTAACATTTTTATAAATTCATTAAGTATTATTATGTTATATTTATATGTAACTACCATAGATTTGAATACATACATTTATATAATGACATTTATTAATTATATTCAAATTATTATATGTTTAACTTAATCTTATATATATATATATATTATTGGGTACTTGAATAAGTTTTTTGTCGCTGCGGTTAAATACTAAAGATCATATTGTTTGTATAAAAGAATACAGAATAGTATTTTATTTTATTCGAATTATATCTATATATGTTATCAACTTTTTAGTTTAGCATTATAGTGGGTGGTGGAGTGACTTTAATTAATTACGAAGGACTAACTTTACTTCAAATGAAGCTTATAATGCCATCTAATAACAAACATTTATTACATACACCGTCAAGTTGGTAAATAACTCTGCAGTTGAGTATATAACAATTTGGCAATTTGCCTTCAAGTCAACACCATATTTGTTTTATACCATCAAATAATGGGTCGTTTAATAAAATTATGTTCTTGGATACCAATGACACAAATACACAGATAATCAATGCATATGAAACAAAGAGATATGGTTCTGGCTTTTTTCTCGACTGTATGGCATCAAAGTCTCCAGTATAAAATAGATAAATCCTGCTGTAATAATATAATAACTCAGTAAAATACCTTGCATTTTGATGCAAAACACGCATATTATAAACAAAAACAAACAACTATGATTTAAGTTCATCAAACGGAATTGGTGACTGGAGAGATCATCTTCGTTATCACTTGAGTTCAAAGGAATTTTATATAAGAAAAATCATAAGAACAGTAAGGACTTTACCGTATATAGTTATGTGGAACCACTCCTATTAATCAAATATATTATATAATAGAAAGATTCAAATATAAAAGGACCTCAGAATGATTTTTAATGCACCGCATGGTGCAACGATCTTATAATTATAATAAAATACCCTAAAAACATACTTGTTAAACATTTGCTCGGCTAAATAGTTATATAACGAACATAAAAATCAATTTATCATGAAACTTTTAAATACAATCGAACACGAAGATTAAAATGGTAATACCATATTGGAATTATAACAACTACCAGAGAGTAGAAAAAAAAGCATATTTTGATATGTAAAAATTATGCAATGACTAGTACTATATGGATACTGCGGTATTATAGGATATTTCCTGTGAAATTACACACGGATACTGCAAGGTAACGTCTTATTCGAATAAATTGTAAAATCAAAGGATGACTTTTAATATTGACCTCTGGAATGATCACGTGCGTTTTTTGGAGGTACTGGTTTATTCTGGTCTACGTAGATTATATAATATAATAATAACTCGGAGTAGTTTGGGGTTGTATCCTTAATTATGTCTTTATTTTATTATGAAGTGGTGGTGTCGTCTGTTAGTACATTGGTTCGGATTAGGTTGAATGTCTTATGTGTTTATGATTGCATATTTAGGATTATGATGCTCATGTTTTGGGTTACAAAACTTTTATATTTACAGGTATTTGGTATTTTAACAGATACATATTAGACTATAAATAATCAAGCTGAATGCTACCCACTGTGTCACTGCGAGTGTTTTTGAAATGCTATATAACCGGAAACATAAAAGATACGGAATGTAACAATTCCATTATACTTATTATTACAAATATATGAAATAGGCTGTTAATATATTCGAGTATTCTATTAATTAATGCTATAATTATACACAATATCTACTCGGCTGTTAATAACAATGGCAAAAACTTATTCAACAACCAAAATACTTTGTAATTATTCATTTTTTACATTTAATGTTTCGCTAATATTATATTTATTTAATTTTATACATTTATTAAAATGTGTATATTAATACGCATATATTTACTTAAATCAAAACACCTCTCATGGTCATATAAATGAAGGGTCATGGACGAAAATGATGACTATTTTAAAGTGACGATTTAAAAGTATAAAGTATATTATTTACTAACATAGAAGTTATAATAAATAATTACAGAATTGATATTATTTTTTTATGATGACCTCCATAGCCATTGTTTCTACATGTATGAGTGTTTATATTTTATAAAATTATATAGAAATTTGATTAAAGAGCGATGTTAAATGTTAGTACAAGTGATATTACATCATACTAAAAAAAAAAATATAATGTTACACTCTGTGTGCAACATTTAAAAAATAATATCTTTCCAAAATAATTAATCAATAATATAGTTGTAGAAACATTATTTGAATATATACACTGCAATATTTGAAATTTAATATGTACTTCCACATATACTTTCCACATATTAATATTATTGATTTTGATAGAGCAGTACGTGCTATAACATTTAATAATTTTATAATTAATAATAAAATAACTTAAATATAAATAATGTTTGTTGATTTAATTATTAATAAATTTTATTTATTATATAAAATTTGTAGGAAATATCTTCATTTAAAATCATAAACATTATACATTAATATTTTTATAGCACACATTTGCATTTGTAATATGAAAACCGAACAACAATGATAAAACAAAACAGTCCAATGCAATAAAAATGAGATCAATATTCGAAATTAAGTAATTATTACATCAGCGCATTTGTATTTATATTTACTAAAATATTTACTAACTTTAAAATGATAAATAATATTGCAATTTGTATTTAAGAATGCGATAATAATATGGCAAAGATGCGATGCGGCAATAAAGTCCATAATAATAAGTAAATATTTGATGATTATAAATGAGTTTTAAATAAAAATATTATATGCAATAAACTTCTGAATAAAATAAACATTAATTTAAAATAATTATAGTAGATTGCAACATTGTCAAGACACACTTTAGTTAATTTAAATTTAATATAAATATACTATTCAATAATATTATGATTTAGTGTTAATGCTAAAGACTTATAATAATATACTGCGACCTATATAATATCTGTTAAAATATATATTAAATTTATATTGGATGGATGGGTCAACACCCGTCACATATTAACCAATTAACAAAAAATGAGTATGCAATAAATTAAAAAATTAGTTTTATTAAATGCTTCAATGTAAAATTATAAGAAAAATAATAAAAATAAAATTCTTACAAATTCAATAAATTTTGCATAGAACGAAATAAATGGAAATCTGTTGATGGAAAAGTTCAAGAATATTATATGAATGGATGATGTACACATGACAGTACATCCCATAATCAAACTCCAATAATTGCTAACGAATGACCGTAAAAGATGTAGTACATTGGGAAACACAAAACCATTTGAACAACTGATATCACAATCTTCTTTGGATATATATATCAGTTTTACATTATTATGTATATAATAATATATTTTTCATGATCATGATTTGCATTAGGTTCTTATGTTTGTGAGGAACCACCCATAAATTGAGTTTTCTTGCGAAAAACAATATTATACCATAAATTTAAAATTATTTGTATGAAATATCAATTTTTTCACCTTTTAAAGGGGCATTTATTTGAATTGAAAGAATTTAATAATTAAAGTATATTTGTTAGCAACGTTTAAAGCAAATTTTTGCAATCGGATTCAATTCATATACGGTACGACGATTTATTCCTTCTTTCTAGCTGCTTCCAAAGACATAAACGTAAACGTCTGCGGTAATAGTAGCCTCTGCTTAACATCTAACATTTCTATCGAATTTTCTATCACAGTTTTTTGAGCTGTGACTTGTTCACAGAATATGTTTCGCTTCTTCCACCAATCGATATAGCTTTCGGACTTTAAATGAAATGAAGCACTAATAAAACGTGATAAATATGTGGTACAAAAATAGTCATTTGAAAGTAATGAAAATCTATTTTTTATCGTATTTTAATGTTTATTAAGATACTGAATTTTAATGACATATTTATTATTATTATCACAAACCATTTGAAATCGACATAAGGTGGATTTAAGCAATGAAAAAAGTAATCATAATAAAACATTTATTATTTTAAATTAGGAAAATTCTATGACAGTTAATTTATAAATATAATATAATAATGATTAAGGTCCCAATTTCTGTCATGTTACGGAATTTTTACTATGTACAATGATATTATAATTTTATAATTTTCAATTTGACAATATTTTGGAATTTTAAATGAAAAACCGCAGATTGCACAACCGCTGCAAATAAACGAGTAAATGCATTCATAATCAACAAGGGAAATCAGTTTAAATTAAAAAATGAATGGGACACTGAAAGAGATTGGATCCACAATCATATCATATTTATTCACAGCTATTATATCAACAATATACTGGGACATTAAATGTTTTTTTCAGTACAGTGACGCTCAAAAAATTATAAATTCAATCCTATGAAATATCTATGGATTTTTTACGGATGTCCGCTAGAATTTTATATGATCAGTGCCTGTCCATGGATTTTTATAAAAAATGTCCTTGGATTATCCTTATATTTCGGATGATAATTTCTATGGATCCTCCTTAGAATTATTTCTTCTTGCTATTATTCCACAGAATATTCGTAGAATTTATATTCATAATTTTTGTGAGCAGATTTACTAATTTTTACAAAAAAACGTCATGTGACAAGTGTACTAGCACAAATATTTTGTTATAACAGGTTTGTAACTTGTTGAAATAAAATTTAATATAATAAATACGTAATAAATAAATAAAAAGTATAATATTTATATTTTCTTATTTAAAATATAATTTAATAGTAAGATTAACGTAATAAATTCATAGTATAATTTTGTAGAAATTTGTTAGAAAAAAACGCTTAGATAAATAAAAAACAAAACCCGCGGATAAAATACATGAAAAGTCTAACCAAAATTCCTCGAAAATATATCTATTTGAGTTGCTGGTTGTTTTAAATAATATGAAAATAAAGTAAAAACAGTGAGGATTATATCTATAGATAAACGAAATATACAAAATTTGAACCCACTGTCTTGGATAATTAGTAAAAATAAATTATGAATACAATATCGCCAATATATATTGAAAATATTACCCTGACAATCCAAACATTTCAATTGACCTAAATAAAATACTATTATATTAAGTGAAAAATCTATGGACATTCTTTGGACAAATTACAAAATATCTCCATGGAAAATATGAGGATTTTTTCCACGGAAATTTTTCACATTTTTCAAACTACTGACAATATTGTTACTAGGGTACATATATTTATTTGTTGATGATTATAAAATCAGTATAAGCTTAACTATATAATAACTATCATATATACAATGATAACAATCATTTTAATAGTAGTTATTATATGCATAAAGTTCACAACCTATTTGGTATTTTAAATAATCTTTTAAAAAAATGTATTATGCCTTCTTGTGCGCATTGCGCAATTAAAAACATGATGATAAAAGATAATTTTCCTATTAATATTCAAATAATTGTATTATTATATAGGCATAAGTTTATTTTTTATAATCCAAAATAAATAAATATATACACCGAAGAGAAAAAACAAGTTTTATTATTATTTGTTGCATATGATATAAAAATGATAATAACTTTATATTTGATATAAAATTTCATTAATTTTAATTTTAATAATAATAATAATAATAATAATAATAATAATAATAAAAGTTTAATCACATATAACAACAACAACAACAATATTAATAATAATAATAACTAATTGAATGTGTGTATTGCTTAATAGTATTTTGAACACTATAAAAAATTATTGAAAGCTTTAAAAATTATATTGATATTTTTCAATACTAAATAAATTGTTTCAATAGTTTATTAATATTAATAATATAAGATCAGATGTTTATATTTATATAATAATTATGGTATTTATTATATATTACAGCACGTACTTTCTCAAATAAATGTTTGTGTGTGTGTGTGTGTGAAGTGTATATTCAAACAACGATAAAAAAAAAAAATCATAAATCTTTTAATTAATTTTATCTGTTAATTTCTTAATAAAATGTTTTAAATTTTTAAACAACTATAAGAAATTATAATAGTTTTTCTTTCTTTTGAGACACTTTACGTATTGTGAAAGAGTACGCGCGCACACACTTAAGTAATAAAGCAAAAGAAAAAAACCAAAAAAAAACCTTTTATATTATACTTTTTTTAATTCAACAATATTTGTAGAATGTAAAAAGATAAAAATTTTTATTATTATTTCATCTAATTTACTATAAAATACTATTTATATATAAACAAACAATAATTATTTTTATAGAGAAACATAAATTAATACATATACAACAGATACTTCGTAAGCATTGGTACTTCTTATATTAAAATCGCTTTATCTATTCATCTTCTTATATATGAATAAACTTTAATTAATAATTTAAAATGAAAAAAAATTGCGTTAATTTCATATATGTATGGAAAAGGTGTGTATAAACTATTATTATTACTACAAAGAAATAATGAATATGTATAGGGCAGAGCTGGGCAATGTTACAACGTTTTAGTTTAGTTGATTTTTAACAAGTATTTATTGTTGTTTTCGAACGAAATATGTGGTATTTAGTAGAAAGAAATGTCTACATTTTTTTTACATTTTTATCGAATGAATTTATTTCGTCTATATACGATCCCTGAAAAAAAAAATACACGGATCCAATTAAAAAGTAACATCAAAACAATGAAATATTAATTTATTTTGCTCCAAGGAACATGGTTCATTGTTAAAATGAAATAACATTTATTAAATCAACGAATAATTCATTAAAACATAATACCGAAAATGAATGTTTTTCAATGAATCACTTCGTTGGTTTAAAGAATTGTATAATTGTTTTGATGGATATTATTCATTTTTTCAACGAGTTCTGTTTAATAACTTATTATTCTGCGCATTAGTTAATTAATGATCGCGAATTCATTCATTCAATAAACAAGTATATTAAGATAATTATTAAAAATGAAAAATATTAATGAATTATTCATTGAAACAATGAGGCTTATAAACGGTATTCATTGAAATTATGTACAAATTTATTTTCAGTGATTTTATTCGGTGTTCAAAAATATAACTACAAGTTGTCAAGATTGCATATATGGATGCGGAACAATTTTGTGAATTAGGTGGTAATATATTTAAATTAACGCAGATAAAGTTTTAGTTTATACTTTTTTTATTTGGGAAGTGCAGAGGTCAGTACAAGATACAACACGCAGCCCCATTTAGATTAAACGAATTCTCATAAAGTATTGATAATTCTGAAACTTTTATTAATGCATTACATGAGTATATAAAATTAGAATATATTAGGCAATAACGGAGTAACGGAATATATCATTTAAGTTCTGAAGAATCGATGTTACTTTTATAATCAATGATTATTAATTTTCATGACATAAATTTAAATATTTTAATATTACTATTTAAATTAAAAAAATAGAAGCATTGAATTAATTTTCATTTATGAAATTTTATTAACAATTGGTAACAATGTCCTTCATTCACAGCATTACTTTACCTTACCCTACACATATTATACGTACAACCTCTGTCCCATAATAAAACGGAATGGCTATTTAAACCATAGAATACGTAGCCCTACCTCTTAGTTTTTTTTGTGATTATGTTCTGTGAACGTTCCTCAACAACCGGACAAAATTTCTGGACATTATATTTAGTAGAAACGAAGCTACACCACATAAAGTTACACCAGTTGTTGTGCGTCAGTAGAAAAATGAATATAAAAACAAAGAACCAACATTCAATTTTGGTTTAAAATTGGTAAAAATGCTATGTTCAAACGTATGATTTGCGTAAAATAACGTTAGCTGATAATTGTGTGTTAAAAGCACACATTTTTAAATGGCATAAATGATTCAGAGAAGGCAGAGAAGCTATCGGTGATGATGAACTACCAGGTCGACCATATAAAACAATTTTTACTAAAGAAAACATTGAAAAAGTGTGTGATTTCGAGAAAATTTCTAAGAAATCTTCAGTTTGGAGTACCGAAAATAATAATTCATCAAATTATAACAGAAAAAATTAGTCTACGATAGATGAATTTAAATGAATTGTTCCACATCAATTAAATGATGTTCAAAAAAAATTCTTCTTCAAATTCATTGTACCGAATTGAAATTATAATCAAATTATTTTACTTAATCATTCAACATATTTAATTAATTTAACTGCATTTAATTTCTATTACCTAAACTTCATTTGACTGTGAAACGAACTATTCATACATCAGTTAAAGACATTCAAAAAGCGACAAACGCACCGTTCCCAACAGCTTCTTCCATAAAAAAAAGTCATTTGATTCACTTGTTGAGTTTGTGCAAATTACGATGTATTTCAGTTGATACGGAGATTATTTTGAATTAATAAAATGGTTTTTATGAAAATTTAATATTTATTTTCGAGTTTTTTTTAATCCATTCCGAATTATTATGGGACAGAGATTGTATATTGTAATATAAGAAGTGATTCATCTAAACAGATATATCTAAATAGTTATTTATAAAGAAAATTTGTTATCATAAAATTAAAATTAAATATGCCTACATTGTTTTTTTATTAACGAATATATTGTACAAAACGAACACACCGTACTAAAATTATATTACGTTTATATAGCACAAAGAAAATATGTATAGATAACGCATTCTGCACTTTTTATAATATTTTTCGTGCAAATGATTAAAAATAATATATTTCGTAACTTATTTTAATATTATTATTTTTTTGAATGCATAATATATAGTGTTTTACTGTGTGTTTATGTGTGTGAAGACTTGTTAACTTTGAGTAGCGTCCGAAACCGCATATATTTTCAAAGATATCCGTTATTTTATTTCCGTAAACATATCATCCATCTGAAAAATTCGAGTATTAAAATAAATACAGACAAAATTTCCCAATTTTAAATAGCGGAAATTGAATCCAGTATATTTGTGTGAATGGACGTTATACCACTTTGCGACTGAGTGATCTGAAGAGACTGTTACTTCTGCGCGATCGCTATCGAAAACCAAATATTTATTTCAAGAATAAGAATGTCCAAAGAACTATAAGAATCGGTAATTTTACTACATGACAAGGCAAGATCACATAATGGAGAATCAGTTAAACAAAAATTGGGATAACTAAAGTAATATATTCAACAGACATTGCTTCATCATATGTTATCGCACTTGTTTCTATCGATGTCACATTCGCTTAATGCGAGAAAAAATTGAAATTCCATGAAGAAATTGAATATAATAAATATTCCTATATATGAAAATATCGTGTATAAGAGCAAATATTTCTAATTTCCAATGAATGGACTGTAAATAATTAGCAAAACATTGTAAAATCTTTTCGATGGTAATCGTATAAATTAAATGTATTTATTTATGCATATTTCCTATATAAATTAATGATTTATTGTTTTTATAAAAATAAATAATTTTAAATCTTTCCAATACCAAATACAAGAGTTAGTTAATAAATACAAAACAAAGGGAGAAGCGTGAAAAAATGTTTTCAGATTACAATATAGGTTTCTGTTTACCGATTTGATAGTAGACTACATTATGAAAAAAAATTGTAATGTCCATTTACTAAATATTCCAGAAAATCCACTTTTAAGAATTATCATCTTTTTGAATTACTCGCATGAGTTTTTACAGATTTCCATTTATGTATATACAGAATTGCAAATTATAATTAATTTCCAATCTTTTCTGGAAGATATTTTTACAATTGATTCAGAAGGTATAACCGATTTCTCATTTGATGTCAATGATATTTTGTATGAAATAATGATACTACATAAATTTTTTGTATCATTTGGGTACCACAAATTTCTTTGCATTTTCTCTGCTATCAATCGGACATATATCATTTGAACGCGTGAATCGATTTTAAAAATCTCTGCTATGGAAATTGATTATACTTTGAAATTCTATATACGAACATTGAAATCCGTTAAAATTATGGCCCATAATTTAAAATGAAGATAATTTGTAAAAACCCATTTACCGGAAAAATTAGTTCACAAATTTTTTGTTCAGAATTGAGTCTAATTTCACCCAGGTTATAAGAAACATTATAACTATTAAAAACTGAAGGCTATTTCTCGCTGGCTTCGCCACTGACACCAATACACAATGTTGTTGTTAATGTCAACTTATATTATTGTTATTAAAGTGTTACTTATATTAAAAAGTATTTCACGCATCCACGCAGAGAGATGGCTGTTAAAATTTACATTGTTTTGTTATAGAAGTAATTATATATTGTACAATATACAAACGTTAATTTATAAAAACATAAATATTATTGTAATTTTTTTGTATATTCAAAGTCGCTAATTGTAAGTATATTATTAAAAAAAAAATATATATATTATATATTGTATTAAAAATAACATAAATTTTATTTATACTTACTTCTTTTCTATAATTTTTATTATTATTCATTGAATCAACAGAAGAACTATTATTAAAATTGTTGTTTTGATATAATTTGTTATCATAACCGATTCTTTTATTATTATAATTATATTTATTGTTATCATTAGATTTTAACAGCATTTTTGATCTACGTCTATTTTTATTATTATATTTATATTTAACTTCATCATTTATATCATCGTCATCATCTTCATCATCATAATCATCTTCATCATCTTCACCATCTTCACCATCTTCATCATCTTCATCATCTTCATTACTATTATTACTAAGAAAATCATAATTTGAAATATCTAATGATTTTCGAATGGGTAATATTCTATCTTTATATGGTATACGTAATACATCATATGGATGTCGAAATCTATGCGCCATTGATTTTCGACGAACATTATCAAAAATGTCCCGATTTAATAGATATTTTTTATTATTATTACCATTATTATTATTAAGTCTTGTCATTTGTGTGGTGGCCGGTGCTGCTAAGATTGAAGATGATGCATTTAAATGTGTTTTTAAACTATAATATTTTCTAGTATTTATTTGATTTGTTTTAAATAGATGTGACGATGGATTTCCTATCGATCTTAACCAATTATTTGGTATTAACTTTTTTGATTGATGATGAATTTTTTTATAACGATTATTATTTATAATTAATTTTTTATCACTATTATTATTATTATTATTATTTTTATTATTATTGTTGTTAAAATTATTACTATGACGGATTCGATGTTTTGCTGCTATTGTGGATTGTGTGGACGTGGACGACGACGACGTTGTTGTTGTGGTAGTTATGGTTGAATATTTTGATAAAATTGCAGTATTTAAAGGTGATATTGTGACATCTTTATTCGCAGAGTAATCTTTTAAGTGATTACCTATTGTATGTTTTGTTGTATACTCTTTGTCAATGTTACCTAAATGATGCCATCTTCTTTCACCATTCACTATACAAAATTCAACCAGTCCATAAATACAAAATATTATTTTTATAATTTTATTTATTTTAATTAATCTTATATTCATTTTTTTTTTTTTTTTTTTTTATAAATATTTAAAATTACAATCACATTTTTATATTTTTCTACCGCACACTCTGTATCTCACCAGCTCTCTTTCTATATCTTAACATTTCTTCGTATGATACACAAAAATAGTCAAAAAAAATTCAATATATAATTAAATAAAAATATCACATTTTTCTTTATATTATTTTAAAATTCATTAAATGAAATCAAATAAAAATTATAATCAAATATATTTTTCATATTATTACTTCTATTACCACAAAATTTTAACATTTTCTCACAATATAAATTTTGCTGGGCTAGTCATATGCACATAATTTATATATAGTTTTACACACATACAAGTATAAGTATAAGCGCATTCGTATAAAATACAAACTGTTATAAAAATATATGTTAATTTTCTAATAAATATTACACTTAATATAATTAAATAGTTAATTAAATTAATATACAATTCCTTTTAAATTATTAAAATCTATGGAAAACCAATAATATAATTAATAAATATTATATAAATCATAATCACTCAATAGCGCAGTGGTACAATAGCGCTCTGATATGCAATATTAATCGTAAAATATATAGGGGTTTCAATTTTCGTTATAAATACATGAGAAATTTTTGGGTATTTTAATATCGAAAATTTTTCATCTGGGTGACCATTTGTTCGTTTATGGAATAATAAAAAAAAACGGATATCTTTGAAAATATGGTGTTGTGGACGCGCGCTACTCAAAGATTAACAATGTCTACAACCACACACACTATCATAATAGAATTATGGAAGAACATCTATTTAATCGTTAATTATGGTACAGTACAATAATTGGTGAATTGTTATATTATAGTTCAATGAGTCGAAGTAATTTACACTAACTTGTCTGTTTATAATGAATGTCTTTAGTAGATGCCATCATAAACTCCACATGGAGTAATATGACTTGCTAAATGCTATCAATTAAATCCGATATTATTAAATGATACTTTTATTACTATATGATATTTTTATTACTATATATAGACTATTGCCACAAAATTTCAACGTTTTCACAATATAAATTTAAATATTTAAATATATATAAATCTTTTATAAAATTATTGAATCTGTGAAAAACCATTTACTGTAGCATTATTATAATAATTACAAAATTTGAATTATAAGTAATGCGTAAAGTGTATGGGTAAAAATAAAAAAGGATATAAAAGGATTTATTTAACAGAAAATATTATTAATTTAATTAATATATAAATTTAAAGTATTCATGTTTCAACCATTTATAATTTCAAATTTAACTATTTTTAAACACTTTTTTTTAAATACACATATATTAATATATATAAATATTCTCATATACTTCGAGTATAATATATATATTTTTTAAATATTTTTTCGTAATCAAATTGTCAAATTTAAATTTATTTATGTATTTTATAGTTTGAAAAAAAAGTACGTGATTTTATTTTTATTTATTATTAATACAAGTTATTTTTAATATTAAACTTCAAAAATTTATTTAAACATTTCAGGTTCGCGTCAAAATGACTACTAACTCTAAATCTGATTTGCTATGCTCAAAGTAAACTGCAACACCAGTATATGTTATCGTTTATATACGTGTACGCGACGCAATCAATTGTATTTCTAACAGTTATAATCATTTTTCTCTTCAAAATATATTTACACGCACAATAAAATATAGTGTATTATATAGTGTTTTTACAAGAAGTTACTGGCTGTAACTAACTATATACGATGATGATACAAAATCGACTGCCTTAATACAAAAATTTATATACAAATAATTGTAAAATTTAGTTTTTGTAGAGAGTATAGAAAACAACGTATAACTAACTACTATATATTGTATTTGAGAAAATTATAATCATATATCGTTTTATTTTATATTAATATAAACTACATTATATTTTTATCATCATTTGAAGAGAAAGAACTGCATATAAATAGTATTTTTTATATAAAATAAGAATATACAGTAAATAAATATATTATTTATATAAATAACTGCATCACACCACACAATTGTGAATTTTAAACTTTAAAAATAATACTAATTATACATTATTACCGTATATCCAGACAAAAAACAAGGTCAAACGACACTATAATTGTTGTGTAATAATTATTTAATTTGGTTGGTTGGATATTGTTTGTTGTTTTTTCCACCCCATGGCATTTATCGAAAAGCAGATGTTTATCCTTAAGTTCATTAAATGTTGCAAAGAAAATTACTGCTGATACTCATCTTCGTTTGCTTGTGTGGAAACTTATATATGGCAAACATTCGTACTATCCAAAAACACAATGTTATACGAATGCTTACCAAGTTAACCAAAAAAAACCAATTTAATGTGATATGGTCAATAAGGTTGTTTATTATGATTGGAAGTAATATATACTAATATACTGTATAAATAGATAGTTAGCATCAATAAATAGATACTAATAAAAATAATCAAACTACATCTACAAAGCAGTGTCAGTATCAAGCAGCTGTATCGACTCCCAAAATGATGTTCTTCTGAAAAATGTTTATTTATATGACGAATTAAAGAAATAATTAAAAAAATTGTTCCAATTAATACATGAAGTCCATGAAATCCGGTAGCAATAAAAAACTGTTGTTCCGTAAATTGAATCAGAAATTGAAAATGTTGCTTCTATATATATATTCATAGGCTTGTAAAATAGAAAAATATAGATTCCTAATAGGACAGTAAAAAATAATCCTTGATTTATTTGTGAGAATTTTCCTTCCATTATTATTTATGGTGTGCTTATGTAATAGTAATACCTGAGGATTAAAGAATTACCGTATTTTAGAGTGGAATTTAATAGAATGGGTCAAATGGAATAAGTAATTTTGGTGACCTGACCGTTAGAGCCGAATTCTAAAGTGATACAATAACTTCTATGAAAATAAGCTCACAAAAATGTAATAAAGAAACCAAAATTTCTGATACAATAATTAAAATTATTACATATCGTAGCCCTAATGTTACATTAAAAGTAGGAAGACCTGGGAAAATTTTTTCTCGGGAGATAACTCGTCCGCATTGATACATTAAAATTTATCATTATTTAAATATTATTTATCTTTGATTAAAATTAAAAAATCACTTGTTATATGTTGTTTCAATAAGGTAAAAACGAAAAGGGTATGCATCGCTGCTGTTGATTATTAAAACAATTTAACAAACACACTGTGATTATTTAAATATGATTGAAGTTTTTTTGTCTACCAAAAACCAATTATTATTTAATTTAATTTAATTATGGGTTAGCGAAAATTTTGCTAACTCCAGTAAAAATCTGCATGAATCTCATAATAAAATTTGGTCGAATATTATTTTTAATTAAAAAGTTGTTATGTTGCGTCGGCAGTCATATAACCGATTAAATATATGCTATCCAAAAACGAAGACAATAGTGCAGCAATGGCAACACCCATTGGAATAATATTATCGTTATTATAACAATGTGTGAAGATGATCTAAAAAAAAAAAATAGATTGTAAAATTTTGGTATTTAATTGAAAAATCTTAACATTGACTTGAAAGAGTACATTGAGAACGAAAGGTTAATGTAATGTCAGCAACAATATAGTGAATGGATAAAGAAATTTACTTCTTTCCAAAATATGCCATACTATTTTGTTACCGATCTGACTATCGGTCTATAAATTATAACATTTATGCAGTTTCTCTGTTTAGTTTACTATGCAAATAAATAACTACTCTATACATTATAATTGTAAGATTGATGGATGAGCTACATTAATTATATTACATATGATTATTTAAATGAACTCATAGATAAACCCCTAAAGTACTTACCTATTATGATGATGATAATTTTAAAGAGGCAAATATTTCCAACACTTATTTTTGCTAGAGATCACATAGCAGGTCTATTGTGCTCCCCATGTGAGTTGATTTTTGAATCGTCTAATTTCAATTTCAGATGTTGTAGGTAATCCATTAATTATGGAAAAATTCTTTCTGTATTCTACAGACACAATGATGATTCTTCTGCTAATAAAGTACATGTAGCACAAAGAGAATTTGTAATAAAAAGCATTTTGTAGAGGTGATAGTTTAGTGCGTACGCAATACCCGTAAGCACCATAACAATCAATCTAAATTTTTTCCTGGTCAACCCCAACAAACAGCTACCTCATTTAGATCACAACCTATCATAATATAATCATAATATCAATTTTATATTGTGGTGATTAATATTTTTACATACTGTATTGTAAATAAAACTATAGAGTTTTACATGTACAAATGTAATATGCGTGCTGAGACTTAATGTATAATAAATTAAATATTTTTCAAAGAAAAAATAAAATAAAGAGAACAAGAAATAATTATGTTAATGACTTTATAGATATAATATAGTATTTCTTTTAATACACATTAACATTACAATTTTTATATTTTTTACACATACCCAGATGGAATTCAGTGTAGTGTATAGAGCTTAATATATATAGTTACAAATACAACCTCTATATACAATATATATAAAAGATCATGCAATTTCATTTCTGGGATCACATTCTGAATCAGAAGTAGAATAATGTGTCAGTATTTGGATATGCTCTATAGACTAATAAGAATATTTTGTTTTTGAATCCTTAAACATAGTTATGCGACTATATAGAGAAAATTCTACATCCCTTTGATGTGTGTAAGTATAGATCATAAGAAATTACAACTTCTTCTAAAATGCATATGTGCGCAATATTTAATATTGAATTAGAATAACAGATCATTCCAATTGTATAATATTCGTTTTTTAAAATAATGTCAATTCGAAAAGATTAATATAGCTTAAATATAAATATTTTGAAAACAGTTTACCCAAAATAAAGGCATTTCTCTCAATTAATTATAAATTTATTACTTAATTAATAATGATTCATGAATTATCATAAACAGTAACGAAACAACATAACTAAATTATCTAATAATAAATAATTTTCAGGATAAAATTAAGTATTTCACACGCAAAATGTGAATCCGTGTATTCCCTATTATAATACTGTACATTTATCAAGTATATTAAAATTAAGGTTATCCTTATAAATGAATACACCCATTTTGTTTAACTAGATTGTGCACGGATATTTTAATACGCACCGAACTCCAATCCAATACATATATATTTGGCATTAGAATGTGGTGACTTAGTTAGTTATATCTATATATATAATATACTTTAACATTACCATAATGAGTCTATCATTTTATTAATTATTTTAACAATTTAATATAATGTGTAACGCGGAACAAAAAAACAACAAATTATACAATTCAGTCTGTAAATTTTTTTAAAAATCGCCAAAAATCAAGAGATAGTTTTATTAAATTTAATCGGGCAGAATGAATTATATTTATTGAAATAGTCATTAAATTGACGAGATAACTAAACTAAGTAAGTTATCTAATGACCAACCATTGCAAAACCGAATTCCAGGAGCTCAACTCTCTCAAACTCCGTTATTTAGTTAATTATCATACCAACATTGTTTGAACAATTTTTTAAAAGAACACTTTAAATTAAAGAGTTAAAAATTAAAAAATATTCATACATTAATTTGTAAAATAAAATTAAAACATCACCCGTGGATGATGAGTAAAATTTTCAATTAA
Organism: Bibio marci; assembly: GCA_910594885.2. Taxonomy (NCBI): domain Eukaryota; kingdom Metazoa; phylum Arthropoda; class Insecta; order Diptera; family Bibionidae; genus Bibio; species Bibio marci. Next base: position 19,447,586 of record OU343117.1, on the reverse strand, counting down.
TTAAATTTAATTCATTACTTAAATACCTTCAAAACCAGAATTTCTAAAATCAAATTTACTATAGTTGTATTAATAATTTGATTTCTGATAATGACCATATATTTTCCCTACCAATAAAATTAAATGATGATGTGTGTAACAACAATTCAAATTATAAGAAGAAAATCAAAATTAAGTAAAAACGATTGTTATGATTCTCAATGTTATTAATCTGTTACAATGCAAAGTGTTGAAACACCATTTTCAAAAACAAGGATTCATATTCTTTGGGCAAATGCAGTGGTATCATATAATCATCTGCGATTTAATCCATTTAATTTGCAGAAAATTAAAATCACCTATAATTAAAATTTAATCATATTACAAAAATTTAGTTAAAAATATAGTTTAATGCAATCCAAACATTCCACCACATAAAATTAGATTAGCCGGCGAATTTCAAGAATTTCAGTTGATAAATAATGAATACGTTGACTTTTAGAATATATGCACAAATACATGCGGCTTAACATTTATTGAATGTGTTAAAACATTATTGTGCATCAAATAAAAGCTAAATTGGAAATTATTAGTGTATGTTTTAAATTGTTGCTATGTATTTTGCACTAAAACCAGTTACACTTTACTTAATTACTTATTTATTTTTCAAATAAATTGATTATATTTAGTACAAAATTTATAATTTATTAGCATTTTTAAATATGTACGTGTATAAAGCAAAAAACATTTTACCATATTTCATTATAATATTTAATTTGTATATGTAAAAGTCATAGATAATAATTTATTATTTATTTATTTTTTTAACAAACTTATTTTGTGTTTTTTTTTTTTTTTTTTGTTTATAACAAATGTAGTTTTTGTACAAACTATACACCCTGTGTCCCATAATAAACCGTAATGGCTATATGTAAACCATAGAACATGGCCACCTCATAGTTTTTTTGTGATTATGTTTGTATTATGTGAACGTTGCTCAACAAACTGCCCAAATTTCATGGCATTACATTCAGAGTAGAAACGAAAATACAACACATAAATTTACAGATGCTTCAGTCGAAAATTGAATAAAGACAAAGTAGCACCATTAAATTTGGTTTTAAAATTGATAAAAATGTTACTCAAACGTATGATATGCGTAAAATCAAGTGTGTTGTGATAGTTGTGTGTTAAATCCTCAAGTTTTTAAATGGCATAAATGATTTAAAGAAAGTATAGTGGCTGTATAAGTGATGATGAACGTCTAAGTCGATCATCGGAAGCAATTTAGTGCAGGAAAAACACTTGAAAAATACTATATTTCGTGGCAATGTCTATAAAATCTACAGCGAGATTCAGCGAAATAGAGCTTAGAATACCGAAAATAATTATTCATCAAATTTTAACTGGTCTGCGATAGGTGCATTTCAAAGTTTATTCAACATCAATAAAATGATGATCAAAAGTTTCACCGTACTGAATTGATAACCACATTTTTTTGCTTAATCATTCACCATATTCACTTAATTTAACTCTCTGAAATTAATTTCTATTCCATATACATCATTTGCATCATTTAAAGGCTACATCATTCCAATGACAGCTATAAAAAATGCTTTTGAACCTGCATCTTAGATGTATTTCAATTGAAGGACACTATTTTGAATAAATAAATTGAATATTTATTTTTGTGTCTTTTTAATCCATTCCCGGTTGATTTCGGGACAGAGATTATATGTTATATATCATATTTATTGATGATATGAGTATTTGTTGAAAGACACAAAATCATTTAACCATTTTATCTTTTATGAAATATGATTTTATCAAATTTCAAAGATTAATTCATTATTATAAGGATTATAATATTATGGTTATTTGTGAGTATACAATAGCAGAAATGGTCGAAAAATCAACAAAAGGAAAAAAAAAATGATGAAGCATATTTTTGTCTATACGTTAAACATTTGGTACTACATTATATTTATTTCAATTAAATAATAAAAGAGATATATTATAGCATTAACAGAAATATATAGATTATGTATCGAATTTCTGTAATTTTATACTTTTTATTTAATATTTCTTTCTGTCATTTTAGTTATTATAAGGATATGATGAGTTTTCAACTACCATATAATAATATTATGTATACGTTAAATATACAGAACAAGACAAAATTATATTAAAAAAACGAATGTTTGTGTACCACATAAAAATGTGCTAATAATATTATTTCAATAAATTTACTGTCCTTTTACATTTATTAAATATACACTGCTCTTAGGATATACACAACAATATTTTCCCTCGGCGAAATGGAAAATAATTTTCTTAAAGTCGGTTATGTGGTTACAAATGGATAGATAAAGAATATATTATTCTTTAACTCAAGCACACAAAAATTGTGCTAAATATAAATTTATTAAACTTTGAACAAATTTATATGATAATGGCGATAAGGATATAATGTGACACCAAATCTGATATGATATATAACATATATAAAAAGGATATTCGTCTCATTCGTTCATATAATTTTGTTCAACACTGTGTACATATGTATAAAGAAAGATATTCAATCAATATATAATAAATAATAATAAAATAATGCTGCTCTTCCTTTTCATCCAAAAAAATATCGTCTACATATGCGATGCGATGATCTTTTAAATCAATAAAATTTGGAATAAATTATTTATTGTAAATTTGTAAATTATAATAATTAAATTCGGCATTTTACGCAGATTCAATTTCCTCTAAATATTGTAGTGTACTCTCGTATGTAAGATTAATTGACGCTACAAAAAACTACACCGAACAATTAAAAACATAAAATGATTCATCCGCAATTATTATAACAATTTTGGATCTTATAATAATGGCATTCGGCATTGATGAATGCCATTATTATATCGAAGTATATAACAATTTACCAATTGTACTGTAATCATTATTAATATTTGTATTTGCGTGTTTTTTAAATTTTAAATTATGATAAATAAAATGTTCGTATTGTTAAATTGTTAATTAATTTATGGATTTGGAATGGTGGTCTTTTTGCAGAACTGGCGTATTTCCTGTTTGGTGATCGTATATATATATATTACTATGTAAGGCTTTAGGTTGTAATCGATATATAATGAAGATTTTTGTGAGATTTGCATAACTATATTCAACTAATCCAATAAGATTACAATACAAAATCAACTGTGAAACCTCTTGGTAGGCATTTTAGCAAATTTGTCATAATATAATTTGTTGAAATATAATATTGATTGTTTTTAATATAATGGATAACAAATTTTAAATGAAATATCAGGCATCTTTGTTTCATATATAAATATAATATAAATTTCAATTTCAACTGGATATATTACACCGCAATAATTATTATTATGATCGTTATTAATCCATTTTGTTGGGGTTTTGTTAATGCGATTTATTTAGTTTTTGTGCTGATTTTTTGTTGGATGCAACTAATATTTCTATAAATAATTATTGCTTTTAAATTTAAATTTTACGATAATTGTAATTATCATGATGCGATTGAATTGTATTTATACTAAACTTCTGAATATGCTTGTTGACCTTATTCAGCATATGGTTTAATTGAATGTACTTGCTATCCAGTGTTCCTATCGAATTCGGTAAATCAGGTCGTATAGTGGATTTTAAATTGTTTTTATTATGAATTCAATTGCCAATTATTGGGGGTCTACCGATAGTGTGTTGGATTTAATCAAATAATTGTCCATGTTTATCTATATTAATTTGTTGACAACGTTTGGTATTTTTTATTAAGTCCGGTTGTGGACTGTTCGTGTTGTTCCTATATTCTACGCTACTATTTCTCCTGCTGCTGTGTACATTTTTATATTATTTATTATATATCTTTATATATTTTCATTATGTAAATTATAGTATATAAGTTTAGTGAGAGCCAAAAATATAATTAACAAGGATAAAAACACACAAAATCCGTTTTGTTTTCATAGTAAAGAATAATGAAACATTAAATTAATTTCCCACACAATAATTATTACTATTATTATTATATGGTTGCGTTTAACCGCTTTTAACATATATTTGCTTAATACTTATGATCGCACCGACATTATATGTCAAGGATCATTTTTACAATTCATTTTTTATATACAATACAATATTATATATTATATTATTAAATATATGATGTGAAGATGCGTGATTCATGAAACTTTTTATCATCATATAATTAAAGTCTTGTGTGTGTTAATTTCCTGAAGAAAAAACACACCGTATAGTTATGCAGGGTGTACCAAAATCTGCACTATTATATTTTGATTATAGTTAATATAAATATTTAACACGAATTTTATATAATTTCTCTTCATGTACATCTGTAGCTATATATTAAACTGTAACAGTTTCACTATTATATCTATTTAATTACACAAGATTTGGTTAAATCATTCAAATCAATTTTAATTGAATATAAGTTAATGGACATATGCAGTAACGCAGATGAATTGAAAAACTTTTCTGATTTATTATGATCACACAATATAAAAGTATAGACTAGAAACATTAAATTATTATGTACTTTCTAAATTTTAAGTTTTATTTCTATATATAGGAAATGCTACGACGGGTGAATAAATTATGTTAATTGCTAGTTTGTTACTACTTGTCAATCGATTAGCAGACAAACAAATCCTATATTGTATTGTATTTTGTGACATCCTGCCTATATATAAAACCAAATGATGCAGTTTTACGAATAAAATATATAATATAATTTAACTTATATATTATATGTGTTATTAAAGTGAAGATAATTATCATATAATATTATTTTATGAAGTTACATGGTTAATATTTACACACACATTTGTCTATCTCTACACACTCTATATTAAAAATCTCATAAATTTTTATGTTAATTTTTTCGTTTACCGTTTTTTAGATAAGAATATAAATAAATTATATATAAAATATATTAAAATTATCCTTTAAACATAATAAAGTTATTTTTAATAAGAGTTAAAATTTATTTACTTTATAATTGTATATTTTAATATAGAGTACACATAAAATTATGTTGTTATCATATAAATGAAGAATATAATTTTTTAGGATTTAACAACTAACATATGCATTGAAATTATTATTAGTATATCACATCACTCAAGCACACAACATGTTGTTATAAAATACAATAGCAACATAAATAGTTCATATGCGAAGAGCGCATGTATTTACATATTAATTCTGTAATTAAATGATAAAAATGTAAACCAAAAAGTTTCATGAGAATTAATAGGAATGTATTGTATATTTCATTTTTTGTATGAATATTAGGTTGTTACTACATTTCGTTTGATTTAGCTGTGGTTTCCATATTTTAGTCCAATGTTCTTCTTCTTGCTTTTATTCTGAACAGTCTAGATTTAATTATTCAATAGATTTAATAATAATAATAAGTTAAAGCTAATATATAATTGTTTAATTTGCTGTCGTAGAAACATATATCGGCACACAATGTGGAGACGAAGAATTGTTTTAAAGCATTTTAGATAGAACCTTCCATCGGTTGGAAAATCGGTCATATATACCTGTTGGATGTGTGAATAGATTTTAAAAATATCTTCTACATCATGATTTTGTTTCTCGGCCAATTTTTAATATGCGGATAAAAATATATTGAACAACTTATTTGCATTAAATTTTGTGTTACCAACGAAATTTATATGTTCAGATACATTTAAAAAATGATGGAAAAGTGTTTTGGTGAGTCTTAGCTTTGAAGAATATAGCAATATACATGTGGTTGGAACACTATCAAAGTGGTCGTGATGATGTTTAAAGTGCCATCAACATCGAAAACGGAAGAAAACTTTAAGAAAATAAGACAAATTTTGATTGAACTTCTAAGTCAAACAGTTAATAAAGAATACTACTAAGGAGTTATCAAACGATTGAGTGAATCAATCAGCAAAAAAAAAGACCATAATTATGGAAAAACAATTCATGGATTTTGCATCATAACATGGCACCGTGTGACTTCATTCTATTCGATCAAGATCAAAAAACCACTCCAAGGAACACTGAAGTCATACAATAAAAATTTCTAGAAACTTTAAAGGCTTGATATCGAAGAAATAGTAACGGAAACCGATCGAGATCTAGATCAAATGCTGGTATAGGTGTATATCAACTGTACTTCGAAGAAGACAACATAAATTTTGATCAAGAATAATGTATTTTAAATTTTATGTATAACATCCGTGTCAAATTTGAACTATTTGAATTATTATTCCAACAAAAAAATTCATTCATGTTTCACTAATAAAAACAAAATTAATTAATTTTAATTATATTAATTTTTATGTGTGTTTTTTTTTTGTTTTACAATAATGTTAAATGTAAATTTTAAACAATAGGAAAATGTACCATCAAATTTTTGCTTTAATTTCAATAGAATATAAAATTAATTGTTACATAAATGATTAAAAATAATATAATACATACGCAGCATTAAATATGGTGACATAAAGTGCTTTCACGAACAATAGTAATCAATCAATTGCATGTCTAATATTTATTATAATATTTTATTTGTAAAAATGCGTAATTTATTAAATAATAAATGAAATACTGTAGCTCAAGTGTATTGAGTATAGATATAAAATATATTTATATATATTAAACTTTTTTAAAATTAAACGTGAATTAAACATTTGAGTATAGGTACATATTTAATACGCAACTACGAATATATATTCTCTATTATATATTTTCAAAAGGGTCCATGTCGTACAATACCAAACGCAAATTTATTACAAACACGAACTAACCCAATAAATAAATGAATGAAACTATTGTTTATAGCGCGTTTTAGTATTTTATTTTACATTATATATTTTTTTTAGTATAAATATTAATTGAATTAATAAATTTGAATATAGTTTTTTTCTGTTTTGTTATGTTGTTGCAATGTAATAATTGTCAACAAATAAATATATTGTATTGTATATAAATGTATTCTCGAATATATTATAAATTGTATAGTTATAGTTACAGAAGAATTTGTTATTTGATACTTTTAATACTTACAAATAACCTTTTTTTATATTATTTATATTACGAAATTATTAATTGCTATAAACATTAGTAAATACTAAATATACACTTATACACTGCGTATTTATTTTTATTAATAAATTAATAGTTGTATAATCATTAAAGATTATAATATATATTGAGTAAGAACTTGCATGTGTGTGTGTGTGTGTTTGTAACACTGCAATTACAAAACAAACTGATTTATTATAAAAAATAATTTTCTATTTATAATAAATTTATTAAACAAGAAAAACTTAATTAATTAATAATAATATATTGTATTAATTATTGATAGAATATATGCATAAATACACTTTGTCCCATAATATACCGTGATTATGGTCTGCAAACGTTCCTCAACAAACTGTCCAAAATTCATTGCATCACCCTAGTAACACTGTCCGTAGTTTGTCCGCAAAAATTTTCTCATTTTTATGTCTTAGTCCGTAGTTTCAATCCGCGAAAATATCTATGGATTTCTTACGGATGTCAGCTGGAATTTTATATGATGAGTGCAACCCTGTCCATGGATTTTTATATAAAATATCCTTTGATTATCCATATATTTCCGATGATAATTTCTACGGATTCTCCTTAGAATTATTTCTCTTTGCTAGAATATCCACAGAATTTATATTCATATTTTTTGTGACCAGATTCACGGATTTTGACAAAAATGTAATATCCGTGAATTGTCCGTATTAGTAAAAAGAGTGAGGATTATATCTAGATAAGCGAAATATACAAAATTTGAACCACTGTCTTGGATAATTGGTGAAATAAATTATGAATACAATACCGCGAATATATGTTCGAAATATTGCCCTGCCAATCCAAAGATTTCAATTGACCTAAATAAAATACTATTCTATTAAGTGGAAAATCTATTGACATTCTTTGGACAAATTTCAATATATCTTTTGCATGGAAAATATGTGGATGTTTTCCACGGAAATTTTCCTCATTCTTCAAAGTACGGACAAATTGTTACTACGGTACATTCAATATATTTGCTACCGTTGTTGTGTCGAAAATATATAAAAAACGAAGATTAAATAAATTATTATATAATAAATTTTTTGTTATTATTATAGAATGGTAAAACAGCTACAGAAACGTTTCAAATGCTTAGAATCACTTATGTTACGATAATTGTTTATCCAAAACACAAATTGTTGAGTACCATTTCGCATATTCAACGATGGTAAAGTAGATGTTAATGATATGGTGATGATGAACATTCTGGACGATCATATGATAAGTAATTACTAAAGAAAACATTGTAAAAGTAATTGATTTCGTAAAAGTTTAAGAGACATCTTTATTTAGATTCATGGAAATTTAACTATAGGTATACCTAAAACACAAATTCATCGTATTTTAACTGAAAAAATTGATCTACAGAAACTGATTTGAAAGTTTAATCTGCACATCGATTAACGCCGATAATCAAAAATTGACATTGCATTGAACTCGCTCAACGTTATAAAAACTTTTTTTAATGTTACATGTAGTGCTTTCAATATGAACCAGAAACTAAACGTCAATAAAGTGCTGAATGGCGATCACCAGACAAAGGAAATCCAAAAAAAAATCTCGTTTAATGCAGTAAAAAATCAAAATAATGCTGCAATTTCTTTTTACAATTCCAATAAAATTATTCATAAAGAATTTTTTGCAACTGATTCAACAGTTAATGCTAAGGTTTTACCTTCGTGTATTGAAGAGTTTACTATGAATCGTATTCGTCCTGAATATCAAGAACCAGTCAGTTGGAGGTTACTGAATCATAATGCACTAGCAAATAGTTCAACAATAATAGCTGATTTTTTAACTAAAAATCACTTTTTTTGCTTCAACATTCACATCGTCGTAATATCGCTAGATTTAGTTCCTTGTGACTATTTTCTATTCCCAAACATTCATTTTGCAGTTGAAGACATTCAAAATGTGACGACAGCATCGTTCTCAACGGCATTTCTATAACACACTTAAAAAGGCATTTGATTCACTTGTTGAAAATGTGTGCAAATCGCTATGTATTTCAGTTGATTGAGATTATTTTGAACAAATACAATGGATTTTGTGAAAATTTAATATTTATTTTTGTGTTATTTTAATCCATTTCGGTTTATTATGGGACATATGGTTTATATATTTTATATTTATATTTATATTTTAGCATTTTAATTCAATATTTATATTTAAAAATAATTTCATGTAAATATAAATCTTAATTATATGAAATTTTACTATATGCTTTTCATTACTTTTTACTTTTTCCTATATTCAATTAAAATAGAGTATAGCTTGACTAAACTTAACTTTTATATAATCTTCATTTCATGTTTTAGCTTAAAATCCATCCATAACTTCAAATTACATAAATACCTATACGCATTGTAATCTGCATAATCTTGAAAAAGACCAAGCATATTATACTGTATGCCGACAAATTCCAGAAAAATGCATAAGGAAGGAATGAGTAATATATTTATACAACAAAGATTAAATAAACCTACAGACAAACAAAAATCATACCGATCGTTACAAAGGTTTATATTAAACTCATTGACCACAAGAGTCAGTACCCTAAGGATCACTACATAACTACAGCTTCTCTGTAGGGTTTAAACTTCAAAATCACTTCCTGGATATATATTGTACACAAATGATTAGATAGACACAACAACAAACCAACATTGTATAACAGCAATGAAAAAATATGAAAATAGTAAAAGTGTAGAAGAATTTCGCATAGTTCAAATTGTAAAAGTTCACAACCTTGTAATACGCAGCGTGTTGTCCAAACATACCAAGACCACTGCTGCATGCTAATTCTAATTTATTTGTATAATAGATCTTTCAGGCACGTATAAGCATGGAAGGGTGTCTGAAGATTCTCAAAAATATTTCGTAATTAATACACATATCGATTTATGGTACCTATATAGTGATGATGTAGTTATAGGTGGTACGGACCATTGATGATTGTAAAACTAAATTATTTAATGTATTAGAAATGTGTGTTGAATATAACATTAAAATTTGGTCTAACGGATGCAAAAACAGGTGGTGATGATTTATTTAGCCAAACTATTATATCTACAAATATAATTATATTTTTGTACAAAGTCATGGTTTCGGTTCATTTGGAGACGAATAACAACAATAATAATCTATACAATTATTTAGTGAAACTTTACCAGGTGAGGTGGATCATCTTGGTACAGCAGCACAACCACTACCCAGTATTTACGATGTCCAACATAAAATTGGAAGATTTTAAATAATTAAATTTTATATTAATATTATACATTTATAAGTCTTAACATAATGTTTTTCATATTAAATTATGTGAGATAAGGTGAAGCTTTTAATATTATCAAGTCTGTAAAAATATTTTAGATGACGCTGCTATAGAAACCGGTTTTTGGATATATTTTTTTATGAAAACAATACCCATGTTTTGGTTTACGTTGTACTTGTTTTGTTTGTTGTGTTGTCACAACAACCAAATTCCCAAAACATATTATAACATAATTTATTAACAAAAATTTCTATTAATCAATTATAAATCAATAATGGATTGGGCTGATGATTTAAAATTAACTTTAAAAAAGGTATAATATAATATATATTGTTTATTAAATATATTGTTTCATTTTATGTTTCTTTAATACCACCCGCACGCAATTAAATATATAGTCTGCAAAAAAAGGAAGACGTGCTGCAGCTGCATTATTACAAAATAATAACAATACACCGTCGTCGAGTTCAGAACAAGAAAATGTATCTTTTGAAAAAAGTGAACCACCACACTCAGATTCATTAACAAACTTAGAGATACTAAATCAAGAGATAAAAAAAGATATATCAAAATCAAAAAAAATTGGTGGTTGGGCGGCGGCTACCGATAATGATGTTGTCAATAAATTGGGAAGAAATAAATCCAATACAAATCTTATCGAACAGTAAGTGTTTTTATTATATGTATATATAAGTTTTTTTTTTTGCAAAATGAAATATTACAATTCGTTTATTTTCTTATATTATGTAGAGAAAGATTTAATACAATTACAAAAGTAACAAGTTTATCAGATGATGATATACCAATAATACCCGATTTAGATGACATACAAGATGAATTAATTTTAAATGAAATGGTTGAAGCACCAACCATTTCTGTTAACCGGGTTGCAACCTATACAGAATTAAATTCAGATTTATTAAAACAAGGTTCATTTGCAACACTTGAAGATATAGATTTATCCATTTTAGGCAAATGTTTACAATCCGAAAATGTTTTAAATGAACCAGATGAAATATGGACATGGGATCAATTATTTATAGAAGTTTCGGCTGAAATCTATGCTGATAATATACAAAATGAAGATATACAAACTCAATTTGTACATTAAATAATATTATTAATTATAATATTTATTAATATGAAATGTATTCAGACGCAGTCATCCGTCCACTATTTTTTTTTATGTATGTATATTTTAATTTTTATTAATTTATTAAATATTTTATTTATTAATTAGTTTAAAGTAAATCCATTTAAAAAAACATAGATACCTGTTCAAATATTAAAGTATATACAAAATCTGCGAGTGTTACATTATGAAATTGTTGAATGATTAATATAAAATCGCAATATATTATTTAAAAAAATATTTGTATAAAATACCGTGGAAAATGCATTAGAATTTTTATGCCTATAGTTTTTTTTAAAAAAATCGTAATTTTATACATGGTCTGTTGATTCAATAATTATATATTTATTAATGACGATTATGTATAAAAAAATTAAATATAGCAAAATCATTGTTATATTCTGTAATACAACTTAAATTTAATCCATTTATTTATTCTGACTTTATTATTTATTTGTATGGAAATAAACAGTTAAACATTCACTCTACAACTCTTAATTTAATCTTACATTCCTATATATATATTCCTATTATTCGTTAATGAATTATGCCCGGCTCGCATAGATGTAGATTGATTATTTTTATTTGTGTCTATTTATTGAGGAGGAAGTGAAAAACCCTCTATTTATATAGTATATTAGTATGTATGACTTCCAATCATAAGGATTCAATAATTTTAATATAAATAATAATTTCACTATTTATTATACCCTCACTCATTCTACTAATTACACTATTAATTATAATAATTTCTTCAATGAAATATGCCCGGTTCGCATATTCGTCATCGTTGTCTAATAATTTGTTCAAATTAATAATTAGAATGAGACGAATCTCGCAATTGGTGGATGGTTTAGACAAAATTTGTAAAGTAACATTTTAAACACAATATATAGAATTTTAATTAGTTTGATGTTGTACGACACGTTGAAAACAATTTTTACATTATCATTATTTTATCATTTGCGATTATAACATATTACAATATCGTATATATATATATATAACCATATAAAAGTTACCTAAATTATTCAGAGGGCAAATACACTCTATATGTGTGTTATATATATATAAACTGCACTAATTATTATTTATAATTCTTGTTTTATCGCAGATAAAAAAATATTTATGCAATGTAATGAAAATTAAATATATACAGGTGTATGTTTTATTTTGTATATTTGCCTAACCTAATTTTTCTAGTGTATTCGTATATTATATCATCATCGCAACAATTTAATTATATTATTATTAAATATTATTAAAATTTTATAAATTACTTTATATCAGGACTCCGCCACAGTCCAGCGTAGACGTATTATTTGTATGTATAAATCTATAAATGCACTTCGAAAAATATTGAAATACATTTTCCAATAGAAAAACAAAATATGTGTAACGTCTCTCTCGCTGCACGTTTCTTATTAATAATAATTAAAATATTTAATATATAATTATAGTAATATAATAGCAATATAATGATAGTAATAATAATTATAACTATTATATAGATAACAATAATAATAAAAATAGTAATATTGTTATAATAATAATAATAATTATTATATTTGTATTTTAAAATGCAATTGATTTGGTGTGCAATCAAATAATAAATTTAATGATACCATGTTAATAAAATATAGTCTTCATATTGTCGTATAAAATAATTAGTAAATTCTATTTATTCGTTTTCGAATTGCACGGACAATAATGCGTACGTAGTTGATCAGCAACATATAATACCTCTCGAAATTATGCAAGTGGGGAAAACTTCGGTCACCTTCTTTTACACAGCTTCATAATCAAACTATTTTTCCAATCATTAGGATTGGACTCCTCCACCCATCCCAGCTGTACACATTTCCAAGAATATATATTTTAAATATATACTTAAAACAAAAAGTTCTGATGGTATTGCATGTTCAGTTATCGAAATATTGCAGGTGTTGTTATTAAAGAACTATTAAGTATCTCGTAAAACCCTATAGATGACAGTAATAAACTAAGTAGCCACCCAGAGCTAACTCTATCTTTATTTGCATGATTAAACATTTGAATCACAACCAGTTAATTGGTATTTCCCGCTATCGTTTCACTACAAATAGACGGATTTTCTATGGAAATTAATTAATTTTCTTTTATTTCTCAGCGAACAGTTTCATCGTACGTTTATACGAAACATCAAATTCGAGACTGATTGTATTTTGAAAACAATCAATTGTTCTCAAAATAGACAAGAAAGGCACATAAAATTGTATGTGTATATGGAAATGTTCAATTTCATAAACTCAACAAATTGTAAAACTGATTTTGATATAAGTTCATGGGATTAAATGTGGTATATTGTAATGGAAATGGAAAAAATACGACAGTTTATTAAAATAATAATAAACATTACAACAATTCCAAAAGTTCTATGTGACGCTTGTTGAATACCACACAACATAAAATGAAAATAAAATATAACTTTTTAAATACTTAAATTGTATTTAATGATAAAATACTATACAAATCGCATTTCAAATAATTATCTTATATATCTTATATACTATATTAAATATATATCTACAATATAATTACCTATTCTCTAATATATCTCTTTTAGTATTCCAATATAATGAAGTTTCCATTAAATTTGTGCCACGATAAAAATCAACTGCAACAATATTTGCACTCGGACCCCATTCTTCATAATACCATAACGATACTTTACTATTTACTTCATCAGCCATATGACGTAAACCATTAAATCGATCCGTCAACACATCCCATGTGGTTGGTGTTAATTCAGCCATATCAGCTATTGGTCTCTTTGAATAGCTGATATATATTAAAAATTATAAATATGGTTTAATTTCAATTAATTTTAAAATTAAACTCAATTAATAAAAAAATATACATCATAAAAATTCGTCCAATCGGCGATAGATAACGTTTTAAATCCATTATATTTTGAGCGTTAGCCCAACGTTGTAATACCGATGGCCATAATATTGTTGGAAATTGATGTACCATTGGAATATAATCGTAGCTTAAAATAATTAATTTTTTTCTTTTCCAAATATCATTTAATGTACAATCCCATGTTAATTCTGGATCAGCTATATATTCATTTAATTCCTTATGAAGATATTGAATTAATAAATGATGGATGTCATGTTGTTGACCAAAACCTGTAGTTGTTAATAAACCAAAATTATAAATGTGATGAAACAAAAATCTTAAAACAACGTTTTAATTAATTTCATAATTTTTTATATTATATACCAACTGGAAATTCTTGAACATCAAATATAATAATTTCATTTGTTAATTGTACAAAATCCTTGACTTGTTGAATAATTTGAATAAGTGGCTGTTGTCTGGATATCCCATGATTTATCCAAAATTGTGGTTCATATGATCTATAAAATCCAATTCGTATATCTAAATATCGTATACCATGCATCAGTTGGCTATAAATATCCTCATCCTTGAATAAATAAATACAAGAATACACATAATATTCAGTTATATATTTGTAATACTATCTTTACTGAATATTAAAATAAGCAAGTTATCCACAAATCATGTTACTATACAGTGAAGTGAACTATGTATATGGCATTTGCTAAACATTCATTACAGTCAACCTGGTAAATTATATACTGCACGCATATGAAAACAAATACATATAACTATTCACCAAATGGTACATACAACGAGAAATAGAAATGTTACCTTAACATTTTGTAAACAAACATCTTTAATCTCTGAATAGTGACCAACATTGAATTTAGCACATATATTCTGTCACACAGATATCAATCGGAATAAGTGATACGTGATAGTCAGATTGGGTCAGGTCTGGTAAATACGCAATGTGTAGTATACGACTAAATATGTAACATACATTCGTGCATTGTCATAGTACTATTCCGTATCTGCTGGTTCATCTGGTTCAGTTCTCTTTCAATGCTTGATTCAATTTTATATATATTGTTGTTGGCCACGACCAGTAACCGTTTCACCAGATTTTTTTGGTAGTTCATAATACATATCTTATTTCATATTCCACCAATACAATACGGATATTGCGTACTAGTTTAGACATTTCGTGTGTGTGTGTATTGATAACCCCCAGAACTTTCTCAGGTGCTGTTACATACACCAACGCCTTAACATTAATAGTATTAAAATATTTTCTAAAAATAACACAAAGAAAAAAAAAACCTTATCCGCTTACCTGAGTCAAAGAATATTTTGAAATTAATGTTTCATTATACAATGGATTAAAATTGTTTCGATAGGATCCAGAATCATGAGTTCCAACAAGAAACAAATCACGAATTTTAAATTTACCAATATGATTTTTCATTTCATTCATCCACATTGGATTCGCACTAATACATGTTGAATATAAAATAGTGTGTTCATCATTAGCCATATATGTAGCCCAATATCCATAACATTTTGTTGTTATATTTATGTGTTTCATTGTAGTATAATCAAATGGAATGGTTGTAGTATGCCATCCATTTGATGTATCTGGTATCATTGTATATATAACACTTCTATTATCTCGTCCATATATCCATAAAATTGTTTCAATTTGTTCTGTACTATTATTATCAGCGTCATCATCTGCAGCAGCAGCCGCTGTCGATGATGTAGTTTCATTATTATTTAATGGTATTATTGTTGGCACAGTGTTAATTGCTTTAGTATTATTATTATTATTAATGAAACCATTGTTTATCGTTGTTGTATTTAAAATGAAATTATTTTCGTTATTATTTCGATCAATGAGAACATCGCTGGCGCCATCACGTTGAAATGATGGAATCGGAAGATTTTCATGTAAATGTAATTTTTTAAATTCATTACCATGTGGTTCACGATCTGTTATTAATATAATGCCTGCATTGGGTTGTACATTAAACCATGAAATTTGTATTAGACGATATTTTGCACTTATTGTTAAACTAATTCGTAATGGTTTTTCAACTATATTAACAACAAATAATATATAGAAAATATTTATAATAATAATTAATATTATATCGAAATTTAATCAAAAAAAATTAATAAATATTACCACTTGCTCCAGCACCACCACCACCAACACCACTACTACTACTGCTACTACTAATACATTCAGTCCAGTGCGGAAGTATAATAATAATAATGTATGTAATTAATAATAAATAAAAATATTCTGCTACTATAAACATTTTTTTTTTGTTATACTTCTGTTTATATTTATTTTATACACAATCACCAAACTAACTAACAAACGACTATACGTAATATAAATATAATGGAATTTATACGTATTAAATCATTAATTTTCGTATAAACGCACAGAGACGACACAAAACATTTAAAACAAACAAAAGGTATTTATTGAAATGATTGAATAGAATTTTTTAACAAATGATTCATTTATTTTTATTTCTTTATTTCATTTATTTATTTATTTTAAATAAGTATACAAACCATCAAAACCAATAATATAATGTCTGAATTATAATATTATATTGTATATATACCACATCTATATATATATATATATAGCCGATTGTTTCCTCACCATCAAATTATTAATTTTAATTTAAAAAAATATTACAGAGGTTATATACTCTACTATTCACATAACATACTATGTACTTCTATATATGTAAACATATATTAACGAATTTATACAATGTAATGTACGTATATTTACAACCGAATAAATTGATCACTTGTGCTAGTGCCTGTCGTCGTAACACCACTAAAAATCTATATTAAATATTAAGCTATTTTAGTATTTCAAATTGAACCATAAACGCAATTTTTCAATACTCTGTTCTGTGTGGTTTTTGTTTTTTAATATGCGAGAGGAGATAAAAATTAGGAGATTACATAAATTGTATACAACTAACCTATACACGACGATATGTTATAAATGTTTATAAATAAAGTATAAATATATAGTATTATATGTATCATATATTGCGTATTTTCGATTAAAATTGATAAGAAATTAAAGTATTTAAATAATACAATTTGATTTTGATAGAAATATTTCTCTAATAAATGTTAATTATGAATGGGATAACATATGATAATAAATATATACCAATATATTATATAACGTATAGGTTAACAAGTGATAATACTTACTTTATAGTTATTATAATCCAAGTGGTTACCCTTTTTTTTACAATGGCCAGATAATATATACCATATCCTTCCACTCGTCAATGGCACCGGTTAATTATTCCAAATATTAACCATTAACTGATACAGTTAATATCATAATGCATTTCCACCATGTTCAAAGAGTTCACCAGGTGATAATGTTGTTTACTTAGTGCATTGATGGTTAAGCTATAAATATGTCACAGTATTTACATTAAATTGATTTTTAAAGTACCCGGCTCATCTGTCTATACGCACCTTTCCTCTTACGCCATAACCTGTTCAGCTATATTTTTGCATAAAAACTGCCATTTATTACAATATATTCAATACGAATACGATTGACCAGCCCCGACAGTACAATCTTTTGATATCATTGTTTCTGTTGAATACTACGAATTCATTTAAGCAAGCTGTTCATCTTATAGCGATAATCTTCAGCAGCTGTTCTTGTAGATGCCGCGTTAGCATTTCTATTGCAGCACCTTCAACACATAATTTTAATTTATCCCATATTTAATATAGTTTCACCGCCTTATGTTCAATATTTAAACCACGAACATCTATTATATTTGAAGTCCATCAATTAAAATATATAAACAATTTGATTATTTGTTCTACCATAGAATGCCTCGACGTTATTTTATGAATATCCTTTTATGGCAAGTATCTACTAATGTATCTATTAATGGCCATTATGTTTTCAGATATAGCGTATCAATCGTATCCCATTTAATTGCGATGTTACATGAAGAATATATGACCTATATGATATATTCTTTAGTGTACCACATACCTTAGCATTAAAATCACCAATGACGATTTTAATATCATTGCTGGACACTGATCTATATTTGAGTTTATTACTTTCATCTGTCCATTTTTTATTTTCATCAATGTAGCAGTAACTATATAATAATCCCAACCCAACTATTATTAAAATACAATATTCAATGAACATCAGTTCATCATTTTTTTTACTATGCCTATATTATTTTATATTTAAGTGCTGCAGCCCATTTCCAATTGTTACGAATATTGTAATTGAATAGTATAGTGTTTTTTTTTCAGTACACAAAGTTAAATATAAAAAAAAATGTCTATACATTTATAAAGTTTTAAACAAAAGTTTAACTCAAATTTTTTTTTTAAAATACTTTGATAATTTTATAAAAGATGGCACCTATTTAATGTTATTTTTATAATTCGTAAAATAAAAAATGTTAAAAATTATACATATATACAAAATAAAATTCATGTCTTATTGGAAGTGTCGAGTGTTTCTGGTTGACACAGCTGAACATTGATCGCTTTTACCGCGTGTCATTGCAGATCTGCTCAGTGGCATCCATCACCATTTAAGGGTAGTATAATTCCGATATATCACACACGAACTCCCGTTGCTCGGCGGCGGGCTGGTCGCACGGTTGAAGAGTCGCTGGTGATACATCGGATCTACCACAGTTTCAAAATTTGTTGAGTTAAGTTTTAAACCTTAGCTTCGGAATTTTAACAATTTAATATGTTCTGTGTTAGTACACTTCCATGAACGGGCATATACCGAGTATGATCGCCCATTTTTTGTTACTTTTTTGTATATTTTTACATAACACAACTAAACTACAATTTATCATGAATGTAATTTTTCTACAAAATATTTTATTAATTTTTATTTAACTTATTTTTTTTTTATCTTTCAATTATTTATTTATTTATTTATCACAACAGAAATAATAGTTTAATGGAATAATGAATCTTTTATTGACACATAATAAAATGATAATCTTTTTCTAATCATTTTCAAATCTAACTTCAATGTCTTCAACTATTGCATTACCCATAAATTGTCCTTCTACTTTTTGTGACGTTTTAATACCATTATCGGACGATGATTGTGGTAGAAGTCCATCGTTATCAGTTTTTTGTAAAAAATCACAAATAAATGGTGATTCAACACCCAACACATATTTACATGTTTGTGGTTCCAATAGGTAAATTGATACCGTTGACATACTTTGTGAATTTTCTAAACATTTTAATTTTACTTCTACTTCACGATTTTTTTGTGTTTTTTCACATAATGTACCACCTTGATAATAATGACTAACTTGTTTTCGTATAACACTTTCTTTCGGTCGTTTTTGTGGATTTTTTTTTAACCATTCCTTGTGCATATCTTTATTAAAAAATCCTAATATTAATGACTGCTCTCCATTTTTATCAATATGAAATTGACGTACATAACGACCATAACATATTTCATATTTCCACCAACCTGTTCCCTATATAATTATTATATATTAATTAATAATATGCCTACACACCTCAAATGTATTGTGTTTTATATAATACTTACACCGGTTAAGCAATCTTTTCCACGAAAAAATGATTCAACTGGTGTTAGCAAACCCTCGGCTAAAGGTTTTTTTAAATCATTAAAAGTGTCTCTGTTATCTGTGCTAGATGTTTTTATTGAAGAATCTGTGTCGCTACTGCTGCTGCTACTACTACTACTACTGCTACTACTACTTATCGTACTTGAACCAAGTATTGCATCCATTAAATCAGCTGGTACAAATTCCATTTTCATGGTTCCATCCTATTAATTAAACGAACATTTATCAATCAAAAAATTTATAAATTAATTAATTACAATAATATTACTATATTTAATGCAAGGCAATTTAAAATATAGCATTTAATTATAATTTAAAAACAACAATTTAATTAAATTTTATGTAAAAAAAAATTCAAAACCATTAATATTTTAATTATTAATTATTGTACACGTCAAAACATACCTTTGGATCAATTTTAAATACAGCAAAACTTTCTGGTTCATTCTCCATACTCTAAATAATAAAGAAATTGCAGTAATAATGTAAAAAATAAAAAAATAATAATAGCAAATAATTGGTTAATTGTTTGACTTTTAATTTGTATCGCTCGTAAAACTATATATTTAGCTGATCCTATATGGATTGAAGCAATCCATTATTATAATATTATTATTGACGAGTTGAACTAGACCGGCACGTAGACAGATGATTTATTCAGTTATTTACATATTTTTAAATAATGGAAAATTAAAAATATGAAAAACTTAGATGAGTGTCGCATTTGAGTTAATGTTTTTGAACAATGTTTGAAGCCTTCAACAACAAAATATCCATGCCCAGTTCAAACTTCAAAAAATGTCCACGAAATGTTTTTGGTCAAATGAAAAGTTGACAAACAGTCATAGAAGCATTTTTTGCAAAACTTCCGTAATCGCATTAAAGATACTGTACATTGTGTGAGTATCTTTATACTCTACCCGCAAACCAATTATAAATAAAAAAAAAAACTATATAAGCATATTTTGACTAATAAATTGTCCAGCAGAACATGATTCACAAATAGTTACGAGTATTCAACTATCCAAATTAAAATTATCTATATTAACACTCTTATTTAAATAACTAACTGCAAGCTTATAATAAAAAAAATTAAATTATAAAAACTAATATAAAAACAAGTCATATAGAAAACAAATGTGGCATGCTTGAATTGTATCATACAGAAAAAAAAATTGCAAAGGACTGCATTGCTTTAGCAAATGGACAAACATTTTATGAATTATTTTTCCACAAATTGCTTCGCTTCTACATTGTATTAATCGACAGAATCCATAGAATGCAACTTAAACACAAAATATTGAACATAACAAAGTCCATACGTGATATTTAATTATAAAACATTGATGAAGCAATTTAATATAAATGGCAAATATAAAGTAGTAACTGTAAACATTACAGATATATATTAAATTTGCCAGAGGGTGTCCTCCGTTGGAAAGGATTGTTCAGGTTTGAGTTCTATGGCATCCCTATATAGCTGTAAATGTTTCTTGTTCGTAAATATCTTATAGAATAATGTCCAGGACAATATTTTTTTGTATATTGTTAAGACACCATTCATATATTTTGTAAACAATACAAAACATACACATAAATTAATCAATTGTTTGCAATTTTAAATACATATAATAATTGGGAAACATTGCTTAATGAAATTCTTTCGCGTGAAAAGATTTGAAAACACTTTCGTGTGCTACTGATGAAAAATAATTAAAAAATTAATGATTTTCATTAATAATTAAAATTATATTTAATATTGAAAGTGTGTGGAATGAAAATAGTGTACATGTAATACACTCTGATATGATATGGAACATTTAAATAATAAAATGATAAAATCTATTGGAGTAAATTTTATAATTTTATCAATCGTGTTAAAAATGATGCATTGCGTGCAAAAAAAAATAATCGTAAAACATTTACTAAATAGTAACTGCTTGAGTTTTTGTTTCAATACATATTTAGCATCGCACATACATTATATTAGCAATCACAATTTGCCTTCGTATGGATACACACAAAATGTTTGTCGTTATAATTATCATAGAAAAACTATTACTACGATACTTACCGTCATTTTTTGATATCTCATTTTCATGCTTTCGATATTTAAAGCTAGCATATTTCTTGGTATTGTGGGTGCACTAAAAATTGGTAAACAATTTATATTATTTTCAGTTTCTTGTGGACGATAACTTGGATGTGAACATAACACTGGTGTCAGTACAATTACTTCATAATTACATGTTGATGTTTCTTTTAATGAATAAATTGCATTTTTTCCAGGTCGATCACAAACATACAGGATACGTGCAACTCGAGGTTCATTATTAATGTCACATAATGTACCGTCTTGCATTACAATTTCTATATATGGTAAATTTAACCCTTCAATTTTAATTTTTTTATATTGTAATTGCCCATTTGCATTGTCGTATTCTTCCAATTTTGGGCGTAGTGTTTCCGTATGAAATTTACTCAATTTTCCCAAAAAATATTCTTGTAATTTTACTTTTTTACCATCATGTTCCTCATGATATTGTTTTAAATATTGTCCATGACATAATTCATAAGTCCAATAGCTTTCAATTTTATATGAACAAACATTTTGTGAAAAAAGTGTTAAAACTAAATCAAATGGCGCTGGTCCAGAATACGGTATATCTGTTTCACTTGAGTCATTATCTAAAGTTGGTATCAAACATTTGTATTTTTCATTATTACTACTCACGACCATAACGTGATCGTCTCCAATAGTTTTTTCCTAAAAATTTATTAAAAGAGATTTAATTTTTTTTTTTTTATATTCTAATTAGAATATTTTATGTTTTTGTACCAAAATCTTTTCATTGCTTCCTGGCCAGTTTATTTGAAATAATATAGAATCATCGAAGCCCTTTAAATCATGACAATTTGCAAATCTTCCGAAAAAATTACTGTAAAAAACAAATAGCAGTAGATATATAATTTTAAATATGTTTACCATTTCTATTGTGTACTTAATAGTACAATTAACACTAATTTAGTTTAGAAAAACGATTAAATTAACTAATTAATTAAAAATACGTGTAGAAATATTATTAGATACTATCATGGAAGTTATAATAATAATGCGATAATGTAATATTTTTTTATTTTTATTTTCTGGAGTAAATAATTCAGTGACAGTTCAGTAAATGTCGTCCGAATTTCAGTTTTTTATGCATCTCACAAAACACACGCTCACAAAATCAATTTTTAAATGACATTAAATTTCAATCCACAATTATATAGTAGATGGTGCTAATGTACAAACAGCTTTTTAGAATCATTACAAATTATATTTTTTCTTTGTAGTGTCAGTTCTCTATTTGCATATTGAAATACAATCAGCTGTAAAGATTTGCAAATTAAATACATACAGCACAGTGCAATAATGTATTTTTGTTTATTTGATTTTGTAAACAAAAGCATATTAATTGCGATATTGTTGCGATTAATAGTAATTCAATAAAACTGTCACATTTCACTTCAAATGGTAAGATCATTTTGAGCATTTGTTATTAAAGGAAATCCAATAATTTTACACTAACTTTACTTTAATTAGGTATTCAATTAACACTGGACTATATATAAGATTGTAGAAAAGATACTCAAGATTTTGGAAAACAAATCACAAGTCCATAAGTTATTTATTTACATTACATTATATGGGACATAGACGCTGGTAAAAAATTGGCATAAGAATGTGTGATTTTTCATCAACAACCGATTATAAAATATTAAAATTATTAAATGAACAACGTAAAATAGGACAATATTGTGATGTTACAATTAAATTAAATAATAATATTCAACAATGGGCACATTTTTGTATTATTGCACCACAAAGTGATTTCATTGGTAATAAATACTTTCAACAAGAAAAAATGCAATTTTCTATTCATAATCCATTAGAAATAGAAATTTGTAATTTTAATTGTGAAGAATGTTTAAATGATGTTATTGATTATTTGTATTGTAATGATGTTACAATATTTGATGAGCATGCTGAACATATAGATCACCTTTGTAAAATTTTATGTATCCCAAACATCTTAAAATGTAGTAGCACAACAAAAGATGTTGATAATTCATTAGATCAACCAAAAAATGATGATGTTTTTAAAGTTGAAGAAAAAAATGATCATCGATTACGAAATGCAGGGGCATTTGAATATAAGTAAGAAAAAATGTTTTAGTTAATTGTATTTATATAATATTATTGTGTGATGTTAAAACAAAATCTTCAAGATTTCATATTCCTATAACAGACACTGTGTATATAATGTTAGTGTTTAGCACAATTGCCTGGTCGGTAAGCATTTAAGACAGTCTGATTTATAGATTTATGTAGAAGTCTTGAGACTTACTCCTGAGAATAGTTTTCTAGATGTAGTTTCTCGGCCATTATAAATTATAGCATATGTAATAATTTTTCGAAAACAATTTCTATTTTTCAAACTATTGATAATTAACAATTATTTTGGTAGCTGTATGAAACTACTCTACTCGAAAACAAAAATCGTTACATTACATATTATAGTTTAAATAATACATATATACTTTATTTTTGTAATAATTATTTTATAGGAATAAAAAAGTTCCATCACAGAGTAAAATGCATTCGTGTCCTGGTTGCAACTATAAATGTTATCGGCCAGCGGAAATGTTAATACATCTAACCATATGTGATACAGCAAATACAAAATGTCCATTATGTGATACATATTTTGAAACATTAACTGAATTCAAGTAAAAATTTATATTTAGTAAAAATTAATTAATTTTGATGGCCTATTTTTATTATTATTTATTTACAGGGGACATATAACCCGTCATGATAATGCTAAAGCATTTTATTGTAATGATTGTAATCTACGTTTTACTACAAAAACAGCATTATATTTGCATACACCAAAACATTCGTCAGAAACACCACATATGTGTCCACATTGTGGTCGTGGATTTAAATGGAAGCATGGTTTAAATAGTCATTTAATTGTTCATTCAAGCGAGAAAAAATTATTATGTGATGAATGCGGTTATAGTACTAGCCATTTAAAAACATTGCGTACACATCAATTAAGTCATACTGGATTTGTATATCGTTGTACCACAGTCGGTTGCCCGTACACATCAAGACGTAAAGAAAATTTAAAAATACATATTGCAACCCATACGAAAGAAACACCATTTGTTTGTGAAATTTGTGGATATCGTTTTAGTCAAAGTAAAAATTTAAAACGTCATGCATTATTACATATATCAAAAGATTTGCATAAATGTTTAAGTTGTACATTTTCAAGTTATCGTACCGATAAATTAAAAGAACACATAGCACGTGTGCACGCCGAAAAACCATCGATAAAATTTAACATAAATAATCATAATGACGATGATGATGTTGATAATGCTGATGATGTTAAATTGAAATTTCATTCAAAAAAATTATTAAAGAAATCTAGTAGATCGATTGCCAGCCAGAAATCAACAAAAACTAAAAAGATACGAGAAAAAGTAATTATTAGAAAAAAACCACAGGATAAAAAAAATAAAATTGCTAGAATTAAAAAATTAATGCCTATTTTACCAAAATTAAATGTCATAGATATTGCTACAAATTCTGATTATGTATTAAATGCTGATATTATTATAAACTCTGATGATCCAGATACAGGTACTAATAATACTACACATGATGTAAATTCAATGTAAATCAATAATTAATTAAAAACACTTAATAATTGGTCCGTATACGTTTCGATTTTATTTAAGCATTCATATTATAATATACACCTATATATAATATATATATATATACTACTGTAAATAACTATGAACTACAATAAAATATATATAAATAGTAAATGGTTCCAAAAATATCAGGAAAATAGCTTAAAAATACAAAATTATTATTATTTTTTAACATATAAACAATAAATTCTAAAAAAATAAATAAGTACTAAATAAAAATAGGTAAGACATATTTTATATATAAATTTATAGTTTCTCTGAGACTCATTTATATGTTGTGGCGTTTTACTTAATATATATATATATATTGATAATATGTATAAGTATATTAAGGAAAAAGATAAAATATATATAAAATACATAAATATAAGTACTTAATCTTAATCATATAATTTTTTACAATTTTTCAACGTCATCAATAAATACAGTATTAAACATAATTTGGCAAAATTTTTCAATTCCTTTTGAAATTTCTCCATACAATTTTGGTTTATTTTTCCATTTAATACACATATAATAAACAGGTACACCAGCAATTGTTATTAAAAATCCAATAACAAGATTCATTGGTTGCTGAATACTTGGTAATAAAACTAATATTATACAACATATTATAAATGTGTATGGTAATGCTAAATTCACTTTTATTGGTCGCGGCAAATCGGGTCTGTGTGAAAAAAAAATAAATAAAATTTCATATAAAATATTTTTTTCTGATTTACAGAAACACAATATATCTTCTTTCTTATTCTTTATATTAACTCTTAATATCCATGTGGATTTGTTGTGGTCTTATTACAAACATTAAATAAAATTCTAATACCTATATAAAAATTACTGTAAACTATCTAAAAATGTATATCAATTGTGGATTTCTATTGTGCCGGTGAAACAAACATTTTAACATTTCTATCCGTTAACATAACATTAACCTTTTTTATTTTTTTAAAAAGCTACTTACTTTGTGCGTCTTAACCATATTAGTGCTGCAATACTAGCAACTACAGAAAGCCATAATATTTGACTAAAATAATTTATCAATAGAAATATATCGGATGTTAATAGCATTAATAATGATACAAAACACTGAAATAAATATATAATAATTAATATAACACAAAAATTTTTAATATGTGAAACAATTACGCAATTATAATTAATTAATTAAACAAAACAAAAATTTAAATATATATTACCGAGAAAATTAATGATGGTATTGGTGTTTGTTTATTGAAATGTATTAATGAAAAAAATGATGGTAAATGTCCTTCTTGTGCACCAGTTGCAAATAATCTAGCTGATGTAAATATAACACCGTTTACACCACCAAAACAACTTAATGCTACAAATATTGGTATTAACCAGGCACATGAACCAAACATATAATTACCAAAAGAAACGGCTACCGCAACCGATGTTAACATTTCAATTTTTGAAATAACAGCAAAATAAGCTAAATTTACCATAACATATATAATTGTTACCAATGGTAATGCAATCCAAATAGCTCGTGGAAGATTTCTATATATATTAATAAAATTTTAGAATATATTAATGTAAATGGAACATTTTGCTTCTGCAAATGTATAATTAATTGCATAAATTATTATTTATTAACTTGTATGGATCTTGTAATTCGCCTGTTACAAAATTTAAATAATTCCATCCACCAAATGCAAATAAACCTGAATAGAATCCAAATCCTAAACTAGCTGCATCATATTTTCCCGTCCACATGTCATTGAAATTATTTAGATTTCCTGTGTTTTTACATTTACAAATGTTTACAATATTACATATTTAGCAAAATATTGAAATTATAAATTAAGATTTAATAATTGTGAGAAGGATGTACATATTTATTTCTATTAAATTTAATTTAATTCATTTATTTATTTATTTATATACATACCTGAACCCATGTAAATTAATCCGGCTATTATTATTGAAATTAATGCTAATAATTTAGCAATTGTAAATACATCTTGAATTTTCATAGACCATTTTGTTGATAAACAATTGATTGCAGTTAATAAACCTAAAAATTATAATACAATAATATTATATAGTAAAAAAATGGGAATATATAACGATTATAATATTTATTATTATTATTATTATCATTAACAGATGTTATAAATTTGAATTAATATATATTATTACCTACTATTATTCCAAAATAACAACAAAACATAATTTTATCGTGTATCTGGAATTATGGTTAGATTAATTAAAAGTACCATACATAAACTAAACGTGATTCAATATGCTGCGTGCACAGTTTAAAGATTTTAAATAATGGAATATAATCCTACATCAAAATTTCTTACAGGAAAAATGCAGAACCTATACGGCTATATATTTGTAATATTACGTGTTATTCTGAATTTTTGGAAACTCCAATAACCTTTTAATAAATAAGGAATATAATAATATATAATGTATTCCAGGATTAGTAACAAAAATGTTATTTATGTGTCCTGTTTGAATATGTCCTTGGTCTCATCTCGCACAGACTTAACGTTTAGCTATATATATCAACAAAATAAAATACTAAAACAGTCCAGATTTGTGTAACCAAATTAACGGCAGAGGAGGGCTGTATATAAATTTAACTTTCATTTGCAGCATAGTGTATTATTTATATATATATAAATACAAATAAATATACGAGCACATGCATAACAACATACAATAAATATTAAAAACCTAGTGTTTGTATCAATTAAAATAACGTATTAATATTAATAATAATTAAGATATATATTATGTAAGATATTCATATATGTGTAACAAGTAATTAAATTCAATTTATGACACATATGTACAATTTAAATTTAATAGGAAATAAGACATATATTTGCGGTGGTTGGTGTGGTGTAATGTAAATTATTGTAGTAAAATTATATCAATATACATATTAAAATGTAATTATTTATTAAAATTTAGCTCATATCAGTCCTATACCTATTATTATTATTATTTTGAGAGGGCATCAGCATTATTTTCAATATTATGTTCGATATATTGTTTTTTGTTAGGCCATAGTTAATATGTGCGGCTAACCTTTAAACAGTCAATGCGTATATAGCAAAATATAGGTGGTTATTTAACAATCCACAAAACGTGAGTTATCTTAAAAATAGTTTATATGCAAATTTTATATTCTATTAACAGTAACATTATGAGAAAGTTCATTCATTAATTGCATCCTATTTTTTTAATAGAACATCTTAACTACTGACAATTCGTTTGCAACAGCTACTTGTAACGATAAGATAAAGTGATGATGACAGCAGAAAAGTCTCGAAAGATAATTTTAATTATATTAAATATCTAAATAACGTAATCTATCGTATTGTATATTAAAAAAAAAAATTATAAAGCTTATATTTGCAAAAGAAAACATAATTTGGAATCTTATTATTGTTTCAGCGACTGCGAAATAATTCCATTAAACCAACTGCATATCATAAAATTAATTATTGGAAACGAGACGGTATTAATTAATGGAAACGAGACGGTAATGCAAAGTCTATATAAGGATGGGAAATGTACCCATTACAAGGAGTACATGATTTGTATAATGAAATGGGCACCATTGTACAAGGCTATACAATAGATTGCAGAGTACTTCTAAAAACACAAAATTTTATCTTAATCTTAAACTTAATCTTAATCGTATATTAAAATAATTTTATAAATATTCAAAACAATTATTTAATTATAAGAAGAATTTTTAAAAGTAATTTTCTAAACTTACATAAACAACCGGCTGCCAATAATCGTACAGCTGTTTCAGGTGGTACACAATCAGGAAAAAATGATTTTGTGGCGTATTGGGCAAATGTTAATGCTACAATGGCCTATTTAAAAAAAAAAATAATAATAATAATAATTATTTTATTTTAAATTAAATGCAATTAATACGTGTAAGCCATGTGTTACTGCCCAAATAGAGCGCTTATATGGCACCTAAACCAATAAACATGCATTACAAATTAGAATGCATAGAGGAAGATGTTTCCTTAATTCCATTATGAGTATAATTAGTACATAATGTATGGTGTGTGTTTAGACATTGTAAACCTTTGATGAGTGTCCAACACACCATATTTTCAAAAATATCAGTTTTTTTATTCCATAAACGAACCGCAACTGAAAAATTTCAATATTAAAATAAATACTGAAAAAATTCACATGAGTAAAATTCGGCAATTTAACCCCATCATATTAATAACAATTAATAATAACAAATATTTTGTTTTAATTTTACATCTTAGTTTAGAGCAATGGATAGCAATAATGCGAATAAATGCTATGCATACTTCTTAATATTCGTGTAAATTTATCTTTCATTCTGTCACGTATACATGTTTAGAATTTTTTTTTACAAAAAAATCGTCTTTAATGCAATACAAATATATCTTTCGGATAAGATATATTGTTATAATAATTTAATACTTTGAAAAAATACAATAGAAATACCTTCCTTTTATTAATATTTTATTTTTATATCCCAACAAATAACAAATAAAAGTATATTTTTCTTACGAAAAAAAAAAAGCCTTAAAATCAAAACAAACATTTCTATATGAAACTAACACTCAGACGATCATATGCGCTTATACTCATACAAATACAGCATTGATAATATCCCATAAAATTTATTATCTTTTATCCCCATTCATTAATAATATGTCTATATTTGTAATACAATAGAATAGCATCGCATAATTGTTGAAGAATCACTTTAACAGAATTACCAAGCAGGAATTTCATCATCAATTTTTACAATTTTAACTGCACATAAAATATATATGTCAGTGCAGATACTGGTAATAATAGAATTATTACAAAATTTTGAAATTTTGATGATAAGTTCTAATAATTATTTGCAGTACTCAAGTATTTCCAATAGTACTCAAATAATTTCAATAGAATAGCTCGAATAACATATTTATCAGCAATTATAATGTTGTAAAATTGAAATAAAATCAGTAAACATTTATTAACAGCTCTAAATTGCAAAAATAGGTGACATAATAGGTCCCATAATCTAACCGGGTTCACCCATAGAAATAACGATAATACATATTTTCAATTGAATTGTCCATCTAGTTCCATTAAATCTGAATATCTCTGCGTATTTCACTGAACTGAAAGTAGGTAAATATTATTTGAAGTAGATGTGACACTTCTATATCACACTGTAGCTGCTTCTGAGGTCACTCTAAAAAAAAACCAAAATAATATTACTCGTACATCAATAAATTCGTGATTTTCTTGTATTTCTCAAATGCAATGTTTTATGGCAAATTTTACAGATGGTTGTGGTTGTACGTGTGCTTTGATATCCCAAATTGATCATGATACTATCGGTATTATCACTTTCACCAGCACTCAATTACAAAGAACAACTGCGGACGTATTCTTTTATTAAATATAAATAACAAAATAATTTTTGTAGAAGGAGTTTAATATTTAGTTTGATCGGACAGCCTTTTAGTAGGCCGAAAAAAAGAAGTATTATTTGTGTAACAATTATTGGTTGCATTTTTTCACAATGTATCATTAGACTTCCAACAATGTGCTACTTTAATTTTGTTAACTATGTGTGATATTATTATCCAAACAATTCGGAATTGGAAGAAGTTATAGTTGCACAGAAAGTTTCGTTTCATGTGTCACAGAGAGAAGGCTAAAAACGCACCCGAATTTTAATGCCATGCAGTAAAAGTAATAACCATATAACCTCATACAAATTATTTGCTTTACAATTAGTGTAATCTATTTTTTTCCTACATAATTTACATGTTTATTTTGTGCCATTCACCGCTAATCACATTATTGTCTGCAAGTTGAATAAATAATTTTTTCGCATAAAATCTTGAACATACACAAGTGTATTCGCACCGGAATCATCAATTAAAACTAATGCATTCAAATGATGATGCGACACATGGGACAGATTTTCTTTTAAAATATTGCTTTTGATTATTTATATATTTAAGAATGTTAAAATGTTGACCGGCTGGGCCGCATCCATACCATATTCACATAACTTTATATGTATTTAATGGTGTATTGGATTTTATGAAATATATTGTATTATAGAAAATATGCTACTGCGACTATGTCTGACTGTGTACAATAGTACCTTTTTTTAGTAAGTATATATCTTCATATAATTGTAATAAATGAATGATTAATGATGAAACAGATTTGTCAATATATTTTTGGATAAAAATTTTAATAAACATTTTAACTTTTGTCTATAATTGAAAATACATTATCAACATATTTTTGTACTTCTACAATACAAATACAAATCGCAATAAAACATATGTTGAATGGTTGAATTTATAGTATATTGTGCAAAAAACGCTTGCATCTTAATTAAAATTTTAAAAGTCCCATAAAGAGCAAAGGTAGCAAGGAGACGTAGACAATAATCTACAGGATTATTAGTTGACGATTTCTAATAATGAATTATAGCGGAATCCTATAGCTTTTAACTTTCATGACAGCGAAAAACTTGAGCAGGTGAAATGAAATGATTAAATATAAACGTAATGTAACCGCAAATGTGTAACGCTGTAATCAGAGGCGCCTACTAAAATAGATAAGTACCTATATATATATTTATAGTTATAGACTATATATTTATATATAATACATCAACGTTAAGGTAGGTAATTAACGACAACACTTATTATAAATATAATATGATTTTATGTTATATATTTATATATAGTGAAAATATTATGCCGCCAAAAAATAAGTGATTGGTGGTGGTTAACTTTTGTTAAGTTATCGGTTTTTAGTTAAACACAATTGTGATTGATGGATGATGACAAGTAGAAAATTATATAGGTAACAATATCTAATTAATGAAATTGATATATAATTGTCATCTCTCATTATATTTAACCTATATATTCTAATTTAGGATAATTTAAAATCAATTATTCAGCGTATTGTATTTTATATTATGAACTTAGAATAAATAATCAACTGTGTGACATAGAGTTATTAACAAAAAAAAAAAAAAAAGGAAAATAAAAAATTTTCAAAAGAATGTATTATTTCAATATATATAATAATAACTATTGTAAATTATATAGACATATCCATTGAAATATTATCTATTTGACAATGTATCAAGATCAAACTCGACTATCTAATATAGTCTATACACATAATTAGTATTCGAACACCTATATTTTTTATATATTACTCTTGTGTGTGTAGGTGTGTGTGTGTGTATATAGATTTATTCTTAGAATATATAAATTTATAAATTATATATATAACATAAATAAATATAAAAAATGTATCATATTTCCTCTTTATATAAGAATTATTTTAGTAGACAATATTATTTATAGTTCAGTAGCGTAGTTGTAAAATCGCATGTCATATAACAGTTATTGTTACGTAAACGGATAAATGAGATTTTGAATTTCGATGTTTATTGATTTGATAGTAAATACATAATTTTCTTTCTAATATATGTTTTGTAAAATATTTTTCATACCGAAAAAATTAATACCAAAATAATTATACCATTTTTGGACGAGAATAATTTAAGAAATCATCGCAGCATTATTCTTCGTCGTACAGCATAAATACAGAAAGAGTATTTGTAAAATATAGTTTATATTATTGTACGTACATCGTCTTATCCCCCCATTATCTCTACTATCTATGTAATAATATTATATGTTAATTTCTTTGATAATATATTGACAAAAAACATACTTGTGTTGTTGGTCGTATTATAAGAAGTGCTATCCATAATCTAAGAAATCCAACTAATGGACCAAATGCAATCAATAAATATGCATAATCGCCGCCAGATTTTGTTATACATGTACCTAGTTCAGCATAGCATAATGCACCCAATGTTGACAAAATACCACAAACTGTCCATATAATTAAAGATGTTCCAACCGATCTATATATATATATATATAGATAAATATTGTCAATTGCAAAATTTAAGATTAAATATATATATATACAACAAATATATACGTTTATATTTTAGTTATACTAATTAAAATGATCTTAATTCACTATATATAATAATTAATATATGAAATAATTGACGATGTTATAAAATTTTTTGTTTTGTATATTTTTTATTCAAATTTTTTATTCCCAATATTATTCTTTACATAAATCTAATCGACGATATAAATAATATATTGTATTTTTATGTAATCTATATATATTATAATAATATTATACAGTCAAGGAAATTGATATTTATATGTAAATAGAGTATAAAAGGAAATATATTCTATCTTAAAATATACGCAGCAGCATAAAATCAATATCAATATTAATTCATCTATGTTCTGTTGAATGTGCGATATAAGAAAATGATACAAAAACTATATTATATATATATATATATATAGGATTTGTGCTATTTTTCAAGCTAACAATATATATATACGTGCGAGCTGAGCAGAATTTATTGTAATTTATCTACATATAAATTATATATTTATTCATCTGAAACAACTTATGAAACTCATATATATTACTACTTCTTTGATAGTCACCCACTCTCACTATTCACCTATATTTTTATACCCAATTACCGATAGTATATCTAACAAAGTTTGCTTTCCTTTTATTTATAACCACATTTTACCACCCAATAATTAATACTTTATATTAAATCCAAACAAAAATTATAGCAAATTCAGCACAATTCAAAAATATTATGTGTGAGTCAATAAATGATGATTTTAATTTTATTATTGACATCTCATTGATTTGTGTAATAATTATTTTAAATATATGAAAAACACAAATTTATAGAATTCGAACACACAATTTAAAAACCAATTATTTATAAAGTATTAGGTGTACCAATTAATTTCCGGCGTCCGGTCTAACATATACTATGTGAATTGTAGCTACAAATTAAAAATGAATTATTTAAATTAATAATAGTTTAGTTTCTAAAAACAACGACGACTGTATATCAATTTCCTTTACTGTGTATATATTATAAAAAAAAAAAAAATGACTATAAAATACGTATAAAAAAATTTGTATTATTATTATTATTAAATATTAACAAATAAATAAACGATTTATTCAAAAAAAAAAAAAAATGGTTATCATTTCAAAAGACACAAAAAAAATTGTTATTTATCAACAATTAAAAAAAAAAACACTCTCGCCACTCAAATTAATATTTTTAATATTATTATCCATTTTTCTATTAAATTAATATTATTTAATATTATATTAATTGTAAAACAAAAATGAATACTATCACAATATATTTATTATAAGCAAATAAATAAAAAAAAAAAAAAATATGTAATAACTTACTCAGTAGCTATGAAAACACCAGTTGGTGCAATAAATATACCCGATCCAATAATTGTTCCGACAATTATACCAACACCATTTAATAATGTAATTTTACGTGTTAATACAATTTTTTCATGATCTTTTTGATTTATTTGATCATTTTCTTCAATTTGTTCATCATTATTTGTACTTAATTGTTGTGCATCTAAACTGCTAACACTTTTTCTTTTTTCATTAGACATTCTATATATATATTGTATATGTGAATTATAATTAATTCGATTATAATTATTATTATAAAATATTAAATTTGAATGAATGAATGAATGAATAATTTAATATATAATTTTTTCTTCGATAAACGATCTGTTGATTTTGAAACAACTTGTGTACTTTTGTGTTTATAATTAATTGCATTTATAATGAATTTTACAATTCGCAAAAATTAAAACCAAATTTATATATACTTTTTCTTTAAAATATTTCATAAGATTTTTGTTACTAAAATTGTATACCGTTTTTTTTTTATTTATACATATTTTTATAAATGCTTGTTATAAACCTCTGCCATTACGGTAATATTGTTGCATCATGTTAATATTGTTGAAAATTCAATAACTATAGAGTATGGCTATAAAATAATATTCTATTTAAAAATATATATATATTCTTACCGGGACACATAAATTTATTACAAATTGAATACTAAACAACACTATATAGAACAATATCAAGTACAATATTATTTTATATAAATATAATATACACTTTTTAAGAACTTATGTATTTCTTGAAAAACTTCTTATTACTAAAATGATTTTTTTCGTTTTCTTCAATTCTACATAATTATTGAATTGAATTGAATTCATATTATTATATATGTAGAGCCTATTATATACATATATCTATATATGTATAGAATTTACTGTTGTTCTCTCATGTATACAGTGGACAATGTGACTATATATAGGTTCAAATTTTATAATATTCTATATATGTAGCTTCAGCATATTAAAATTACTTATATAAAAAACGCTACATATGCGCGCGTATTTTAGTTTTTGTATGTATGTATTTCATTCAAAATCGATTCTATAAGAGTCGGTATGGATTTGCGGCTCTTTATATATTATTTTATTGTCAGAGATTTTATAAGTTCAATTTGAACTTAAATGCTAAAATGCGCGATGCAAAAAATGCAACAATCATACACTCTCTACAATTGATATACTCTCAAGCTCAACTCAACATTTATATTTTTCACCACTATTTATTTTTATTTTTTTTGCCATCACAAACACACACATATACAAAATATATCGTTATATATAATATATAATATATAAAGAATATAGGACAAAAATACTCAACTATTTTACATAGTAGGGGTGCATGTTTTCAAAAACTACCAATAAGTCGAGGAAATGAATAAAAATCAATACTAACATAGTAATTCTTTTAACGTATACCGCCAACCACCACCACCACCTCCACTACCAAGAAACATTTCTGTGTGAAACCAAATTTCATTTAAGATATTAACTAGATATTTTCGAAAAATCTATCTCTTCGGATGACTATATAGTAATTATCCGTATTGAAGAACTTCTGATCCTTATCGGCAATAAAAATGCTGCATCAAATGCAATTCACCATGAAATTCTTTTGTAAATAAATGGTAATCTGATGGAATAAAGTCATCAGTATTTATGGTAGATGTAACAAAATTAATCTGAACCAAGGTTCAATGATTTTCGAAGAATATGACCAATATGTGTGGGCGGCTTTACGTTGTCGTGATTTCGATTTGCCAATTCAGTTTACTTTTCTTAAATTGGATTGTTCAATTTTGGTAAACCATTGAAGAATGTATATACCTCTGACTTGATCGTTTTTGGTTGTTTGGTAAAAGTTCAAATCAGCCAATTACTTTGCATTTCCCAACAAACTATGATAAACATCGACTTTAGTTGTTAGTTGGCCTTACGTTCATTTTACTTATTTCAAACGATCTTTTTCATATTACATTATTGTTTACAATCCATTTTTCATGGCCGCAGTTAACAATCGCGTTTCAAAAATGTACGCGTTTCATAAGCGCATTTCGCTGATGGCAATGCGTTGTGTTAATTGAATTTCTTTTCACGTTCATACGGAATTTATATTCAGTCTTAAACGATTAACATCTTAACATCAATAAAATATATAAGCTGAAATCAAGTAAACATTTCCAGGTCTTGTAAGGACTATTTTTTTATTTGTTTGTACGACTCGCGCCTTCCTATCGTATATGAAAGATAATCAAACATGGAATTATGATAAGAATTAATGTTTTAAACATCTAAAACATTTCCAATCCGTTATAAGGATATAACTTTTGGATTTGTTTGTGCCAACAATATCCGGTTCATATATTTTATGTATCTAAAAACGATATCCTATACACATATTTCAGATAATTTCTGCAGCATTTCCTTAATGTTCAAATAAAATCTGCAAGAAACGCACATTGTATTTTTACCATCACAATTATGATATCTATTTAATATAGCTCTGTGTAGATATTCCTACATGATATATTTCTAGGATATATTAAAGAGTAATCACAAGGACATTTCTGTGTTGCAGAAAACTATATGCTTATTAAGGATGTATAAATGTCGTGACATTTAATGCATAAACCGAGAATATCCCATATTCTGACTGTAATACCATACAAACGTTAATTTGTGGGACGATTTTATGTTATATGAGACGTGGTCGATCAGCATCGCAAGATATCCTAAGCACATCTCAAGTACACCACATATCCGAACTATAAGTTCGATCGTGATATACAGCGCGGGTACATCTTAGTTGATATTGCTGATATGTAAAGAATGGAGGCCATAAAAAAGTCAATTATTTAATTAATTTAGTTCCAAAATTTGTTATAAATTCCTATAATTACGAACGCACGCATAGAAACACATGTTCCAATTAGAATTACTCTTTTCCCATAAAACATAAATATACTTGGTGGAATTGGTATCAATATATAGTTATCAAGTGCCATTTCTTATAACTTATTAGGTTGATATGAGGATATTACAAACATCTTATCAGCACAAATCATACTTAAAAACTAAGCGTTCCTCAACAAAATACTATAAATTAACTATACATTTTGGATTTCCCATCGATACATTTATAAAATGATGAGATTTATAATAATAGTTACTGACGCATACATTTTAGATATTTTAAAATTATTTTAATATAATAATAAAGAATAATTGTACATATATTTTTTCACATCAAAATCAACATAACATCTGTGGCTCAATATTCAAAATTCACACAACCGCTATATGTGCTATGTGTAAACTAACAAAAGCAATCTATATTTTGGAAATATTTAACTGATTACATAAATAATCTAATAATACATTGAAATGATGTGATTATAATAAAATAAAATTCCTAATATTATATACAAAAACTAAACAATTGACTATTACTAAATCATTGTTTCATTTTTTTTTTTTTTTTAAATCATACAAGCAATTATTTAGAACTTTGTTTTAAATAATCATCAGCTGTAGTCATCCAAAGTTCTTCTAATTTATCATTTGGTTGTTGCCAGATTTCTTGTAATAATTTCCAGCCTGCTTTTTGTGTTGACATAAGATATTCATTTTCGGGATCCAATGAATGAGTATAAGCACCAATCACAAGACTTTGACATAATCTTGCAGCAACACAAACCTATGAATAAAAAAAATATTATATTTAGTTTAATATAAAATACTGTTCTGACTTTTACTAATCCATAGATCTAACAAAGCTATTTACTACAGATCGTACATGTGTAGTTTTGTAATCGTTTTGCATTCGCATCCAATGGGAATTGTCTCATTTTTACACGAACATTTTTATTTGACTAAGTCGATTATAAGTAGTTTAAAAGTTTTCGATTTAATAAATCTGAACTTAAGCTTTTGAGATGTATGTCAACGTATTTTAGCAATTTTTTACTTACACTCCCTATAGTAAACTCTATGGCATATTAAAATTAACAATACCATATTGGAATAATTAAATAACTACATTGTTATGCAATTACATTAAAAATTTGAATAGAATTGTTTAATGCAATATGTTTAAACGACTTTTGGAACTTCGTCGCAATAATCACACTTTAAATACTTTCTGGCAATTCTTCCAGAAGAACCAAATATGTATATTGTATATATTCCCAATAGAATTATTGTATATATTCCCAATAACATTATTTATCATTTATATTTATTATTTTGAAATTTGGGATTTAAGCACAAATTTGTGGAAGTTTGGAAGCATCAACTGCTGTTTCTCCAAAATATTCACAATAGAATTACACGAGTATTATTTATCTAATAATTATCATGAAATGTTGCAATTGTACGCATTTATTATACCAATTTACAAAAATGTTTCCAATAACAGAATTTGCCCGAATATAGTCTTTCTCCGATTATCTTGCAATTTTTAAATGTTGTATGTTTAATAATAATTACTAAATATTTGTGCAATAAGATGCTTCGACAATATTCCCATTTTACTACTACGATATACTTCTAAAATATTTCCAACACAGTATCCTTTATCCAAATTTTTTGTATTTTTTAACTTAATCATTATATCACTATAATAACAAATTGAGAATTTAGATTAAAGACATGTAATAATCGTATATATTAACACTTCCAAATGATCACCTCTTTCCCGCCGGATAAATTAAAATTAATATATATATATATATATATATAGTTAAAGTGATAATTGTTAATTATTGTATACAAAACAAAAATAAAAAATGAAATGCATTTACCTTTAAAACATTACTTTCACGTTTTGGTACTGTACGTATCATACTGTATCCAGCAATCACTAAACCTCCAGTTGATAATTCTCCAGATTGTAACATCATATAGGCCATTGTTATTGCCAATTCAAATACATAACACGAATAGCTTGTGTCACCAAAATCAAGAACTCCCGTTACACGATATTCACTTATTGGTTTTTCAATTTTATTTACTAATATATTTTGTTCATTAAAATCACCATGAATTATGCCCTTTTCAAAGTTCTTCAAATTATCGATAACTTCTTTTTTAAATGATGCAATTACTTGTTCAACGATGTCACGTTTTTCTTCATCTTTTAAGGCATACGCAAATTTTTCAACCTCTGGTGCATATTCTAACATCCATAACGTACGATGTTTATCGAAAGCTTCGTGTTGAAAATGTTTTAAGGCTTTACCAATGCGACCAACAAATTCACCAGCCTGATAATATAAATGATTTGTTTTCGGTATTTCATTAAATGTTTCACCCGGTTGATATTCCAACAAACGTACAATATGTTTTCCATCACTAAATTGTTCAACTGAAAAATATTTTCCATAAATATTCATTACTGGCTTCGGACATCTTACATTTTGTTGGCCAAGAAATAAAACCATTTGTGTTTGTGCATCAAAAAATTTCACTTTTTTCGTATCAAATGAATTTACAATTTTCAAAACATATCCATGCGGCCAAGTATTTGGTATTATTGGATTTTTAATATTGCTATATTGGAAATTAAGAAAGAAACAAACATTTTTCCAATTACAAATATTATTATTTTGCTTTTACATATATTATATATTCAAGAAGTTAACGCATTATTCAGTGTTTGAGACAATTTATGATAGAGTTTGTATAAGATGTCGTGTTTAATCTCCAGGCAGTAGTAGTAGTTCTACAATTTCTTTCTGATGTATTCAGGAAATTAAACTTCAGTGTTTGAGACAATTTATGATAGAATTTGTACAAGCTGTGTTTATAATCTCCAGGCAGTAGTTAGTAGTTCTACAATTTCTTCCTGATGTATTCTAGAAGTTAAAATTCAGTAATTGAGACAATTTATAATAGAGTTTGTACAAGATGTGTCAGGCAGAAGTAGTAGTTCTTCGAATTTCTTTCTTATTTATTCCGGAAGTTAAAATCCAGTGTTTGAGACAATTTATGATTGAGTTTGCAGCACAAGATGCCGTATTTAATCTGCAGGTAGTATAGAGTAGTTCTTCGAATTTCTTTCTGATGTATTCCGGAAGTTAAAATTCAGTGTTTAAGACAATTTATGATAGAGTATCTTGGCGCACCTATAAAATATATCACAAAATATTACAATAGTAGATTAACAGAATTAAACTATGTGTATTTATGGGGGAGTTGTTTATCAGAAATTATGTTTACTAATAGTTATTATAGTGTGTCAATTAATTTTCAACTCCTTTAAATGTATAAAAATATAAAATAAAAACTAATACCTTGTGTTTTT
Source organism: Bibio marci (assembly GCA_910594885.2). Lineage (NCBI taxonomy): Eukaryota > Metazoa > Arthropoda > Insecta > Diptera > Bibionidae > Bibio > Bibio marci. The sequence continues at coordinate 19,406,023 of OU343117.1, read as the reverse complement.
ATAATCTTTATAATTAATTGCACTGCATGACCTCGCGCGAATTATTGAAAAAACAAAATTTTCGTATCATAAATGCATGCGGTTGTATACATTATCTATATTTATTTACTTGCAAATTATAATCAATTTCTAATCTTTCATAGAAAAGACTTTTACGATCGCTAAACATGCGCGTGTTCAGAAGATATATGACTTATTTTCACTTAATCCTCTAAATTTCTTTGAATTTTCATTGATATTGAATGGAAACAATATAAAACGTAACGTATATAAACAAAAATGGAAATCCTCATAAACATCAACTGCTATAAGCATCATAACTAATATAATTTATAATAGAAATAAAAATATATGATTTTAAGATAGAACTGCATAGAAAAAAATTGGAAGAGAAATTATAAAGAATTTTATGGTGAAATGGAAAATTTATAATATATGACAAACTGTATAGATGATAATTTTGGGACTTTTTTCAGCAAAAAATTGATCTACACATGTCCCCTATATTGTTACTATAAATTATATAAATTATTGGACAACTATATCTCTGTTTGTAACTATAATACCATCTAATACAATATCTGATGAATTCTGGAAGGTGTCTTATTTACGTTTCCGAATTACACCGGTATTATATTATTAAAATCCAAGTTGATTTGTAAATGTAATATAAATAGTATGACTATAATGTGATCAAACGCAAAACCAAATAAATGTAAAAGGGGTCATATAAGGAACACTATGTATATGTGACTCCTATCAAGTATGTACGGGACATTGCAAGGACACTGCCGCTCCTGTTTAATATGTAAATAGTATATAACTTTATAACAATTAGTTTATTTAAATAGATGTATATTTATATAACAATATATCGATAAAAATTTTCTATACATAAAAAATTCAAAGAATATTCTAATATATTTTCTGCTTATATAATAATATTTAATTTATATCAAAAAAATAAGATAAGCAGCCTAAGAACTATTTACTTAAAAGATTAAAACATATTTAATATACATATGCGAATATTATACTAAGCTATATACACACTTAGTATATATAATAGACGCAGTCACGTACAAATTATATAATATTATAGAATTATAATCTGAAATATATATCAATATAAAATATAAAACAAACCTGTCAACACGTATTAAAAAATTACGATCATCATATGATATTAATTCTTTAATATCTTTCGTTGCAATGCCATATAAACGTTCGGCCAATTTTACAGCATCACTTTCGACAACCTTAGGACGAATTTTGGTTCCCGGTTGTAAAATTGCTTCAAGATCGTCCGTTTCTTTTTTAACAATTAATTCAGTCTCAATTTGAGTTTCACGTTCTTTGTCTAAACGTAATTTTTCAAGCAATTCAATTTCTTTTTGAATTTCTTCAGCACTTTTTTGATTTACAATTGCAACTAATTCCACTTCTTTTGGATCCATTTTATTACAGATTATATTATATTTTAATTGAATAAATGTATATATATTTATATTTATTTCGCAACTATATATTGATGGTCCGGACGAATTACAAAAAAACAACAATTTTAATAACAATAAACAAATTAATTGTTTGTTAATTACACACAAACACAAACACACATACACTCGGTAAATAACAATATGATGATAATAATCATATGATGATATCAAAAAAAATTATGAAAAACTTATTTTAACGCGCAACAAAAATTTTTTAAATCATAAAAAAAATACAATATCAAACCGAGTTGATGTGTTGCTCGATATTAAATGTACAAACCATGCCATATACAACAAAATAATAGTATTTATATCTTATAATTAAATTTTATTAAATTTTGTGTGTGACTCGACCGACGACGCCTCTTATTGCGTTCAATAGATCACCATAAAAATTTCTTTGGTTTTCATTAATATTATTATTATTATTATTTATTTATTTATTTATTTATTATTATTATTATTATTATTATTCTTATTATTATTATTATTATATTGTTGTTGTTGTTGTTGTTATTGCAATGTATTTATTCTATGAATATATATTTATAAGCATTCCGGTACCGATTGTATTGTGTTTGTATAAAGATTACTGGAGTTTTTATTATTTAGATAATAAATAGATAGATGATAACAGACTGATTCATATTTAAAAAGAATTTATAAGACTTAAATGTAATGATGTTTCTCAAAATATGAATAAAATGTGTGCGTAAAGAGGTGCGGGTCTGTTGTTATTATAACATAGATAAACTATAAAGTCTAATTGAAATTAGATTCAATTTAAGAAATATTTATTTATAATAATATATTTAATTGGTGCTCTTAAATTAGGCGTACCCTAGTAAAAATTTATCCGTACTTACAAAAATAAGGAAAATTTCCATGGAAAAGATATATTGGAATTTGTCCAATGAATGTCCATAGATTTTCCACTTAATATAACAGTATTTTATTCAATTCAATTGAAATCTTTGGATTGTGAAGGTAATATGTTCAACATATATCCGCACGGTATTGTATTCATAATTTATTTCATCAATTATCCAAGACAGTGGGTTTCAAATTTTGTATATTTCACTTATCTATAGATATAATTCTCACTCTTTTTAATTTATTTTCATATTTTTTAAAACATCCAGCAACTCAAATCTATATATTTCCGAGAAATTTTGTTAGACTTTTCATGAATTTTATCCGCGGTTTTTTGTTCTTGTTTATTACTATAAAAAATTTATTATCGATGAATTTTTTCCATCGTTCAGCATCTATATTCCGTGGTCATAGTACTGGTCTGGTCTATCGGTAAAAAACTGTATCAAACTGCGGTTTGACATCATCGTCATAAGAAAATTTATTCTGCTTATACGGACAATTTACGGGTATTACTTGCCAAAATACATGTACACTCCAAAGATATTTTTGTCAAAATCCCGTGGATCTGCTCACAAAAAATATGAATGTAAATTCTATGGATATTCTGTTGAATAATAGCAACGAGAAATAATTCTAAGGAGATTCCGTAGAAATTATCGTCGGAAATATACGCGGATAATCCAAGAACATTTTTTATAAAAATCCATGGACAAAGTTGCACTCATCATATAAAATTTCAGCGGACATCCGTTAGAAATCCATAGATATTTTCTCCGATTGAAACTACGGACTACTACATATAATTCGGAAATTTTACGCACAAACTATGGACAGTGTTACAAGAATATATACAATTCTATATATGTGAAATTACTTTTACATGTATTATATAGATACGCATTGTATATTGATCATAAAGATCATTTTCATTGCCGATCTGTCTCTGTATAACAATTATACAATCTGGCTTGTTAAAAACAGGAACAAAAATATATGGAAAATATATTCATATTATAATAACAAAATTTGTTATGATTTTTTTCTGTATACTTCAAGCGCCGGGTTGGTTAACCATAAATAATTAACTATTCATAATATGGGTTAATAATTTGATGTACCGCAAGGTTGCGCAGATAAGTATAGGTATTACAATATAACTTCAGTGATATTCCAATAATATATGGCCTTTATAGAGGAAAGCCTTATACATAGACGCATACGCCTTATAATTATGAAATCAAGTTATTTATTAAAGATTATTAATGGCATTTCTTTCAAACATTGTAAGAATCTATATTAAATGATTTTTAAATTGATAGATTCGTATTTTGGCAGTGCATTGAAACGTATTTGTTTCCTGATTGAAATCTTAGTCGCATATTTATAGTGACAATAGCGACAATGATCCGTGATCATAAAGTACCTTCGACACTTCAATATGTGCTTTCACACTTAATATATTTACAACTGTACGAAATAGCCACTAAAACGTCTGGTATTTTGATGTATATAATAAGATATGGTGCGAACGATCCAGAGGAAACATAAAATAAATATAAAATGTATAACTTAGAACAAATACAATGGATGGTTATATATTTTCAGTTATTTTTTTATAGTCTCTTAAAAATCACCTTGTTGTTGTTTGGTTTTCTTTTTTTTTTTATATTTAGATTAGAAATATTTACCGAATCTATTCAATTTATCAGCTGATGATGACTAAATATAACAACTTTTAATTATTTCGCATATTTTATTATAATATAAATACAAAAAAAAAGACTCTTATTTGTTTTGATAATTTTAACAATTTATTTTTTTTTAGTTTTTTATTTACCACATATTTTTTTTTATCATAAATAAGTTCTAATATATAAAATATATAACTATAACATAGACGCATTGCGGATGGTCTAACAATGGTCGGTGGCCAACTTTACTTTTATAAGTTTAAAATCGTTTACTAATGATTGCATACACAAACAAGAGCTCGATATGCGACTTGAAATCGATTCATTTCTGAAATGTATATGTTAAATAGGGTAATGATCGAAACAAGATGAAAATGAAGTGATGTTAATGCTTGATATACTAGAGGACGCATGTGTTTCTGGTGTTTTGAAGGGCCACGTACATCATGTGCTTCTATCGCCTGCGGAAAAATGATTGTTTCTGATCTCTATATACCGTTGTCAACATTAATTATGTTATCAGTTTATTAAATTAAATCGAACAATTTTAAATAAATCGATCGGAGGTGATCAACATAAAAGAAGCAATTATAATTTTTGTGTTAACTTGATTTAGATATATGGAACATATATATATATGTATGGTTTAATAACAGTCGTTCCCAGAACGAGAATATGAATTTTATGTATAAACATCGGCAGAAACTTTTTGCACCATAATATATAATTGAATTTAAATGGGTCTTATAAGTGTAATAAACATATCAATTAGACATAGTTACATTTCAGTATCTTCGTATGATAAATGTTAATTTGCTATGAAAATTACTGAAAGTGCGATTAGAACGCAGTATCATTAATTTTTTGCCAATATATATCTATATATATTTTTAAACTGTTTCACTAATTTAGGCAAAATAATATTTGTGTGGAACAAATATAAATGTACGATAAAAACCGAAAACTGTAATAAAAATTATAATAATAATAATAATAAACGTTTGCTATAGAGATGGATTACCCAAATTGTTACTATGTTAGCCATAATACATTTAATAAATTGATATATTAACAATAAATCTTCTAATAAGGCATAATTCATTAAAATAAAATAATAGAGGTGATTCTAGATTTTAAGAAGACTTATTTATGCTATATTCCCACTGTATAGTATAATTATATGTACCATATTGATATTATTGTATATATGATATATACATAGTTATACACAACGTCTTATATGAAATCGAAATGTGACTTAAATACAATACAAACAAAATGTTGATAAACAGCTTAAGTTATATTTTATTGTTTAATTTATTTTATATACATAAACTCTTTTTATATGGTATTACATGCGATAAGATAATAATATTTGTTATGAAATTTTTATTTATTTTCTGAATGATTTATAAGTTAAAAATAAAAATGCATTTTTTTTATAAAACTAATATACCTATAATTATTTTTACATTACATTACATTATAACCTTTTATTATAACTGATTAGAGTGAGATATATGTTGAATTTAATAAGTATAAATATATATATATATATATATATATATGGTTTGGAATACACGCAATGTTATCAAGTTGTTTCTTCTCAATTTTTAAGTTTTTTTCGTTTAACACGCAGCCACCTCAACCAACCACCATCCCAAAGAAAATAGAAACATGTATTACGTTCGGTATCTGAAGACCATTAGTAATATTATATATTCATCAATTTTATTATTTAATTTGAAATCAAATCCTTGTAGTGGTATCCACAGATCACATGCGGCCGGTTTTATGCTCTATGCTCCTCTCTGGATGAGTAACAGAAATTTATGATAATTATTTAAATAATATAATTAAAAATACACTTCTTTTTTAAATATATAGTCAAGTAATTTTGTCTTTATTATTTCTACATCAAATACTTAATTAAATGTACTTACAAATATAAAATTTAAAGAGATTGAAAAAAAAAAATAAAATAAAGCAATATTCGGTTGACTTTACCGCTGCTACGTAATAGTGCATAATAAAATTTTATTTACAATCATATAATAATAATAATAATAATAATAATAATAATAATAATAATAATAATAATAATAATAATAATAATAATAATAATAATAATAATAATAATAATAATAATAATAATAACAATAATAATTATTATTATTATTCGATTGCCGGCAATGAGAAAACCTTATAAAAAAATATATAATATAGTATCAAAGGATATAAGAAATGTGATTATAAAATAACGAAACTAATTGCGATGTAAAACATTTATACATTTATACATTTATACATTATTATAGTTATTATCAACTCTATTCCTCTACAACGAGCCATGTGAATTTTCTATTTTTCAAAACTCTAATCGAAATAAATTAGTAAACATAATAACGAAAGCGACGAAACGTTTTTTGACTGTGTGAATTCTTTAATTTTAAATTGAAGATGTCAAAAAACGGAAAAGAAATAGAAATGATTCTATGTTAATACGTGGCCGAAAATCTACCCCGCTCGCCCATTTAGTTAGTATATTTTAAAGATGGTGAATATATTGTTTCGATACAAAAAGATTCCATCCTTTCGACAGTATATTTACCACTTTATCATTTTTTCGGCAAAACAAAAATCTTATATGTACAAACGAAAATCAGGACTAGACTAATACGTCTACAGACAGACTACAGACACGGGAGTGGCGGCAATCGAAAGATGCTACACAGTTGTCGGTCATACGACTTTGGTGCATGCATCAATCTCATTATTTTACAGCCACATCTCGTATATAGTTCAGAAGTTCGGCAGTAAATGTAAAATATTTTCAAAAAATTTCTCATAAAATCCAGAAATTCGTTAACATAAATTTTGTTATTGATATTTATACATATTGAAACATAAAAACTAATGACAATTATTCAATTGTGTAATAACTCAACCTCTTACCTCTATTATGCCTGATATTGGATTCGATGGGTTATTTTTTGTAAACTCTTTTATACCACGTCCTTATACCTTCTTCTTGCCTGCTTATATATGTAATTTATTATATAAATACTATTTTTTTTACAAAATAATTAAAATTGAATTGTAAGCAATAAACATAAATACATATACTAGAGGTATAGAGGTGGAACATGTCAACATACACATTCTATAGTCTATAAATCTTACTAATTATAATAATAAGAAAAGACATCCTTATCGAATAATCAAATTATAAATAATGTCATTTAAATATTATTATTTTATTAGTATAACATACGTGACTATTTTTTTATTCTAAATTCACCAAATTTATCGTTTACGTTTCGCTCCTCCACCACGTCGTCGTGTTCTTGTTATTGTAGTTGATGATGATGACAATAAATTGCCGTATCTTCTTAAACTTTTCTTAGGCTTTGAGAATAAATATACTGTTGGTTGAGGCTTATTATTATTATTATTATTAAGTGCAATATTATTTATATTATTTTTATTTTTCGACATTTTTACTATAGCTGTAGATGAATTCGCACTGGTCGTAGTATTATTTAATTTATTCCAAGTAAATGTATTATTTTTATTTACAATTAATGGAATATTGTCACCAAATGCTTGTACAGGTAAATCATCTGTCATATGAATATATTGTATATTATCAATTGATGGATAAAATGATAATAATTCAATGGTATCATTTTGATTTTTTCCTAAATGTAACTCATCTTTACAGTGACGTTTGCGTAATCTTTCAATATTACGTTGTTCACGGATACGTTGCACATCCCATTTTTTACGCTTTTTTTCATCCATTTCTAAGCGCGCATGCCGTTTTAAAAATACATCATCACTTAAATCCTCTGTACCTTCTATACAATATAATCCAGCACACTCTTTATACGTCCATTGTGGTAATTCTAAATTAATATCATTCTCAGCCATAGTAAATCGCTCTTCATTAATATTATTAATATTTTGTTTATTATTAGAAATTTGTAATTCATTTGTTTGCCATTCTCTTGTACGATATAATTTTTTTGTTGTTACAATATTACGTGAAACATTATGCCGTTTTATTAATGAAGTAGTACCGAAGTCATAAAAATCACATTTTCGTTCCGCAGTACGTTGCAGCTCATTAATTTGCTGTATTTGTTTGTGTGTTTTCTTACGTTGTTGATCGGTGCTATCGCAATGATAATTTATAAAACCGGATTCAATTTTTATTTCAGTATTATTTAACATTTCATTTGTCTGCAACGTTTGATCATTACTAATTTCATCAATTGATTTAATTGCTGGTATTTTATTTAAATTTACATTATTGTTTGTTTTATTATTCAGTTCATTTTTTACAGTTAATTGTGAGGCTTTTATTACATCAACATCAGATTTTTGTAATTCACATAATCGAAACTTTTCCAATGTTGGTTCAATTTTTTCATGTTGTTCATTTATTTCATTATTTTCGTCGATATTAAATAATGTGTCTGGTGTTAAAGTTGGACTTAATACCTTTTGTAAAATAATTCTACTAATAAATTTACCATTGCATTCACCTATAATGCTTTGACTATTTTCAGTAGCGTCAATTTGCAATATATTTTCTGGACAAT